>JWHW01043060.1:54603-74746 GCA_000931545.1 Papilio glaucus
AAGTTAATAGTAATGTTATTTCGATTTCAGTTTCTGAAAAAAAAAACAATGATGGTCGATGCTTCTAGCATCTCAAATTTTGGCAGCTAGCTAGCAAATTTTTTCGTTGATGAACTTCTCAGAAACCGGGCGTTAGTAAATACAATACGACTGTCATTGGTTCGGTGTTAACACGGTGGTAATTATTTCTATTGTTTTAGGACTAAGACATACACAATATTTCGTGCGTTAAGTATATTGAGTGATACTCCCATAACCTATCACAATTGAGCTAACGAATTTGGTAAAAGTCAAATAGCTACTATTAGCCTTATTACTTTGATAAAAGACCTGAGGAGTTCAGGTTCGATTGATTTCATAGCAAGTTAAATATTTTTCAGATTCTTTTACAGTTTACTTTTGAAATAATATTACAAATGAAATCGAAATAAAGACCTGTCTTTATCATCATCTTTATCAGCCTCTCTCAATGTTTGCTCCAAAGCCTGCAGCCACCATAATTTTGTGCAATACCATTACCTACCTATGAGGCTTACCCCAGTTCAACAATTGAAAACCTATAAAAGTTACTTGTCAACGAATAAAAAATATATACTGTATACATTTTTATAGACGTAAAACCACAACAATATAATTACGTACAGCTTGTTAATTACAATGTATCATTTCCTGTAGTGCTCGAACGGTCGAGCCGAATTGTAGTTAATAAGAGCAGTAGCGAATCAAAGCTGGTATTTGGGGAACATTTTCAGTGACCGGGTGTCGGGGTGCCGGAGACCCGGCACTATGGGAGGGTACACGTGCGGTAATAACCGCGAAATGCCATTTCCCATGTTACCTATTCCATACCTTTTTAACACATTTTAGAACTGTGGATGGAAGTAACAAAACAGGTTCGACGATAGTTTAATAAGAAATAATCAACAAAAACCCCTGTCTCATAACAATAAAATTCAAAATTGAAACTTTTATTCAATTTTGAATTTTATTGTAAAATTAATGAAAAAAAGTTATTCGACTCTGTTTCAAATTCAAACAACTTCCGATCGCCTCGCCCGATCACACTTTTCGTAACGCTCACGTCGCGCATTCGCCAGCTTACTCGCCAAGCGTGTGTCAAATTTTCACTTCTATCAGCCAATACTTCAGGTTGTATTTTGCGAAGGTGAGTTCCTAGTTATTTCAAAGTTCGTGTTTGAAAAACATTTAATGTTTACTTGAATAACGTTCAACGTGTAATTACATTGTTTAGATATTATGTTGTCTATAAATAAGACTTACAAAATAATAAATAAATCAAACCATCTAAACCTCTCAACTATACTTAAATCGAATCAGAAATCAACGATGAAAGAGCGTATAGATTTCACTTTTGTACAGAGCCAACATCGATGGCAAAAATGTCTTTTAAATCTAAGAGAGCGGACCGCCGACCAGGGAAACCATTACACGTTACTCCCTTGCGATCTTTCACTACAGTGACCATAAAAGTATAAGGATAATGTAAAGTAATATAAATACATTTTAGACAATTCACACCCGGTTTCTGAAAGGTTTGTCAAAATTTAGTCACTGCTAACACTCCTGTCAAGATAAATGTCATGTCAAATAGATTTCATTTTCTACCAGGAAACAAGTTCATCAATTTATTTAAAAAGTGTAATGGCCGCCATGTATGGTAAATGACGTTTGTTTTTACAACAATATCTTGCTAAGAAAATCAGCGCGCAGTAACCACACAGAAAACAGGCGTGAAGTAGAAGTACTCTGCGTTTTGCCTGTTGAGTGAGGTGCCGGAGGCCTAATTAGTCCTCTTCCTCTTCCCACCCTTTCCTTATAAGGATATGATGGGAACGAGAAGAGGATTGGATGGGGAGAAGGGCGGTGAAAAGGAAATATCCTTTTTCCTGTCTATCCACTCCTCTGTCCATGAAAGGTAGGCAACGCATCCGCAACACATTTGCTTGTTGTGGATGTCTATGGGTAGCGCTCACAGAACACCAGGTGATCCGCTTGCTCGTTTGCCACCTTCTACCATAAAAAAAAAAACTCGTCAGTTTATTTAATCAGTAAACGCATGCAACGTTTGTGGGGAGTGCTCGTCGCTTAATATCAACTATGTGTTAATATCAGTGAAGTTCACCAGTGGTAGTGTCCGCAACAACAACGTCTGTTGCAGGAATGCGCAGGCTCAACCGGCGAAATACCAACTATATGCGATATGCGACTCTTTTTCTTGTTGCGAGGATTCCTAAGGGTAGCGGTCTCTTAATTACAGATGACCCGCTTGCTCGTTTGCCACGCGTACGTTTTCAACCTTCTATATAAATAAATATCGTTACCTTCACATATTGTTTCACTAGTTACCGATTCTTAAAAAAGTAAATTCTCTTTTACTCAAAAACTCCTTAATGTCCCTGGAAATAAGATTGCGTGTACATTCGCGGCGCCTTGTCCAATATCAACCAGAAGACACGTCTGCCTTTGTCCACTTGTGGGGAGTATCAAGTGCTACATAGAGGATGGATTTGGGAAGCAAAATAAATGTACTTCAAACCATTTCTTTTCGGTTATTTTATAATAACTAATATTGTACTAAGAGCAATAACAAAAAATTGCTCATATATATAAAATATTTAATATAAAATTATTTAAACTCTCGTGAGACATTATTAATTAATATATAATTAATATGTAATATAGTATATATCAAACAGAGGTGGAGAATAACGATGTGTGTCGTTGAGGTGCAGATGAATTTCAATTTTTACAATGATAGTTTCGTAGTAGCCTAAGATAAATATGTACATTATAAATTTGTTAAATCAGACACTCTATAATTTATTATTGAAATAGTTTTCGCAATGACATTTTAAAAAGAAAAAGAAATCTCTCGTCAATTCCCAAGCGACGAATACGTCTCTGAAGACAATCGATTGTATGCACAGCGGGATGCGAGGAAACAAACTACTTGATCGCCGAATAAATAGCCTTCTTCCCTTAACTTTTTTTAAAATCTTACATTTAGTTATTGACATTTTTTTTGTCTCGTTTTATTTTTGCTTTGGCCAGTACTTTCGATTTAAAAAAAAAAACAAATGTCGGATAGCAAAATGATAGTACCTGCTGATTTATTAAGCAGTGAATCTACCTACATACGACGTAAGGCGGAATGTTCTTTCAAATACACTACAAAAGGCAGATGTATACCATGATCAATGCGTACAAAATTACCAAGTTGTCCGTTGCCTGGTCTAACAAGTCCGTTAGACACCATGGAGACCAGGCAACGGACAAGGTGACAAAGTTCACACACTGCCGGAAGCAGAGCAAGCTGCAAAGTGGCCCGCGCCCCTCAAATTTACTCGCATAATGCACAGAGAATACTACGGAAGCCGATGTAATGTAACATGTCTGTTTATTTTTACATTTGCTGTTCGATAACTAAAAGCTATACGATTTTGAGACTTACGTGTATATAGCTAAAGGGTTACAGTAGTGACGTTTATGTTCATTTCAGTTATGCATTATTTTGGCCATCAGTATGACGTCAGCATATTGAGCTATCCGTTGATTGATGGCACAGGGTGTTTGTACATATTTACAAATATTTGTGTAGCATAATAATTAAATATGTTTAGAAACATGTTCACGAGACAAGCTAAAATCATAACATTTTATTAAATATCAATTATGCAGTCTAGTTAAATATTTAATCATTTTTGATATTCCTTGCGTCATGTTAAAATGTTAATATTTTAATTTAATGTGTCGGTAATAATTCAGATCGCATATTGTCCCTTTTAAATTAACTTAGAATAATTGAACAGTGAATAATATTTGTTACGTAGTATTAAATGTCTATTGCAGATAGTACTTGAAAACGAAGATGAAAATGATGAAAACTAAAAAAAGGTTGTAACACACTTTCAGTTATACCTGAGAAAGTAAAAACACTAATATTGTTATGTGTAAGAATCGCTTCATCTTAACGCGTTAATAGCCTCATTTGATACTTTTAACAACAACAGGAACAACGGAATAGTTGTATTCGAAATCAATGATTGCGTTCAGGTTAAATATCGCTAAGGTTCTTACAAGACTAATTTAATATAATAAAATTTATAAATTAAACAATAGTTTTAAGTTGTATGTTCTTTCGTAATAAAAATCAATTTTCTTTTAATAAGCAGTTAGTATTAATTGACAAATAATATGCAGTATGAACCCAAATATAACTATTTGATTATTTATAGTTCAGTTTATATCAATGAAGCTGTAGTATGGGAAGGAGTTAACGCTTTAACATCGAAAAACTAGAACATTTAGACGATATGCCGATTATTTGTCCTTAAATTGAACTATGCATCTGTCTGACGAATAGATTTAGGTTGGGGATGCATGCGCTCGGGGCGCGCATTACCGTGTTGAGTTACACCAATTATTAATGCAGCTTCGGCCCACCTGCCGCGAGCTAAACAACACCACAATTGATATGGAATGGAAATACGTGAACCAAATTTAATTTACAATTGTTATAACGGTAAGGTTTGTTTAATATATTTTTTTAAGAAAAAGTATTATCTAATATTTTGCCAGAACTACGGCACTTTTAATTTAGAAAAGATGACGAAATAAAAAGACAATATGACATACTTAATAGACAAAATGCATATAAGGAATTGTGTAATAATTAATATAATCCTATTTCTATGATGTCATATTAATTAAGCTTCTAACATTGTTAAAACTATGTTTCGTTGAAGGGAATTATTCAGAAAAGTATAATATGCGATATAAATTAAATATCGTCTAACGTAAGTTGGCATAAAAAGTTTCAAAGTAGGGTTAATAAAGAAATTGTTATCTATCAATATTGTTATTTATGAAATAGTTATAATTAATTTGAGAATGTACTTTCAATTCCAGATTTGTGTTTAGGAATACTTTATTAAACTTTTTAAATAATAAGGCAGTGATTAACCAAGAAACACAACGCACTGATTTCCACGTAACTAATTGCCTTTGAGCGGGCTAGGGGCGGCGGTGCGGGGGTGAGGGGTGCGGGGTTGAAGCCCACTTTATTAATAACAGCCGGAGATAATTAAATTACCTCTGTTTCTTTGACGCCTGTTCTCCTAACATTTTTATTAAGCTTTCGTTGTAGCAAACGTGACGTGACATACGTCTCTAAAAAGATTATCGATATTTTATTAGTAAAAAAAAAGTTAAATCTAGAATAGTAATTCGTTAGTTTCCTTTATTTATAAAGTTATGTTATAACGATTGTAATTATGTATTATTTGAGGTTAAATAGCTTTATTTTTTCAAAAAACTTACAAAGTTACTACATAATTATTTTAACACACTAATTAAAAACGGCTTTACTCACGCGTGGTTCGGTGTATGTACCGACTAGTTTCGAGCCCATCGGGGGCTCTTCCTCAGGGTGAGTGGGGCTGGTATAGGTTCGCGGTCGCGGCGCGCCTCGCACTGTTTTTAATTAGTGTGTTAAAATATGTCTCACGAAAGTTTAAATAATTTTATAATTATTTTAGTTTACATTTTGTGATTAACATCATTTTTTAGTTTTTTCAAAATGATACCATAGTTTTTTGTCTCAGATATATCTAGGCAAAGTTTATAATAACTGTTTATATTTGGCCTATGTTAGCGTGTAGACATTGTTGTTAATTTTAATTAAGAATTTGCCTTAATCCAAATTATAATATAGACTTATATACCTTGATTACCTGTAACGCATTGTTATGATTCTTAATTGTCTTCTATCTGCTAATCCGTTGGTATTATGGTTCAGCAAGCCCGATACAAAAACCGATACTAAACACTAGTAAATATATATCTTCAACGAAATAATTGAATAGTTTATTTTTTATGTTTATTTCTTTTTATCGATAAGCACGTTGCTCAAGAGATATTCTTAACAGCGAGGTGATAATGTCGGAGTTTGAAGGGCCGCGTAATTATATTTAGAGGCGAAGTGGGCCGCCAAGCCGGGCTTCATAATCGAGCCAATTATGTGGAACCAACAAACAACGTGCAATTAACCCCGACATTTTTGACATCTTATCTCAACTTCAAATAATTTCATTGTTAATAAGAATCTTTATAAACTGATACCTACATTATAGAAAGAAATATAAACAATAAAGAAATCAACCATACCATTATAATTGTACGAAGTTGTCTTCTGCATTAATCACTTTAATTAATGCAAAAAATATGCACGGAAAAATAAGTTTTCCATGCGGCAACACTCACGACAGCGTAAGCAATCAGGCGTAAGCAACAACAATGCAGGGTCCTTTTACTTCTACTACTTCTACTACATTCTAAACAACTAATAACAAAGGATGTTTTTCACATTTTAATTTTCAAATAAGTTTTTAAGATATAGTTTTAATAATATTTTGTTTTTAATTTTTATGGTGTAAAAGACCCGTTTTGACAACTGTTAATGCAAGTTAAGGCTGAGACAAATCCGATTCACGCAAGATCATCTGATTATCATAAGAATTCTATCCAACATTTTAAAATATCTTCTTCAATTATTATGATTGAACAAAGATTAAATAATTTTGATAGGATAAACACCTTTCCCAAGAAAACAGTTTTCCTTAGAGATGTTTTTTTTTTTAATGGAATGCCTGCCGTAATGTAGTATCTGCTTACTACGTCTTTTTCAGAAATCATCAGTATACTACAAGTAATATCTCAATATGTACCCTTTTCTTATTAACTACATCGTCTATTGGTGAAACCGTATGAAGATCCATTAAGTAACTTTCAAGTTTTTTGCGTATAGAAAGACATATGTGGCAGGGCGAGATTTGTTACAATATATTGAAGTAGACTGTCTCAGGCGACTTCAGACAATCTAATTGTCCTGTCTGCAAGATTACAGCAATTCATGCAGCACCCCAGCGCGGGGCGACAGTACTTCATCCGTTCACAAAATACACTCCTTGAAAATTGGAAGCTAAATGGTGAATAAAGTTATTTGCTATGAATGCCTCCGGGCACAAATTTCAATTATTGACGCATCCGAATAGTTTCGTAGGGGCGTTTAGTACTTTCAAACATACAATGTGTTCCAGCTATTTTGTTTTTAAAAATAATAAATCATATCAAACGACTCATTAGCTATATTTGCTGCTTTTTGTATAGAAAAAAATCAAAGAAAGTAAGAGTGTTTGTTAATTTGTATAAACGTTTTTAATAATTCCGTACTACATTCATAAAGTATTCTCTACATCATATAATATACATATATTATAACGTACAGAGACGAAGAGTACCTACCGACAGTCAATATGTTTTTGCCGCCTCTCATAGTGTCTGACTGCTACATACTTTAGAAGTTTGTGACACATAAGAATATAATTGACAACTTGTTTCACAGCAAGATGGATTTTTTGTAAACATAGGTTTTACTGTTAAAAGTGATAAATTCGAAAGTATTTTCGAAAAACAACTTTATCTCACATTAACTTATAACATTATCTATCCATGTTATATTTATAAAATTTCAACATTGTGTAAGTGTAATTGGCCGTCATGTGTGGTAAATGATGTTTGTTTGTTTGCAAAAATTCTATCTTGCTGTCAAACAAGGTATAGGTAAAATCTACGTACAATATACAAATAGTATATTTACATAGAAAATATAAAATTACTACTCACGTTGGTGATCCAGCGTTGATCGTACATACACATTCTTCGTCAAGATACACACACACATATACACTATTCATGTTTGCACTATATATTTTTTTCATTACTCTTGTTGTCGCTCACATTACAGTATATTGAGTAGTGAGAGGCTATAAGCATTGTGAGAGATATCACTCCTTTGTCTTTCTTCGGATTAAAGACATAAGAATGGATACTAACAAAAGTTTTATATAAAAATATATAAATACCCACTAAGATTAAAGTGTGTGACTGTACCCGCGCAGTGGGCGTATTCATCTTGTAAAAGGGTCAAAATATTTTATTAGCCTTGCGATTTTAACTGAGTAGCGGGGGCGCCAACTAGATTATTGCCCCTAGGCGGAGCGCGAACGACGACAAATCGACGCTTCTTCAACAGATCCCTTGCTACCCTTTAACACAAACAAATATTCGGCGCAAGTCCCACAAAAACTAGTGACACTTGACCAATAAGAATACAGATCAAAATTCAACTGAAAGTTTTGTTTGGCGCCTAAGTGACATTTGTAGTTTATGTATTCGGGCAAAGGCAATTCTCTCACAAGAGCCACTGGTCAGGCTGAATTGCACAGATTATAAACGTCAATTGCATTCTTAACAAGCACTGGGAGTAAAAATTGATCTATTGGATATGTACATTATTAGTTTATAATTTAAATATAATATAATAATTTAAGTTTATAATAATTTTGGGCAATTTTGTTTTTTAACTTAAATAAATTGTTTTTTTTTCTTCAAATTAATAATGTGAATTTATATTGTCACATTAAAGTTGTATTCTTCGAGGTGCAACAGACCAATGATACTGTAAAATTTCATTTCATCCATTTAATAATAACCTATAACATCGTCAAAATTACGTCTCTGTTTTAATCTTTGAAGAAAAGTAACAAGTGCTGTAATTTTCAAATAAACGATAATTATTTCACATTTTCATTATTTACTCGTTTTGTTTAATACAGAAACCGCGTGACGACCAGAACTTAGTTTTTACTTGCATCTTTCTTTTAATATAATGTCAATGTGCCAGATAAAATGAATCTCTTAAAACATTTATGATCGTCTCCCCTCATCTTTCTCCCCTTCGATAGAAGGATACCGAAGTTATAGACGTTTTGGTAATTTTCTTGGTTTGTTTAATAATTAAAACGAAATTTTTTTTACACATCGACCCTCGTTTGTATGTACATTTATAAAAAAATATTGATAATTTTTTTTTATCAATTGCAAATAATATCTGATATTTGAGCTCAGCTTAAGTTATTCGCGATAACATAGCGTTGGTAGTTTAATTAAAAATTCAAAGTTCTTATGACCCCACCACGTATTCGGTGGCGGAAAGAAGCTCAATCAAAATGTGAACTTAAACAGGACGGTGACGAGTAAGAGAATCATGTTACTATAAAAAATAACTGGCTCAGGTGTCTTAGAATATAACCTAGTAGTTTGACGTCCCAAGTCGAGTTGCTGGAGAAATTCTCTTGGCCCGCCAGAGTTTGTTTGGCATGCGGTGATTAATAAAATAAAATCTCAAACCAAGCATACAATGGCAACATCTCAAAATACTGTAAGCTAATTCTGCATAGATCAGAGCAGAAATAATATAACTGGAAATACGACGGTACTTTGCCAGCAACTTTGATATTGGGACGTCAGACACCTCAATCCCTCCTCGTGACCGTGGTAAAGTATTCGAAACGTCAATAACAAAATCGAAAAATAAAGGCGACCAAATTTGTTTTACTCCAATGTGTAGTATTCGCGTAAATATAAGAAATCGTTAATTTTTCATAACATAACAAAACAGCTCAACTGCACTGAAATTCTGAAACAATCAAGTATAATTTGTCTTGCAATGTACCGTATAATTACAGGTTGAAAGTGGACGTCCATCGTTTGCTAAACGTGGTTTCGCGTGAGCATACAGTTTCTGGCCGTCTAATTGTGTTAATTATAAGATTCAATATTCTAGATTGTTTTAAACGAAAAGGAAAACGTCGGGGAACGCCGGCAGCGTAATGGAGAAAAATTACCTTTTGCTATTGCTATTTAAAGAACTGTTTTATTTTATTTCATTTAAATATGATACATGACGATATTGATCGCGACGACATATTCAGAGGCGGAGGATTAGTCCACCCCTCAGGACTCGCACCGGGTTACCGTGTAGCCTAGAACTGCCCAAAATAGTGGGTAACTGTGGTAGAGTTCCGCAACAACATTTGTTTCTCGAATTGAAAAACTCAATCGTTGAAATATCACGATCACCCAGAAGACAGTAGAAGTATTTCTGCGTTTCATCTGACAAGTAAGCCAGAGGCCTGCCTAATCCTAATAATTTTCCCCTATATATCCTTTTCTAATGAGGCAGTGATGGGAAGGGGAAGGGGATAGATAGGAAGAGGAAGTATTCTTTATCCTTATCCGTTTCTCCTCTATCCATCAAGAGTAGGCAACGCATCTGCAAATTAGCTTACAGCAGATGTCTATTAACATGTGCATAATGGTAGTCCCTTAATATCGGGTGAACAGGTTGCTCATTTTCTACCTTTTTCTATGTTTTTATTAAGATGAATAAAAACATTTTAAATTCTATTGTATGAAGGGGTTCGATCAGGGAAGTACTAAGGCTACTACAATTTTCGTTGTTAGTGTACGTAAATAACTGGGCTTAAACTTGTCCTAGGAATGTTGACAACAATAGTCTAACTTTGTACTCTAATTTACGACTTTATGTTGGCTTGAAAACAGTGTCTAACATCAAAAGAGATCAAAAATATTGATTGTTATTATATTATTTGCAGCACGGAAGACTCGTTAGAGAGCGCGGGCTGTGCGGACGACGCCGCGTGCTGGGCCTTTGTCGCAGCCATCAGAGAGCTCTATAATTATCCGCTGCATTTGACGCCATGACATTACCAGATTTCGCGCGTTTTAAAACGTCACTAGATCATAAATTGTTGTTTTGACGTTTTCTTTTTTTTAATTTGTTATATTTTGTCGTAACAAACATAGACGTCGAAAATAGAAATATCTGATTATTAACAATTTGTATTTATTAATAAAGCATTTTTAAACATATTGATAAAGCAAATAACAAGTTCCACTCAGGTTTCTTACAGACTATTAATTATGTTAACAAAGTAAATGATATTCAGATCTTGTTTATTCTAAAGCTCTAATACTTTGCATAAATATATACAAGCAAAATAGCAGTTCCGTTGTGCTCCAAGTAATCACGGCCTTTGAGGGCTCAGGAGTCTTACAAATGTAACGTACATGAAAAGTTCCCTAAGCGAAATCCTCCGGGATTGTGCCCGTCGCGTCTCTACAAAAACCCAATGTATACGTCGCGCTCCACGTCGACACTGAGCGTGATATAGAGCTACAGAAATGTGGTATAACATAGCTCGTTACGATCTAAATGTGACTTTTGACGGGATTGAATTTGATCAAACTGAGCGGATACGTGTAGGCTCGAGTGCTGTAAATGTGTTTGCGTATTGTATACAAAAAATACCTTCAATTTCGGTATTTGGTCATATTATCATGCATACGATGATGTGTTCAGGATAATGGTATGTCAGGAAACGGAAGCTATAACAGCGGTAGAGCCCTACAGCACGAATGCGCCAGTTTACCTGGGATATTACCGTGAACTAACAGGGTACGGGCGTGAAGTAGAGGTATTTATATATTTTTTCATGAGTGAGGTGACGCAAGCCCCATCCTCTTCAGCCCGTGACTCGTTGTGATTGCTGCAGATGATTATGAGTATCACTGACTTTACTTGAGCTAACCTGATGCTCCTTTGCCTTATTCTACTATATGATACAAGATTGTAAGGTACACTATCATCGATCGATGTCAATTTAATTGGATTTACTCTGAAAGCAATATTTTAAAGTAATAATATAGCTAGTTTCTTGCAACTTAACTCGCAGTGCAGTATATTGTTTTGAATCATTATCATTGTTTTGTTGGCGATAACTTAACTGTAACTCTAGATGGAAAGCTGTTGAATGGAAAGTGTGTAATACTTAACATGAAGCTAGCAGTTTGCTTGTTTATTTCTTAAAGTACAACACTGAGCAAAAACTTAAGAACCTTTTATTCATTAGAATATGAAAATTGGCGATTTTTATGCATCTTAGGCAAGGTATGCACCATCGACTATAGAACTCAAACGTTCTGCAATACCTCTAACAATGTTAGCACAAAATATTCAAAGAAATTTGTTTTTTTTTTCGTTTAATAATGTTCAGAAGAAAACCATAGAAAGTTCGTCATAGAAATCTGTTCCTGGCTTAAGACAAGCGATTTAAGTAGGATGGCAACGTTTTGTCTTGAACGGGGCAAAGAACGGGACGCGCATCCCCTGATAGTTATTTGATATGATTTATTCATACGAACACATCGCGCGCTCTACACCACGTCAAATGGAAGTTTATTTAATAGAAAATACTTTCCGAAATCTATTTATAAAGCCATTACCGGTCGTTTTATGGTTCCACGTTTAAAAATTGTGAATAAAAACCCATTATTTTAACTTATGTACCTTAAAATTATGTTTGTTATTAAGTAATGAATCATCGCGTAATAAATTGAGTCACCCATACGATCTAATTAACGGCTTACTGACTGACCAATCCCCTTCCATTTCCCATCACTTTGTCTTCTCCTTTTTTATTCATCCCTTCCTCTGTCTAAACTAATACCTGACAAAACATCAGGAACTCATCTTTTGTTGTTTGACAACACATTCAGAAGTACTTCACGTCCGTGTTCTGTGAGATCGTTAGACTTCTCTGAGCTGTTCAATTCATACTAATGCTGCGTGCTTAATAAAATTTTAAACAAAATAATATTATACGGAACGGTACTAAATTCGGAATACTCTCGCTTGCCGGACGTTTTTTACTTCGAAGCTGTTGGTGGCGCGCCTATTATGCAAATGAGGCGGGGTCGCGCGCCCGATGTTTATCCAACTAACTATAATGTTTACGAGGAGTTTTATTGGCTCACTGATTTTCCATACATTTTCCTTATAAACCTGCTTAACAGCAACAAGAAGTTTTTATTTATTGTTAGTTGTTATAAATTAACTGTTTAATCTCAATGCAAAAGTGACAGTTTTGCATAACGTACTTTATAAGTTTAAGATGAAATAAGTTTGATCTGTCTACAAAAATCCGATTATCTTTATAATATCTACAAAGAAATAATTTCATGAATTTTCAAAGCCGCAGTTTTATGTAAGTGTTGAAAGGTCTCAAATAGCGATTATCGATTTCTAAAACGATTTTCACCAAAAATATATTGTTGATAATTTGAATTTTGGTAAAATAGCGTACAGGGATTTCCAAGTATGTTCCGAGACCAAAATTTGATTGCTTAAGCAAAGAAGTAGCAGCAGTCTGATTTAGGATGTTTGCAAAAATTAAGACACCAAGATCTCACAGGCGTGAAGATGAAGTATGCTGCGTTTCGTCTGGTGAGTGAGGTGCCGGTGGCCCAAATCTAGTTTCTTCCCCTTCTCATACTTTTCTAATAAGAAAAGAATGGGAAATGGAAGAGGATTTGATGGGCGAGGGTATGGAAAGGAAAAGGAAATATCCTTGTTCGAGTCTTTTCCCTCTTTTGTCCATTGAAAGTAGGCAACGCATCTGCAACTCATTAGCTTGTTGCAGTTGTCTATGGGCAGCGGTCACTTAGTATTAGGTGACCCGCTAGCTTGTTTACCACCTTCTGCCATAAAAAATTCAATATCTTGGAAGCTAGCAATGCCAATGGGCCAATGGCTTTTTCTACAATTAATTGGAATACGATATCTGTTGGTCAGTACTTGTCTTATTCGTTGAGGTAATGGTTTGGCTTGATTGTTAGATAATGGTTCAAACAATAAGGTCTTTTTGGTTTACATTTCACAAATCTCCGTTTTACGCCATAATATTGGTATGTAGCCGAAAGGATTCGTCCACAGCAGCACTAGATTGGGAGAATGCAAAAAAATGGAATAGTCTCATAGCTTAGTAAAGGGAACTCTTGTAAAAATTTGTAAGTACTTGGGCCCGTCCCAGCTTCGCACGGGTAGCATTAATTTTCTATAGCCAAGAAATATAAATATAACCTAGATGACAAAATATGTTGTAACATTGTCTCAATAAACACCGCTATCCAGTTTAAGCCGTTATAACACACGGCAAAACTGCATATCGCAACTTGTAGGCTTGTAAGGACACAAATATCCATTAACTTTATATTTAAACTTAAATGGGCCCCGTACCGGTACAAAGGAGAGCAAGTGATAAAGTATGCGCAGTCCGCCCCCGTAATCTGTGAGTGGAGGCTCGCGAGGCCCCGCCCCGTTACCACAAGCGGCTTACTTCGCAAACTCCGCTTCTATGTAAATATACACTCAATAAATGGACATTTCACATATTGCGTCAAACTAGATTATTTTACGAACATTCATTTTGTTAAAGGAAAAGATTTATGAAAGTCGACTTTCAGAAATAAGTTAGCGCAAATCATTATTAAAATATTTATAAAAATGCATGGTAAGGTAACTGAAGCTGATATACTCGAACTGTAAATTGTTGTAAGAAGGAAAATGATGATGCTTGTCAGCCCCATCCAATGACCGCAGAGTTTGACCGTCGTATTATGTTGAGAGAGGTGTCGGTGATGCCTCATAGAGACACTTTGAGAGGTACGCTGCTTGATCGTCCGTGGGCGCCATTCCAGAACCTACGAACTAAAACTTGTTTAGTAAATATTCAAAAATGTGTTAAAACACATAATCGATTGATTATTTAATCAAATGACACTATAATACCACAATACGCACCGCAGAGTGAGCGAGGGAGTGGCACCATTTAGCGGCGTCTGCAATCGGCTTACGTTTCGGCCAAAGCATTAAGCATCTATAAAATATGCATGTAGCACTCCGCACACACGGCCCCTTCCCTTCCCTTGCCATTCCTCTCGCCGTCTGCCCGGGGATAATGGGAATTACGTTCTTAAATTCATATGTAAAACATAACATTCGTATTACTAGGCTTTTTAATTCAATGACATGTTAAAGAATTATAAATACCTGCTAAACGATAACAGTGTATTACAACTATATTGTGTACAAATATTTGATGTACAAATGCATTGTGAAATATGTATGTTTGCAACGTATTGTTTGGTTCAGTGTGCGAGTAAATGAGAGAACTCTTTCTTTAATTATAGTACGAGTATAACATAATATTAATTATTATCCTACTTAATAATACTATAAATGCGAATGTTTCACGCCGAAACTATTGAATGGACTTCAATGAAACTTTACAATAATGCTTATACAACAGAATAACACATAGACTATAATTTATAAAGATATTGTGTGAAGTGTACAAAATGGAACGATAAGTGTCAAGTAAGGAGGAGAAAAATCCGCTATGTGCAAACTATTCTGGTGTGCGCTGTTAGAGTTACAGGTATATAATGTATAATGGAAATGTATTTTATTTTATGTGTAAACCATTATCGCCAAAATGGTGAACCATCTATTAATTATAGGGTGGAACGAAGTTTGCCGGGCCAGCTAGTTAATGATATATTAATTAATGATAAACTTATTGTATGGATATTTACTTAAGGTGATAATATCAATATAAATATTTTCCACTCCAGATTGAAAATTCAAGAGAGTATTAATAACCTGCATGTAAACATAATTCAGGCCGCTACCCGGCTTGTATATCGTCTGGAAAATATTATTCGGTAAGCAGTCGTCAATGTGAAATTAGCCCGGTAGTCGTGAACTCTGTGAAGAATGTCCCACTTTATTAGATTCCGTAAGCCCTATTCATCGTTTTTTCGCCCTCTCGAAGAGGGAAGCTTTGAGAAGGCATCAGTACGTATTAGTGAATAATGCGATAGAATCATTCGATGTGAAGTATTGGCGCGGTCGCACCGGATGTTATCCGCTCAATGATAATACGCTATGAGTATTACGTGATTATGTCTGCGGACGATACTCAAAGTTTACCTTAACATTTATATTTGGAGACAAACTGAGCCCCGTGGTTTCACCTGCCGTGCAATTTAATTTAACCGACAATTGTCCATCCTAAAGAGAATTTAATATTATTGATCCTATAGATCTAAAGTGAACTTATATTCCATTAAAATTATTTCAATATATATTTAAACCTCTCCAATAAAAGCGAACGAATGAACTTATAAAAAAACCTTTCTAAGTGCTCTCCTGCGTAATAACAGAAATCTCTATGCAAAGTTCTAATCTCTAGGCTAGTAGATAATTTTATGTGTGTCATTGATACATATAAGCCATGAGACATGTGCACGGGTACGTCTTGAACCTACGACCAGTAGGGACAGCTGTAGTAGCAACTGTTAAATTAATGGATCGGGGAGTTGCCATGACCTCAAAGAATTATGACGTACAATAAAGGTTTTTAGACTTTTCTAGAGGGTTACATCTAGTTAGAAATGTGTCACAACTCCCATATATCCTTGTTGTTTTGATTGTAGTTGATGTTGTAGTGTCACACACCTGATATAGCCGCTTGCTAGTTGACTTTCTTCTGTCGAAAAAATATCTTCCTGTAGGTGCTTTGATTGACGAAAATACTTAACATTATTATAAATAAAGTTTGCAAGTTTAATTGTAACTAAAGTTTGACAATCGGCAAAAGATCACAAAGGAACGTTTATTCGATCACCTATTTGATTCAATTCAGCATTACAGCAGATTACAGAGAACGAGGTCTGTAATAAATAATATTGATGGTGCGTAAATAACTAATAATTTATTTATAAATGATTAAACATAACAATTGCTATGATCCGATTGTCGTCTTTCCGGCGGACCGCTTCGACTGGGGAACTATGTACTACGACCTCTTAGGATCCGGGCATGAATTGAAAGTATTTATACATATGTATTTCTGCGATATATCTGATCAATGAAAATATGCGGGTAATATTCCTTTCCTCTTCTTTTCTTAGTGTTCTTAGTAGTTCTTTTTCCCAACATATCTGGTAAAGAATCCATATGTTGTAGATGTTAATAGGTAGCGGTAGTCACATGCTATCGCTACCCATTAATATCCGCAACATAAGGCGTGCAATGTCCGAAAATTGGTCGCCTTTTACTATAAAAATGATAGTTACAGATATTATAAAAGTAAGTAAGGTTTTCTTGTAACAGCAACATGTCTGCACGCTTTACTTGTACGTTGAAAACGCAAAAGTTAAGCCCCGAATATTGTAGTTCTGTATCAATAAGTCGGCCTTTGTGCGAGGTAATCTCATAAGGTCCGGGGCTCACTCTGTCGACGGCCAGCGAGGATGCGAGCTCCAGCGGGCTTTCTATGGGCATCTCTAATACCCGCATTGTCGCGGAAGAATCCGGACTTTGTCCACTGAAATTACCACGAAATTTCTTTAACTGTAATTGAAATAAAGCGTGAACATTTTAGTTCTTGTCGCCAATGGATTAAGTTTTGTTGTTATCTTGTTTTTAATCTTGCGTAATATATTTTAGTGGGAACACATATTTTGATATAAATTCACTAAATGTATGCTTTGCGAATGAATTGTAGGAGATATGACGTTGTCTCGAAACATCTTTGAAAAGTTATAAATAATTATTAGTAAGTTGTAATAATGATACCGCACTTAACACGCTTATCGTGCTGCTTTGCTTATTCCTGCCAACAATTTCATTTTATTAATGACACTTTTAATAATTTTTTACATCCGCTGCTCGCGTCAATTTTAATCAAGCAATTAACTTATTAAACAACAATGTAAATTCAAATTGAAGAACAAAAATGTAAATTCTGTTTAAACTGTAAGAACGTTTAATATATACATATTGTTACTTAAAGTTTGCCGACATATATATACATATATGTCGGTAAACTTTCAGTTTGACTGACCTAATCAATGAAATTCAAAGTTTACACGGTGCTAAGAATTTATCATTTTTACATATAATATTCCAATAAAATTATAATTTTCAAATCATTTCTTTAATTGATTTTATTACATAAAAGTAAATATAAATACAGTAAAACGGTTTTCCATTAGCCTCACTAGAGACTAGACGAGGCGAGCGACCGATTTCCGTGGAATTTTTCCATTACCCCGACAAATTGCCCGCCGCCTCCGTAATGTGCAGCCGTGTCGAACTCCTATTATTTATTATTTTATGCATATCTAAAACAAATAACATAATAAGATAACATATTAAAAATGTGTCAACGTTGTTGACGTTATTTAATTATTGAATGATTACAGTTTTGTTAAAGCACTCATAAAACTTTGGTCCGAACGAAATATAATAATTCTAAATAAACTTTATTTGTATCAATAACAAACACAAGAATAAAGATTTCCATTTCAATAGATATTCAATTGTGTTGTTTACGCAGCAGTGAACAGCGGTGGAGTTTTCCTGAATGCAGACAAGTTACCTTTGGTCAGGGCGTGCGGTCGCTACGGGTCGGTCATTTTGTTTCGGACAAAGGCGACAACTGAGAAGCGGTTAGCAAAGTGCATGCATGACTGTCATTATTTTAATGATCTCTTTTGTCTCAATGCGAAACTTCTGTTTTGATCAAATTGGATACATTTTTGATATTGTATTATTTTAAACGTCCTGGCAAACTAAGAATATTGGTATTTTATGATTTAAACAATGAGTGCTTATGATTTTTTAATTGCATTCTTTATATGCAATCGGATTGACATTAATATATCATTTTTTTATTCTTATAAGTTTACAATGAATTTATATTTAATTATAATTATTCTTTAAGCTTTATTTACTGATTATTTATTTAAAAAAAAATTGAACAGTGGTCTTATACTTCAAGTTGGGACTTTTGCATATCCAATTCAGCTTTTCCAAATCAAACTCGGACGCGTACATATACAATCGATATGAACAGTCCGAATTTAATTTGGAAAATGCTAGATTTGATTTGGATAATTCCGAATTTATTAATAATTCTACGAACTGATTAAAGACTTTTTATTATTTCTAACAATATTTAGATTATTGTAAATATGCAAAATAAAAGTTGAGCAGCTCTGCTTAAACTTTATCTTGCCAATGTAATGTCACATTTAATACTTGTTTAATTGGTAATTATGTCAAATCCCTCATTTAATTAAGTGATATGATACTAAGTACTGACGTGACAGCGAAACTACAATACAATGTTGCTTATCACTGAATACACAACAATCATAACCACACTTATGACTGACGTAACATCGTGTCGCGGTACAAGCTTTCTCTCTATCTTTTTCTATTAAAAAAGTGAGATGATAATGTTATATTTTATGTCAATGTTTTCGGCAGTGTAACCCACAGTTACAATGTACTGAAGACACTCATTCGAATTAAAATTTCATTTAAAGATGTTACATCTGGAGGAAATGGATGCGGGACCCAAAAGTGAAGCTACCTTAAGTCGCCAGCTCAGTCATTCATTTCCCGCCACACGAATATAAAATCTCCGAGTTTGTAATTTAAAAGATGACGGTTTGTGCTATGAAATCGTGCGTTGTGACTGTTAAGATTTGGTTTCCTTCCTGCTAGTATCCTGTCTCATAGTAAAAAGTAATAATATTCCTGATATTGGATGTCGCTCTTTCTCCTAAACAAATACCTACTCCTAGACGCAAATAATGTACGGGTTGCAAATTTGTCATTTGAGTCAGTGGCCAGGCCCTGTCAAGTTTTGTTTTGTCGCTGCCTTCTTATCGAGGTATTTTATTATCTTACTCTCTTTACATTTAAAATCTACATATACAAATGAATTGCTGTTCGTTAGTCATGCTTATTCTCAAAAACGGCTGGACTGATTTGGATATTTTTTTTATTACTGTCCTCAGTCCAGGGAAGGTTTAAAAGTAAAGAAAATAGGAAAAACCAAAAGAAAGAGATCAAAATCGGTAATTTGGTGTGTTATTTTGGAATGGCGAATTAAATTCAAGAATAATTAAATTTTCAAATCGCAAAATCGATTGTGGTGCGGATAAATCAGTAAGGTTGTGTCCAATCACAGTTGTTTATCTGTATCCTAACTCGTTGTAATTCAGCGATCTACCACTAGAACCACTCATAGATTACTGTTGACAGCGGTGGAAACAAGTAGAAGATTGACAAGTTTGGCCGTCACTTTACATGAGAAGCCGCGCCGTATGCCCGAGTATACAAGTATAAATGCGATGTGGTATGTTAGACAACATAGTCGCCAAGACACATTCATCTGTAACCCTCAAGGGCTCGAAATCAGTCTAATTTATAGGCGGGACTTCACTACGAGAGTTGTCGTCGTGTGTTATCGAGTAATGTCAATCTCTGACGGATTTCTTC
>JWHW01043060.1:97719-119653 GCA_000931545.1 Papilio glaucus
TGCGTAGATGTATGAATTTAAAAGAAGCGAGAGAGGTGTGCCAGGATCGCGCCAAATGGAAATCCATGATCTCTGCCTACCCCTCTGGGTTACGAGCGTGAGCGCATTTTTATTTTATTTATATATAGCTTCTGAAATAAGGACATTTATATAACGGGCCATATTTATAATTGTTGCTATTGCATTTATGGCCAGAACTAGCACGTGCGGTTATTCATCCATGGCATCGACTGTCCTGCAAACATGGTGCGTCGAGCCGCTCGCCGCTCGCTTCCCGTTTCGCAACCAAGTGCATTTTTCGAGCTTCAGCCGTTGCACACGCGTTTTGTGAACGGCAAACAACTTTTATACATTTTTGACACAAATTTAACTTTAAAGAGGAAATTTCTACTAGTCGTAAAATTATTTAACAAGCAAAAACAATTTTTTAAACATTAACGTTAATATTTGATTAATTATTTTAATTATTTGATTATAAATTAACTCTGAAAGAGAAACAAACATATTACCTAAAATGTTTTAACAAGATTTTTTATCTTCCACGTTTTTATCATGTATCTTTTGTAGATATGTGAAAATTAATATATAAAATTACATGCAATACTAGAATACAATGAATTTAAAAATAAACATTTTGTTTTAATATATATCATATTGTAAGTTGGTGTCAAAATAATTAAAATTAATATCGAAATATCCGATTTATAAATTATTTAAAAGACCATACCTCGGACTGACCGTTTGTAGTTTCTAGCGCGAAATTCGTTAAACACAAAAGAATCACAAATGACCGCAGATAACGTGTCATTATTATCAAATCAAACCACAAACTTTTTTTTTATTTGTAACGTAATTTAATTTCGATTTCGTAACGTGCGGGCAGACGCTACCGGTGGTCTGCCTTCGAACGAAGACACGACGAGATTGCGGCGAGCACCGTGTGCGGGACCAACCAGCTTGGCAGCCTTCGTACCGAAGGCTTCATGACTCACATACCTGTACCGGCTTAAGATATAAAAAATATGATAATGATTTGCTTTTATACGTATTTAGTAATCGATTAATCTTGGTGAACAATTAATACAAATCTTCCGTTCGCTAATAAGATTTCTTTATTACACAATATTTATTTGTAATACTCAAACACAGACAAAAATCATTGTACAATCTATTAATTATTAGGTTTGTTGTTACAGGGTAAATTTAAATGAGTTTTTGTGCTTTGTTGTGACTCTTCTAGGGTTCTGTAAGTCCTGCAGGTTTTTGCAGCAGCTTTGGAAACTATGTGACTATATCTATGTGTTATACATAGCATATTTCCTTTTTTTTAAGTGAGTATAACACATAACACATTTTTGCAGGTATTCTAAGGTGAAGAATGGGAACAAAGTTGGGAATACTGACGGGGAAATAGGACATAATAACATAATAAGCTCAATGTAAAACAGACAATCAATTCAATTGCCATCTACCCCCTGGTAGAAGATTAAGTGGGTTTAAAAGAGTTAAGAGTTCACAAAAATATTAGAAGAGGGTATAACTATGTAGGTATATGTTTAAATTTAACCACGACATACGACTACTTACGCTAAGAACGATACCTGTCGTACCTTATAGGTGTTTCTTTTATGCTATTTGTGCAAGTAATTGAAAAAAAAACGTCATAGTCTTAATAAATTTGAATGTAAATGTTTCTTGCAGCTTATTAGTACTTTCGTATAATACTTATTTAAGAGTTACAAAGCAAGAAAAAACGTCGTGCGGTAGTTTCCGATCGTATTATCTTATTTTATTTAGTATACCTAAACGTACTTTGCAAAACGTAGAGCATGCGTTTTTTCGTTTATCATAATTCTACCTTATTAGTTCACTCACATTCGCAATAATTTATTCTTATATAAATTAATTCGAGTGTGAGTTTGTTTGTTATGCTTTAACTCCTTAACGACTCAACCGATCACCATGAAATTTCACACACACACTCTCGATCCCGATATCCTGAAAAAAAAAAAGCTTTTTTATAGGAGAAGGTGGCTAGCGAGCAGGCGGTTCATCCCATATCAAGTGATCGCTACCTATAGACATTCCAAACAAGCTAATTAGTTGCAGATGCGTTGCCTACTTTTAATAAACAGAAAATGGTTATTCCCCTTTCCTATTCCACCCCTCCACCGTCTAGTCCTATTCCTCTCCCCATGCTTTTTAAACGGTTTTATTTAGCTCGACCTGTACGGAATTTATTTGTTTATTTGGGTCAAAATTAGAAATTAAAATTTAAGCACCTTCCCGTTGTCAGATTGATATGAAATGTCGTACACACATTTAATTTAGAAGACAATACAATTTTCAGATAAAATAAAAACGTTTAACTTAAAAGTGTTTTTTTTTAAATATTATTTTATTTACAAAGGATGCGAAGGTGAGGAGGTCTAGAATCCGGCACCTCACACATCCGACGTACCACATAATACTCTATATCACGCCTGTCTTCTGTGAGGTCGTGGTATTTCACCGGTCGAGCTGGCCAATTCATGGAACAGATGCGTTGTTTCGGGCTCTTTAAAATAACTGCAATCTTCTTTCTACAAGTATGAGAAGAGTTAAGGCTAAGGTTAAGACTTAAGGTTAAGGCTTCGTGTTCTGGTAGTAGTGACTTTGTATCCCTGTTGTGGGAAACGAATGACAGCTGAATGTTAAAAAGACGCCAATTGGCGACATAAGGTTAAGGCTTCGTATTCTTTACTTTTGGGTCCCGGATGCATCATCTGGCGACATGTAACATCATTGATTAAAAAAAACTAATTTTGCGAAGNNGGGTGCGGTCTGTCTTACGTCCCAATATCAAAGTTGCTGGCAAAGTACCTTCTTTTGTTTGCTTCGATTTATGCAGAATGACCCACAGTATCTTGAGATATATGCCACTTATTCTACCAGCCATTTATTCTATTTAAATTAGGAAGTTTTTCTATAGCCTCGCGTATCATTCTTGGCAGGAAGCGCTGTTCTTTTGCAATGACTTTATCAAATGACCTTTCACAACTCGATCACAGACTGCAGACTTCCTAGAGCGTTGGTTTTTTAAGTCCTTGTGTCAAATGCTTATTCATTTTTAACTTAATTAGGTTTATTCCAATAGTAAAACACTAAAACTCTTTTGTAAAATGTGGCGTGAGTTTGTAAAAATATAAAACGAAACTATAGGTATAATATCACTCGATATTGTATCTAAGCAAGGTCTTACAAGATATTTGGAACTGATTTAAGAAAATTGTCATCAACACTGTACTAGGATATGCTAAAGCAAATAAGGTTTTCAAATATTTAAATAGATTTAAACTTTTGATATTTAAATATAATTAAATATTGAAAATTTAAATACTATTCAAATAATTTAATGGTATCAAATATTATCGACTCTATTTTATGTTTACTTAAGTAATGGTCAAAGTCAAATCGTCTGTACATAAAAAAAATGTTGTTTAAACTATTAAGTGGTATAAAACATATCAATGATAACAGCTAAAGGTCTAGTCTTTACATAGTATAAAACATAGTAGCTTCTGCTGTCTGTTACCTTAGGACTTTCAAAGTACGCAATGGATTTAAATGAAGAGAATGCGGTTCAGCAATAAACAGAGCGATCAAAAAGAAAGGTTAATATGTATAATACATGCATATTACAGTAGAGAAAACCAGAGAATTTTAAAGATCTATAATGCGATGTCGTATAAAACATATTTTTATGCTTATAATGCAAAAGTCAGCGATGGTACTTATAGCCATTCTAACTTGAAAAAAAATAGTCACGCACGTACGTTTGCCCCCTTCTCTTATATAAAAAAAAAAAAAAAAAAAAAACGATGCCGTAATTGAAAAGCCGTTCAGACGGATACAGTAACCTTATTAACGTTAATTCATTCGTTGCCTTAATTATTTCATGACCATTAGGATTATCCTTTACACCATGTAATTAAACTAATTATCTTAGGAGTTATCGCAAAATAAAAACTAATCCGCGCGAAAATAAAATCAAGCGCGGTCTGTTCGTTTGATGCGATCATCGCCGCGTAGCGCCCCCTTGCTGTGGCCCAATATGTTTAACCTCAATGTGCTTTCCAGGGATTTTTTAAACATTCTTTAAAGGGATATACCCGGGTATAACACATCCTACAACTAATAAGTAACACAACATAAATTAATTCTAAGGCAGAACGAAGTTTGCCGGGTTAGCTAGTAATTAAAATGAGCATTTGTATGCCATATACTAAAGAAGGGTATGCATAGATGTATGGATGTAAGAGGAAGTGAGAGTGGTGTGCCAAGATCGCGCCAAATGGTAACCCATAATCTTTGCCTACCCAGAGGGGCGTCGGGCGTGAGCGTATACTTATCTATTTTATAATATAAGTACTAACAGCATTAAAATTTTAAAAGGCAGTAAGCAGAGTAAGCCTTGACGTAGATTGTTTGGATGGTTTTGAAGATAATCGAATTAAATTTTAAATTTTTTGAAAATAGGTATACAATAAAGTATCTCCAGATCAGATCCAAACTTTTCGCGAAATTTTACGGATACAGCTTATTGTAATCTACTCAAAGTTAACAGCAGATGCACGAAGAAAAAGTGATGTGGCTGCCTTTTGATGTCTTATGATATAGAAGATTGTGCTCTGGAATTGCACAGCATCCAGGACCCTGTCATCTCTATTGCATTGGATGAGGATTTCTTTGGTACTTTGTGTACCCTAACACTACTTCACTTCCATTTTTAGAGCTCAAAAATTATATCCCTCAATAATTATATAATGTACAAAACGACGCAGTAGTGGTAGCCCTTTCACAGGATGATCAGTCGGATGTCCATTAAATAAACGAAGCAAGGGACCAACCGTTCTAGTAATGAAATAATGAGGAAAGACCTTAAAAACATGGTTCTTGGGCTTTAAGAACATTGGATAGTGGCTGATGATGAAACGATGAATGACTGCCATCTATTTTTTTTCATTATAGCATAATGAACTTTATACGCATCCTTAATATTAAAATGAAGCAATTTTCGCAATTTAAATATATAATTATAAAATATTTATGTGATATTTACAGTTTTTAATATATTATTTCATGCTATATTTGGAACACGAAATCCGCAGTTATAATGTCACTGTAGCTGTGGCTGGGTTCCACTGACGTCACTAATGACATCACTTTCGCTCGTGCCAAGCTCAAAACGACCCATCTCAATATCATTTTGCGAGCGTTGATTACTTTAAAGAGCATTATTACGGTGCTAAAAATATCGAATATCCTACTGTCGCCATATAAGAAATATTTGTTATATTTAAATTTAAATTAATTAAGTAATCCACTAAAATTATATTATTTTTATGTAAATCATGATACCAATAATTGTTTAGTGTTCACACATACAAACTGCAATCTAATCTCTTTAAGCTCTTGCTTTATTTTTTCTAATTCGCCATTTGTATTATTTATATCAACGCTCAAAGCGGTCCATAATCACTTCCACTAGAGTTTTAAAATTGTAACGCTCGGAAACAAGTGCAACGGAAAAACTAGGGAAAACCATGATTGTATGCGTGAATGTTGTAAACGTTTAGTGGAACGTAGCCTTTTTTTCAATTCGCAACTGTCAGAGTGTCAATTTCAAGTGTCAATGTCATTCTCAAAAACGAAAAGGATTAAAAACTTGTTAAAAACATTGAGCAAAATGTGTATTTAAATGCATATTTTATACATTACTCTTTTATTCAAATACCTAAAATGTCAGATCGAATAGAAGATGAATTTACTGATTTTAAGGTAAACAAAGGGTACTAGCAAAAATACATTTGTAAAATGTGAAAATAATCTTTTACACACCATTTGTTTCAGATACCACCAATTTTCGATGATTTAAATGATCGTGTTAAAGAATATTTGTTAAAACCTGAAAGACTGTCTATACATAAATGGGAAAGATCGCAAACACATTGGCATAGGAAAACAGACATAGATTCTCTAATTAAATTTGAAGATGAAGATATCGGTCTCGACACCACACTAGATGTAAGTAAATCAACATGTCTTGTCAAAGGAGTACCTTTAAAAACAGCAATTACTAGCTGTTCTCATGATTTATATACAAATTAACAGACCTAGATGCTAGAAACCTTTTCCTTGAATAGGAAATGTTTGGGTAGAAGTATTAAATACAAGGCCAGGCTTTCGAGAAGTAGGTAGGCTTAAAGTCGCTTTCGCTACTCGCCATCCGGTGCTGGGGCATGCTAGCTTTGCTTGCTTAGCTCTCGCAAGTGGTGTCTGTATGCCTAACATGCAAGTAATCAGTGAAAAAAATGAAAAACCCTGCCAAATGCCCAATACAGTTCCTGCCCCTGAATTTAATACCTGGGCCAATCTTACCTTTGAAATTTAAAAAAAATCAGAAGTTTACAAGGTGTCAAATTTAATTAACTGAAGCTACCAACTTGCACTCCAATTAAGTTTCATAGTTAGCCAGTTACAATAAAAATATACACAAGCTACAATGTAAAAATAACTAATCATCTAATAGTATTAAAACTCTTCTAAGTTTTAAATTTAATTCACTATGTGAACTTTAGGTTATCAGAGATCCTATAACTGGTGAAATAGTTGGTTTAGAAGAAGTTAGCATACCAGTGGAAGATGATGATGATTGTCTATCAATGGCTCGGGCACCCTTGCCACCGAGCCTTGCAACCAGGGGCACCACAACCCAAAACCCTTTCTTACCAGCTGGTTTTGAGGAGGAATTACAAAAAATGTTGGAGGAAGCAGCCAAAAGTGGTGAAATCAATATTAATTTGGAAGATGATGAACCAGGGAAATTTTTAGGAGAAGGTATTATTTTTCTTCTGTTTCTTAATTTTACATGTATCATGTATGATTCTGTGTATGACACCTGTAACCTGTGATTTGTTTAAATAGATATTGGTATATCTAACACATTTATAAATAACTAGCTATTCTCAACATGGCACACATTGCATGTGTTTTTCGTTGTTTATTCTAGTAGTTTCATCAGAATCTGATCAATGGTTAAGGAATGCATAGAGGACATACAAACATTGATTTCTATTAATATCTAATCTCATCTAATCTGTAATGTTAATATTTTCCAGAACTATTAACTACACCTCCAGGAAGTAATGAAAGTGTTCTTTTCGAAAATGATGGTGTTACTTTACTAAAAAGTGGTAATACTGGCAATGAACAAAAATTGTTGGATAAAGAAGAAATAGATAAATTGGTCAAAATTAATCTTGAAGAGGTTGTAGACAATAATGTGCATTTAGTAGGTAAGGAGATGTGGTGTTATTTTTATATATTACATACTAGCTGACCCAGGAACCTTTGTTTCGCTTTATTTATTTTCGCATACTTTAATTTTTTTTCGCGATAACTGCCAAGATATTGATTAAAACTGCATTAAAAATCTTTGCATTGTTTAAAAGGTCTAAGGGCACAGACAAAGGAGGCTTTGTTTTATGCTATGTAAAGATTTAAATCCCTCTCGGAGAAGAGGCCTGTGCCCCTGCAGTGGGGAACATTACAGAAAAGCCTGATTTATTAAAGAAAAAATACCCACTAAAATTTGATATTTTAAACATAAACCTGGCACACCTCTCTCGCTTCTTCTATATCCATACATCTACGCCGCATAAATGCTCGTTGGTTACGGGTACTTCTTATATTGCCCTTCTTTAGGATGTCACTAATCTGATCTGTATAAGTTCTGCTTGGATGTCCCCTGCCAATACTGCTAGTCACTTTTTTAATATACATTTGTTTCTACCTCTCTTCATTTATCCGTTCACCACTCAAACCACCGAAGCATACCTTTCTCAATTGTAGTCACAACATCCACTTTTAAACCACACTTTTCCCTTAAAACGCTATTTTTAATCCTATTATTCAATGTCACGCCTAACATACTTCTTAAAGATCAAATCTCAATAGTATTAACTCTACTAACTTGCTTTTCCTGCCAAATGCAGCAAGACATTTTACAAGGAGCTCACCTATCTTTAATCCACACTCTTTGTTTATCAAAGTTTTGAAACAACCGTCCATAAAGAGATTGTCGACAGTCACGGGGATGGTACACACCCTGTTTTCATCTTTATTGATATTAAACCAGTCTGAGTAGGTCCCGTTAATCCTAACACAAGTAGTAGAATCTTTGTAAAGATATTTTAAGGCTTGTATTGTAAAGCAATGCTCGATCCAAACGCAAGCAAGGTTGACCATAGATCATCTCTTTTAACTTTAAATGTATGCCTTTTCCAAATCTACGAAGACGCAGAAAACTTTTGGTTTACAGTCAAAAACTTCTCTGTAATCATACATAAAGAAAAGATTCATGCAGCCCATTGCTTTCCTGAAACCTGCTTGCACATCCCACATTATTTCTTCTGTTTCTTTCATGACTTTCAATCAGTACTCCTTCTCAGGAAAAACTTTATACTAATAAAGTTTTTCCTGAGAAAGATTATTTCTAATTTTTGCAATCATGCTGCGAACCTTTTCCTTTATATAGAGAGACAATGAGAGCTTTACATCAATCGTCAGGTACTAGGCTATGTCTCCACCAGATATTGAAAAGAAATTATGTTTTTAACATAAACCTAAATATTATTTCATAGATCTATGGAAAGACGATGAAGAAGCTGAGTCAAAACCTAAATCAGTACAAAAGCCAAAGAAAATTGAATTGGATATTGATACTGCTGAGAGTGATAATTTCTTAGAGAATACAATAATTAAGCCCCCAGTAGAATTACCAGAGATACCAATATTGAATATTACCAGTTCCAAGGGCAGGATGGCAGTGACATCCACTGATTGGGCAGAGATGATTGATGTAACACTCCCTGTGCCTGATTTTAGAGAGAAAATAAGGGACATGGCACACTCATATCCATTTGAATTGGATAATTTTCAAAAGCAGGTAAATCAATTTCAAACAAGTAAAGAAGTAATTTTTATAGTGCGTACATGACATCACCTACTCACTGCTCGCTTGGTAAATGAAGTAGAGCATCGAAAAACCGAAAGACAGTTTGTTGAAGCGCGCCTATTTTGTTAATAAGATCTAACTCGCGCACTACAGAACAGATATACTACTGGACGCTTTCATCTTGTACAAACCATTGTAGTATCTAAGTAAGTGCTAAGAACCCGTAGTTGTTGAAATGCTAGCGGCGTCAGCTTTATCAGTCACGAAAACATATTTCCATATTCCACGTTCCAGAAATCCTATCAAAATAACTTTATACGTATATATTTCTAGGCTATACTTAAGCTCGAAGAAGGACACCACGTGTTTGTCGCCGCGCACACCTCGGCCGGCAAGACTGTCGTAGCGGAATACGCAATTGCAATGTCAAGGAGAAATTGTACAAGGTAAGAACTGCTAATATGCTACACAGATGCGTAGGAAGATGGTACTAATTTAGGTTTTACATGGTCATAACAGATCTTTAACCTCATTTACCGTTTTTTTTTTGTGTCTCACATGTCACTGCTTGCACTGAGAACTTCTCTGCATCTACATCTATAAGATGGCAGAATGAGCTTAGCATATATATCAATGCTGTAGTCTCCCTACAGAACCTCGACTCAGGCAGCTAATTTATTTATTTTTATTATTGAATAGGACAAAACCAAATACCCGCCATGCTCGACTAAAGACAGCTTATTTGTTTATCCTTTGTTCGATTAGATGACATATAAAAATTATAACTATATTACAACTGTTATAGAGCAATATACACATCACCAATCAAGGCGTTATCAAATCAGAAGTACAACGACTTCAACAAAATGTTTGGTGAAGTTGGTCTACTGACTGGGGACCTGCAGATCAACGCGACGGCCTCGTGTCTGGTCATGACCACAGAGATCTTACGCTCAATGTTGTACTGCGGCTCAGATGTCACCAGAGATCTAGAGTTTGTTATATTCGACGAAGTACACTATATTAATAATGCTGAGGTAATGCAAAAACTCAAGTGATAATTTCATTAACGATATGTCTAACTCATTACTAGACACCACATCTGTTTATGCAAAATTTGTTTTTAGAGAGGTTATGTATGGGAAGAGGTACTAATATTGCTGCCGGCGCACGTGAGCATAGTGATGTTGAGTGCGACTGTACCCAATACTCTGCAATTTGCCGACTGGGTGGGGCGCACTAAGAAGCGGAAAGTGTATGTTGTGTCCACTCCGAAGAGGCCGGTGCCGCTTTGTCACTATCTATACACGGGTACTGTTATTAGTTTAATATAAGAGCTATAGCTGTGTTGCTAATCTTAGTTTTTTTCTAACTTAAAGACAACTGTAAGCCTACGAGGGCAGGTTACGACTTAAGGGTTAAAGTACTACCCATTTCCTAGGTTTCATTCAATCCTAAGACCAAATAGTTGTTCATCTTTGACACATTTGTTTTTTTTTTGTATTTGTAGGTATATACACACTCCTTGTCACAACTAAGAGGTAACATGATAAATCTTTTGAAAATATTTGGTCACATCTGAAATAAATACATTGTTATAAATTTGTCTAATTCTCAGGTACCGGCGGTAAATCTAAACATGAGAGGTTTATGATAGTGGATCAAGAGAGTAACTTTTTACTGAGGGGATACAACGAAGCTGTCGCTGCCAAAAAGTCGAGAGAAAATGATTATAAGAAAAGTTTCGGACCAAAAGGTGAGCTTTAGCGTTATAAAGTAGTCATATAAAAGTAAATCCAGGAACTTTTATTCTTTTCACAGCGATATTTTATTAGAATATTCAAATAAAATATATATTCAATTTTCAATATCTAACATACCTTCTATTCTTCATTGAACAGGTATGAAGCAGTACATGAACCCAAAAGCCGAGCAGACCATGTGGGTGGCGTTCATAGATCACTTGCGGCAGTCGGACAAACTGCCCGTCGTGGCTTTCACACTATCTCGGAACAGGTACATTAAACAGGTTAACAATTTTAGCCAACCTTTTGTACCAGTCAATTGAAATTAAACTAATTTTACAGAATTTATCGCGTTTACTTAACGTTTTTAATGATGTTGCTAGTACTTTGCAGCACCCATTGTCACATGGAGGGTCTGTAACCATGTGTTAACGGCCTCCGTAATATTATAAGCTTTAATAAACCACATATCCTCGTATAAGAACACTGCTTCCTACCAAGATTGATTCCCTAGGTTATTGACATTTGACATTTAAAAAAAAACATTCTAATTTCAAAAGAGAAGATGTCTGGGCACCTGATGGGCATACGGCTGCCAGGTATCAAGATACTGTGAACTCATTCTGCGTAGTTCGGTGAAAAACTAATAATTGAAAATAAAAGCGTACTTCGCCTGAAGTTTTGACATTGGGACGTCACATCCTCAGTTTCCCATGACCATGAGTTCTGTAAAGTACTTGAAACGTCAGCAGCAATAACATTATAATATTATATATTATAAACGCTATAAAATCCTTTAAATTTAGTTTAATTTCAATGTGTAGTATTCGCGTAAATATAAGAAATAATTAAAAAGAATCTTAATATGGAAGAAATCACTATATTTTTGTAAAGCGAAGCTTACATAATGTGTTATTTTTTAAAGATGCGACCAGAACGCTGAGAACTTAATGTCGGTTGACCTCACTACCGCTAAGGAGAAGGGGCACATTAGGAACTTCTTCCAGAAATGTCTTCAAAGATTAAAGAAGCCAGACAGAGTATTGCCACAGGTATAAATATAAATAATAGGCAAGAAAATGTTAATATTTTGATGGCATCAAAATATTAATATTTTAGTATTCATTTTTAGTAAACTCCCTTTTTGTTTCGTCTTTTGATGAAGGAGAAGTAATAGTAATTTGAAAATATCATTAAGGTTGTAAGGATGCAGAGAGTCCTCGAGAATGGTATTGGCGTCCATCACAGCGGTATCCTGCCGCTGCTGAAGGAAATCGTTGAAATGCTGTTCCAATCGGGTTTCGTAAGTTTTAATTTTTAAATCAATCATTTGACTTGTTTACTAATAAAACAAACAGTAAACTCATGGTTATATCTCCCGTAGACTAAATATTTTATACTAAAAAGCGTTTTCTTTTTCCTTTATTATATTATGGTAGTATATTATGTAGTAAAATGATTAATCATTACTTAATCTTTCCTCGTTTATCTTAAAATCACTTATTAAAGTAACTTGACCCGTGTGGTGCAGAATCGTATACCACTATTAATTCTACAAAGTACGCGGTGGTGTTTTAAACTTAATTATAATATACATATACGTTTAAAATGCCAATATATGTTAATGGTCTATGTGATATTAAAATAATAAAATTATTCTAATTGTGATCACGATCAGGTTAAAATCCTATTCGCAACGGAGACGTTCGCGATGGGCGTGAACATGCCGGCGCGCACGGTCGTGTTCGATGACATCACGAAGTTCGACGGCGTGCAGAGCCGCCACCTCATGCCCGCCGAGTACATACAGATGGCGGGTCGCGCGGGCAGACGAGGTACACCAGACCATTTATAGCACATTCTACAGGGTATATCACTTCTTTAAAGAGGATGCTTAGGACAACTTAACGTTAGTATAGCCCGCAACAACAATATCTGTTGCACGGATGGGCCGGCTTCACCGCTGAACTACCACGTCCTCACAGAAGATAGGCGTCAGGTGTCAGGTAGAATTATTTCTAAGTTTCATCAGATGAGTGAGGTACCTGAGGCCTAATTCGGGTCCCCTTCCCCTTTATATAAGAAAATGATGGGAAATGGAAGATGGAGGAGGGGATGAAAAGAATAAGGAAATATTTTTTTTTATCTTTATTCTTTCTTCTCAACATTAAAGGTAGGTAATGTATCTGCAATTCATTTACTTGTTGCAAATGCCTAGGGGTAGCTGTCACTTAATATCATGTGACCGCATGCTCGTTTGGCACCTTCTTCTATAAAACGAAGGTACGACTTGAGTTATACTATGATATCTGCCTTCTGTATACTGAAAGCAAGCTTTGTTATGCTAAATTATAAAGGGTCTAGTCGGTCAAGTCATAGGGCAAAAACTTTGAACTAAATTAAGATTTAAATTCCTGAAGTTATATGTTATTACCTCTTATTTTACTTCAATGATTCTTAATAGAACTTCAGAAAATTCAGTTGAATGAGTTTATGAATCTATATACTACTAGATATAATTTTCTTGCAAAAACGTCACACGAAGAATAGATGTTCTTCGACTGACAGGAACATGTTGACAAAAATGTTGTAATCTCTGTTAACCTCTAAGTTTAAACGCGTTAAGCGCGTAAGATTAAAATTTTTTAAATGTAATAATGGTATAACAGGCTTGGACGACACGGGCACTGTTATAATTCTCTGCAAGGAAGAAGTGCCAAATCAAATTAAATTAAAGGAGATGATGTTAGGCACCCCTGAAAAACTCTCATCGCAATTCCGTCTCACTTATGCCATGATACTCAGTCTACTGAGGTGAGCAATGTTTTTATACTTACATTTGCAATTTACTATCGCTTATTTATCTTACATATTCTGTCTATCCATCGCCTATTAAAAATAATGGTAATGTTTGTTTATGTTACATAAACCAGACTTTAGGCAATAATCACAACAATAATATGAAAATGGAGACTGTGTAGTTCACCATTTTATAAATTTTCCAGAGCTGCTACGGTATCAGTAGAAGGTATGATGCAGCGTTCCTTCAGAGAGTTCTATCAGATATGCCAAGCGGATAACCACAGGAAGCAGCTGGAGTTAGCCGAGAAAGAGTATAGTGAGAAGTGTAGCACGCCTCTACCCGCGCACCTGGCGCCGCTCGCGACATTCTACGATACAGCTGCTTCGTACATGGATGTCCTCAATGACATCATGCCCATACTCCTTGGTCAGCCCAAAGTCGCCAAGGAGTTAGTGCCCGGAAAGGTCCTAATACTGTCGGCTGGCCCTTACATCAATCAGCTTGGAATTTATTTGAACAGTACAGGTAATATCGATCCCTATAGTAAATTTTCTTAGGTGGCGATTCAAGAATATAACAAGATTAGAAAGAAGTGAGAAAGCGAGAGAGATAAACACTAGTCTCTCTCTCTCTGTGTGTTTGTGTCTTTATTTTTCCGTCACTCTAATCTTCCAATTCTCTAGTGTATCGATGTTCCAGTAATGTGCGTTAAGAACACAAATTTACATTATTATATTATGGTTGTACAGTCTTAGCTCTAAAGAGATCAATCTGTTAAGTTCAATATATATTTTTCAGGTCCCCGGCAAACTCCATATAAAGTCTTGGTGTTAAATACGGTCGAACAAGACCCTAATAAATACAACTTTGATTTGGACGAGAGCTGGTACAGGATGCTCAGCTTTACGGCGATGTACGACGGAATAGGTGAGCCAATATTAATATGTTGTAAGAACTTAAACCAGTGTACCAGAGCAAAACAACAATCACGGTTTTTTATGACAAAACATTATCAATATTTTTATCTCCATACCTTCACATTTATAGGTATATTTCTGCCAATATGCAGAACGTTTTATTGCCTGCTAATTCGCAAGCAGGTGGAGATATGTTTGATATCATCAATAAGGGAGTTATACGATTTCCTTCAATTCATTCATAATAGTTGATGAATTAGATGTTTCTTTTTTACATAGGCACTGAAGAAGGCACGCTTAATCACGCGATGCTCTGCATCGCACCGAAAAACATAATCGCTGTCACCAAGATGACATTAAAAATAGACGCCAGCCTCATCATCCAGGACTGGGACAAAAGGCAAATGCCAAGGTGAGTTTAAACCTGGTGTTGCCTTGGTTTATTTTTAAATAGAGTAGAAATTGCGTTAGTTTATTGCATGTATGCAATGTGTCAGGTTCAAAGACGCGCCTGTAGGCTCGAGCTGTGCGGCCGCAGTACAGGAGCTGTCGCGCGTGTCGCACGCCGTACGCACCGGTGTCACGAATCTGGAGTACGTCAGTCTGACGCAATCATTGTCCATCACCACCGGCGAAGTGTTGCAGTCGCTCGACAAGATGAACAAGTTCAAGGTAACATAATTTATAATTTTTGTGAAGAAGGAATCGAACGAGCCAGTAATTGATCTATATGTAAAGAGCAAGGTGCCGTTGCTGGCATTTATGTAAAGAAAATGAAAGGGTAGGAGACTGAAAACTTAATTAAAAATAAGTAGCTGTGGACCGACCTTCGCTCTGCGTTGTTTTATGTATGTAAGATCGTATTTTTAAATATAGCGCCATCTAACAAAAATATGAGAAATCAGTAAATAATGCAAATACTTATCAAATATGGCACACTATTTTTTTTTTTACGTTTTTATGGATAAAATACATATATAGTCACTATATAATAACAATCTTAGGTTCATCTTTATATTTTTTATAATGATTTAAATAGCGAAACGTTTAGACTGTTTACTTTGTTTATAGTAGAAGGTGACAATCACACCTTCGCTGGGTCACAAGGTGATCGCTACCCATAGGCATTTGCAATAAGCTAATTTAAAAGCATTTGCAGATGTGCTGCCTACTTTCTATCCCCTCTGTCCATTAAAAAATGGACAGAGGGGATAGAACATAAATGGTTAATCCTATTCATCCTCTTATCCATTAAATCCTCTCCTCGTTCCCATCCTGTCCTTATTAGTAAATGTTGGAAAGAGGAAGAGGACTAGAACTAGGCCTCCGGCACTCATCAGACGAAACGCAAAATACATCTACTTTACGTCTGTTCTATGAGGTCGTGGTATTTCGTCAGTCGAGGCGGCCCATATTATTGCGGGCTCTACCACTGTTAAAATATGTAAACAATTAAGTCCCAATAATAAAAAGTTAGTATTTAAATGCTATAAGCAAAGGACGTACTTTTTTAAAATATAACTCTTTTTAACAGCTAATACATTTCACAGGACATGTTAGAATCTCAAAAGAAATCAACTGACATCGCGAACTTCAAAACTGAGTTTGCGATAGTATACGAACGAAAGCAAGCCGAGAGAAAGAGGGACAAATATAAACTTCTCCTGTCCTTTGAGAATTTAGCTCTTTACCCGGACTATCAAAGACGACTACTGGTGCTACGAGAACTGAACTACATTGATGAACACGATAGTGTTATTTTGAAAGGTCGTGTAGCTTGCGGCATGGGTACAAACGAGCTGATAATATCAGAGCTTGTCTTCCGTAACGTGTTCACGGACAAGAACCCAGCGGAGATAGCTGCGCTGTTGAGCTGCTTCGTGTTCCAAGCGAAGACGAACGTCACCCAGCCCCTGACTGATAAGCTAAAGGAGGGCGTCGACGCTATCAAGGCGATCGATGAGGATTTGACGTCCATCGAATCTAAATATCTGGTGTGTATATTTAAGATTTCCTCAACAATAAATTTAGTGCACCAATAGCACTGCAAAACAAGGTCTAAGGTTCGACCATTCGCCTATTTTCGTAGACCATTTCTTGACACAAGCATAAGCTTATAAGGAGTGGTTAAAATAATCTTGGTCATTTTACAGGATTTTATTAGATTTAAAGAAAACAGATAAGTGTTAAAAAGTCATTTATTTTAAGATTTAAAAACTTTCCTTAATGAGGAAGTTACTGTTGCTAATACTATTTTAAGCGACTTCAAAAAGGAGGAGGTTATCAATTCGTCTGTATGTTTTTTTACCTCAGAACTCCGCTTCTGGTGAACCGATTTCGATGATTCTTTTTTTGTTCGAGAGAGAGATTCGACCGGTAGTTTTTGAGTTATTCTTAATAGTGCATCATATGACAACGTTAAGTTCTTGGCTTACGTAGGCTAAACTATAAGACTTATATTAAAATGATGTATGAAATAATTGTAGGTCTTTACATAAGCTACATAAAAGACCGCGATGACATATATCTTTCTATATTCTATAGTTCTCTCACAATAACCATTTTTTTTCTTAGGAAACATTAATTAAAACTTACTCGATACTTACTACACCATTATTCGTGTTCGGTATGAATCCTCATCCATTTAAATGTGCTAGTTATCAAGAGACTTTAATGTAGATTATAATTGTTCATTGAACTATATCATTATGACCAATAGTTTAGTAGATATCAACAGTTTAAACTACAAAGTAAGTAAAAACTTCGCGCTTCAGATTTCAATAGCCACGCAGTAGACGGCCGGGTTTAGCGATATGTTTATTACTATGTACTTTTGTTTATTATCTTTCTTTGATTGAAAGTTGGTTGTTATAGGATCAACATATTTAGTGGTAGCCAGGCGAAGCCGCGGCGGGTCACTAGTATAGTATAAAGTTCAATTGTAAAATGTTTTCTTAAGGCATCCTCGTATATTGGTATTTCCTTAGCTGACGCTGACACCGACTTCAAAAATAAATATGATTAAGAATTGATTGCGTAAAATTATTTTATACTTTTAAGTGCATTTGTTAATTTTGAATATAGTTTTTTTGAAGTCGGTTTTGTTTTTGTTTAGTGCATAAAATTTTTATTAAAATCCTGTAGCGTGTCGTGGGTTCGAATCTCAAGATGATGACAATTAAATAATAACTTAATAAAAATAATAATATAGAAATTAAAAATACAATTAGATAATTATCTGCTAAATCATTTAATGATTTTTATGTCTTAATATTGTAATAACCAACAGGTCAGTCAATTTGAAGGGCAAGGAGAGAGGCTAAATTTTGGTTTGATAAGAGTGGTGTATGAATGGGCCCTAGAGAAACCGTTTGCGGAGATTATGGATTTAACAGACGTCCAAGAGGGCATCATAGTGAGATGCATCCAACAACTGCATGAAGTAAGATTTGATTTTTACGATTTTAAAATAAGCATTGGTTAGAAATTGTATAGAAAATTAGCTACCGCATTTTAAGAACATAATTACAGTCACTTGGAAACACGCTGGTACAAGAAGTGCTATATGCAAACATACTAGGTGTGCCCCACGGTTTTACTCGACCGCGGCACACATCGCTTGCCCGTGTTAATGTATCCTACACGCTTAGCATTATTTTGCTTTCTACTCGACTCCCAAGGTTCGTAGCGTGATGTTAAATCGCCTATAACCTTCCGTAACCGATTGGTAGTTTCTTAGCGCAGAGATTAGCACAAAAAAACAACCTAAGTCAGCTTTATAATATTAATTAATATAAAAAGAGTAGTCTATAGGACTCAGGGATAATATACCTTTCTAACGGTGGACGAATTTTCAAAATCTGATCATTAGTACCGAGTACGACTTTGAAAATTCATCGATTGAAATCTCTGGATCACCCTGAAAATCACAAACTTTATCTCATTATAGTATTAGTAACGTATAACTACTGTTTTTAATTTGCTTACAGTTATTGATCGACGTGAAGGATGCAGCCGTTGCTATCGGAGACCCAAAGCTTCAATCCAAGATGATGGAAGCGTCCACTGCTATTAAAAGGGACATTGTTTTCGCAGCTAGTTTGTACACAACAGCGAGGGAGACTGTCATATCATAAAAATTTTCTAAATAGTTAGTCGCAGTTTTTTTGGTATAATAATCTACTGTTTTATACCAAAATAACTGCTCGTTACTATAACCATAAAAATTTAGCCAGAACTTCTTACTTGAGTTATCTTATTAAGAGCATTCAAATGCAACAACCATTGGCTGCATCTATAAGAATTTATTGAATTATTAATTATATAATTTTTTTTTTGGGTATACTATGAAATAGATTGAAATTGAATGGAAAAGAACTAATAATCTTGCTAAATATGGATACCTATTTTAAGCTCCTGTGTAAAAATTTTATTGCTTTTTTATAGTGTGATATGCATGACATACATTTAAATGCAATTCAATTATTCTAATCAGTAAATCATTTAAGTTATAATATTCTCTGAACAGATTGTGAACTTCGTCAATGTATAATAAATCAAGGCAAATTATAAACTGTCAGCGAATTGTGAACTCATTTTTTTTACGGGAAAAGGTGGCCAACGAGCAAGCGGTTCTCCGAAGTTAAGTGACCGCTACCCATAAGCATCCGCAACAAGCAAATGAGCTGAAGATGCATTGTGGACTGAGGAGGGGATAGACAGGAAAAAGGATATTATTTCCTTTTCATTTAATTCCCTCCCCATCTAATTCTCTTCCCCTTCCCATCCTATCCATATAAGGAGTAGTAAAATTGGGTCTTCGGCACTTCACTGATCGAACGAAACACATAAGCATACTTTTACTTTACGAGGTCATGGTATTTCACTAACCGAGCCAGCCCATTCGTACAACGGATGTTGTGGACTCTACCACTATTAAAGCGGATGTTTTACTTGCGTTAAAGTTTAATGTTAAATGTAATATATGTTAGGCATGAAAGTATTATATAAATAAACTAGCTGTTCCCGCAACTTCATCCGCGTTGAATCCAATAAAATTGTGTTTTCCATAGCGCAATATTAATAAAAACTTTATTTTTATTTAGTTGCTACAACCATGTGCAGCGCCGCATGATTTTATTCACAATTCCGTGGGTGACTAGAAAAATAAATGCTTAATACAAAAATAACTTCTTTTTTTTAAACAGGTACTTACAACCTTACTACTTATTTGCGTGAACTATATTATGTTACTAAAACAGAAACAAGCAAACGATTTGCCTGGTGATTAATTGCCAACCTAAGCTTAGCCAAGCAATTCTTTCTAATAATACACGTATGCGTTAAACAGAACTTATTCCTATATGATCCGTTTATTATGACGCTGTTCTGACGTGACATTGCAAATATAATGCCGATTTGACTTATAAGACGTCATTTCATAAAATTTCGTAAAAAGGAACGTATGCTTCTGTATTACATTACAATTTACAATTGTATGTCTTTTCGTAGGGAAATCTACATGACTTGTAAAAATTCAGTGTTTCGTTATTGATTTAAATATTTATAATACAGAGGCAGTGAAAAATAATTCAGTAAGTTTAGTGTTAAAAGGATTACGGTAATGTTGGGTTTATCGAATGGGGATATTATTTTAGTGTAAATTCCTTCACTTTATTAAAAATATTGCAAGATGATTCAAGACGAAGAGTTCGAAGAGCAGGCGCTGACTCCAGAGCGCATTAAAGCTCTGGGATTCAAGCCTCAGAAGGAACTCTTGATCAATCATCTTCTACCATATGCTTCCGAACTGGATGAAGAGTCAACAAAATTTCTCGAACAAGTCAAAATAAATCTGGCTAAGGCAGTAATGTTGCGCGAAATGAAACCTTCATGCGGAGTTTGGTCATCAAGGCTCATGAAGTAAGTATTTTCAAACAAATAAATTTCTAGAGCTTATGAGTTATTGCAAAATAAAATCAAGCACAAGTCTGACACTGGTGCACCGTGCCCCTTCTATGGCCCACTGTCCTCAAAGTACTTTCAATAACTCGATCAACCCAGGTATAACCAATCCAGCAAATTACTTTGTAAGATTTTTGGCACTTGTGTGCCTATTAAGACTTGTATGAAAGCAGATAGTAATTCCTAACAACATAAATTCACAAGTCATTGTAATTAATAATTGGATGTTGTTGTGGACTTTACTACTATTAAAGTGGATGTGTACAATGACTTTATTTATGTTTTTTGCTTGTAATACCTATGAGTAAACAATGATGATTCATAGTTCACAGTGAAACCGAATGAATATTGTTTGAAATTATAAATCGACAACAATTTTTTCTAAAGAAAAATGTTTATCAAATCATGTTTTTTGATTCCTTGGTCTACTTAAGTATTGACAGACGTCCCATATTTCCCGAGACATACTGTAATTCAGGCGAATTTTTAAAGTCCCACCAGGACAGACTGGGTCCCTTATTTCAATATTATTTAATTAAAATATACTAGTTCCAACTGCTTTGTAGAGAGGACTTTTTCACTCATGGCAATAAAAAAGGCTAATGTGTGTAATAAATGTACTCCGGATTTGATAAAGAGCAAGTTAATAACCATTTTGAACTATGATTATAGCTGCATTGACTTTTACAAATATGTCAAATCAAGCAAAGATATGCTAAGTTCATGATCTTTAAAACAGAACTATTCTTACAAATAATTATTTACTAACAATAAATCAACATGAAATATATCTTTTTCATTTGTCCTGGCGAAAAATTTAAAATCCCTTTTTTACAAGTCTATATTTTTAATTACATTCCATAACCAACTGTTAAAACATGTCTTTATCGTACAAGAATATGACTTTCTGTCCACTCCGAGTAGAATAAAACAATATTATCTTTAAAAGAAATTGTTTAATCTCAAAATACCCTCAGTACTTATTGTTTAAAGATGTAATTAATTTGTGCCACAGTTTCATGTTAACCTTTGGCACAGTTTTCAAGTCAGAAATAACTGGCCATAGCCCAGAACTTCCTGAAATGAAAATCTGGCCTCGGTCAGTCTTTGTCCATGACATACAATTTGTTACCTGCCTACAATATTGGTGTAACACATGTAGTAATTATTTATGGAATACATTATCTGCATTTCTTAAAATGACTATCCTTATCAAATAATAGGATTGCCTCATTATGATGAAATAGTAGTTAAATAACTTTATAATTAAATATTACATTTAATAATAGGAAACATATTTTAATTATTATCATTTTTATCACGATTAATACCACAATATCAAGAACTATCCTTAGTATTTAACAAGGTCATTAAGGGCAACTTTACTAATTACAAGGTGTTTGTTTCTTTTTTTCACTGAAAATTTTTTGTAATTTAATTTTGCCTATAATAATTTGGAATTAAATGAAACTGGCAAAAACCTGTTATTCATTGCCATGCTAATGTA
>JWHW01043060.1:160595-172169 GCA_000931545.1 Papilio glaucus
TGACGTGTTAAGTTAAAAGGGCCGAAAGCCCAGTAAACGTATCTCTTTTATGCGTTGTACACATATTGTAAAATAATGTAAACTTTATACTTGCTTATATACTTCATGTGTTAACTTCACTACACCCAGATATAGGGCATGGAAATGTTTGAACGAAGTTATTTAAATGCATCCACCATAATTCCAGATAATGTAATTTGTATTTGAATTTTTAATATAAAATCTATAACAATCTTTGATTTTTGTCGTTGTTTCACAATGTATGTAGCATATGGCTACATACATTGTGAGCCAAGTTAGAAGTGTATATGTATATTTAAATATACATATACACTTCTAACTTGTCAGTTTTCAAGATACATTTGAAATCTTATGACCATAGATATATCTGTCAAATCACGTTTAAGAATTGTAAGGATACAAATTAAACAATGCCGTGCAAATACCTCAGAGCTCGATAAATAGATACAATACGGTACATTCTTCACATTGTGACATCGCGTATAAATATTTTAAGCGTATGGGCTAATTTCTTCTTCAACGACAAATGTTTGTATCAATATCGTCTCCATCAAGATAACAATTTTGTTTGATATATGCAGTATGTATGTATTTTCATCGCTTTTTACAATTTGAGCACAATCATTGTCAGTTACGGTTTTAAAGACAATTACAGCCATTTCTCCTATGCATACTTCGGTGAACTTTACTCCACCTGTAGAAAATAACCATAGCTGACGTGTTAAGTTAAAAGGGCCTAAAGCCCAGTACACGTATCTTTTATGGGTTGTACACATATTGTAACATAATGTAAACTTTATACTTGCTTGTATACTTCATGTGTTAACTACACTACACCCAGATATAGGCATGGAAATGTTTGAACGAAGTTATTTAAATGCATCCAATATAATTCCAGATAATGTAATTTGTATTTGAATTTTTAATATAAAAATTATGACAACCTTTGATTTTTGTCTTTGTTTCACAATATATGTAGCATATGGCTTATCTGTAACAACAATTTGGTAATAACGAAAATTGAATTTCACAAACCAATACAATAATTTAAAATTACTCATCATTCTTGAATAATATTCCACAGCAGTCTGCTGAATCATATGCCAGGGTCCTCTCTATATTAGTCATTTGCATTCTGATCAATATGAAAGGCGACATGGTGCCATTCATTTAGTTTATTCAAATATAATAATAGTCACAATCAAGATAATCCAACAACCAAATTCAGTAACAGCGTACAGTAGATATTTCAAACCTGTATCAATTATAATAAAATTTATAAATGGGGCTGTATGTAGCACAAAGCTACAAAGCAAAGCTAATTCTACAAATTGACAAATGAATCCTACATTTTATAATACAAAGATACATTTCAAACAGGGAAATATTAAAAAAAGCACATATACCTCATATCCAGAAAGATTGTTATTTGTTATTTTCGTATATTTATATTTTCGTAAATAATGATGAAAGAAATAATGAAAGTTTTAATTACAAAATGTATAGGTGTGCATCTGATGCTGTTCCACCCATCTATTATATCAGTATTTGTGAAAATGTAAAAGAAAAAAATTACTCATTTGTGTAAACTATTTTCATGTACTCTCCATAAAGTCCTAGAAAGCTAAAAAAATCTGAAAAATGTTCATAATCACTTTCTAATTCTGAAATTAGAACATTTGATTCCTTGAAGTAATTTTGTTTAGTTAAATTTAATACCAATCTCACTTCATTCCCATTATTCATAAAATTTAATTTTAGTCTTGCAGTTAAATAAAGCCAGGTACCTAGTTTATGTAAAACCTAAAATTTGAAGAAATAAATGTGATACACGATATATGATAAACATATATTTTTACCAAAACACAATTTATATACTTTCATTTTTGTTCTTTATGACATTTTAAGATCAGATTGTTTCATTTAGAAACATTTATACATTTGAAACACTGCACAACTTGATTTTATTTGGCATCATTGAAAAGATTGTAATTACATATATAAATTGCTCAAGAAAAATTATAAATAAAAAATGTAATTAATGTACCTGAAATTCAGTGAGCGCAGCGCGAAATTACTGCCTTAAAACTTGAGAATTGCAGAGTAGGTACATACTTATTAAAAATAGTTGTTGGTTCATAGTACTGGACCATCCAATTACAAGAATATCTGGCTTTCCTTGGCTCATACATTGATGAATCACATAGCAGATTGCGTTTGGTGTATTTTAGAATAACATTGTTCTTGATTGGTTGAGATCCTTCAGTTACAAGCCTGGAGCATGGCAGCAACAGATATCAATGGCCAGCAGGCCAGAACAGTATTCAGCAAAATGGTACTCACTTGGACTCTCCATCCGACTTTACTAATGTATTAGCGGGGAATGAACTCGCTGTTGTACTGCCTTATTATGTCGTACATTCATGACACTACAGGAACGAGCACAGTATTTCAATAAGGCGGCAACTGATTTTGCCACAAGTAAATAATTTCACATCAGGTTCCAGTGAAATTATGAACATGCATTGTACTTTACATCAGTATAAAACATACTGTGCCATGAGCGGAAAAGAATATTAATACAGCATCTGGATTTATGTACCTTGCAGAACACCAGTAAGAGTGCTAAACTAGAAGATGACAAACTGAAATGACATTTCATGCACCAGTTCAATGACATCCCTCTGATTCCACAAGCAATACATTTTCAAAAGGCATGCATCATCTATATTGTTTCATGAGCAGTCTTCTACTTTTAGGCTCACTAATAAGGCTTTGGCTCAGCACAGCAAGTATTCCAAGAATTTGACAAAACTAAATATACCAGGAGTCAGCACTGATAGCTTGGCTTGAGTGATGGCAAAATGGCTGTAATCATTTGGTTACAAAAGCCAAATATTAGAGTGGTTATATATCATATGTGGCAAATTGATACACTAAAACAGTATAAAACATTTATGTTTAGTATAAAAATCAATGGGGAAAAGTAGAATCTATTATTACCTGTGCAATAAGAATTTAACAGAGGTGCAGTTGTAGTATAGTTCCACTTGCAACTATTTGGTTACTTCATTAGCATATGGTAGATTTCATTTATCATTTCTTTGTGCAAACTCTTCAGTATCACAATTTGATTATATGCAAATCATAATTATCATTCATTTATAACAAAAATTACAAGATAAAGATGCAAGTGACTCATTAAAATCCCCAAAATCAATTCAAATAGTTGATAACATTCCACAATCCAAAGCTTTATTCAAAAGCTCAATTGCTTAATTAATACCAAAACTTATACCAAATTAAGCATATTGTCAAGGGCGTAGTAGAGTAGCAACCCATTTTGTCAGCACACAATACTTCATTCTCAATGACTAAAATAAGATAATTTGTGATCTGAAAGGGCAAATTGAGTAGTAAGGGGCAACATGCATAAAGTTTAATTCAATATTTAAGAAAAATTCAATCTTACCAACCTACCACAGAATGGACACACGAGTTAACTCTTAAACATCATACCATACTCTTTTATACTCCTTGCTTCTTTGTACATGATCCCATTAACATGTCACAGAATAAAATTTTGTTACATATTATAAGTTACAGCATCCACTTTATCTAATTTGTTTAATATTTCATTAAAGATAAGACTTGATTAATTTGTAGTATTAAAACATATTGCAAATTTACACATTTTTACATATTATTTATTATAATTTAATTTGTCACACATCACATCTTTTACTTTCGAAACGATTGTTAATAAATCTTTAAAATTCACGTGTATCATTATTTTGAGAATATCTTTGTAAGAATATAATTATACGTATTTTTTTCTCAACGAGAAACAAAGTTTTAAGGGGCTATAAGGTACTCCTATAGATCCTGAATGAAACATCTGTAAAACTTGAAAATTATTTAAAGTAACCCTTCCTTCAATCCCTTGTACTAGACTATATTGAAAATACTTGTAGTCTGAAAAACAGTATTTGGTATATTTCTATCATAAACTAACTTACCATTTTATTAACGATGTAACAATTTAAATTTGTATGAGAATTATGTGAGTCTTATTGAATAAATCTAATGGCATGTTTCTTTCAGTAGCTAGCTTTTTGATAATGTTAAAACTTATCTGTCATGGAGCTAGTGTGTTCTTATTTCAGGTGCAGTAGACAACCTTCCTTATGAAGGCTTCAACTTGTGTTCATGTACAAAGAATTAATTGGTCATCACAAGTCACCACCACCGTAACAGAGCTGTGAAATTTACATATAAAAGTCAATTTCTCATCTTTTTCAAAAACTATGGAGGAAGTGGTTATTCCCTTAATTATACTTACCATTAAGCTTTAAATCCTACTCCACATTCATTTTCCTATAGCTTTTTCATATTTATGAAGACCTTTGGTCTAGTCCCGGAAATACATCAGCCCACAGTTATGTACGATTCAATAATTCATTTATTTTTATATGGTTTGTCATTTGTATGGTAAAATGTAAAATAGCGTAAATTGGAATTTGCACATAATTAAATAAAGTTCATAATAATTGTTGCTTCACCTGTGAAGGTTGAATACTCCGCAGAATATTGTATCCATTCAAAAGCCTGAAGACAGATTCCTCGCAGTTTCAATATTAACTATCCGCTGGAAGAAATGTTTACATTTCGGACAATAGCATACCTAGACCTATATGGATAGAATATTATTGCACAACATTTGCAACAGGTTGACAGTATAGATAATCATTGTTAGCCTCAGCTTGCATTTGCATGAATAACAATGACTCACCGTAAGTGCCGCTTCGTATTTATTTTCTTATGCCGATATCAATTCTAAACATCCGTCATACGCAAGTGACCACACCTTCTCCCCAGCAACTCGACAATCACGCAGGAATTGTGCACGTATCCCATTGCAGACTGCTCTGGCAGCAGCAGTTGTGAGATCTGGGATTTAAGAAAGCACACACGACGGCCTGCATACAGGCCTAGACATTGTTAAATGATGAAATTATGCTCAATCTCCTAGCTTTACCTAGTGGGCTGATAACTGACGGGACTGAGCGCGCGCGACCTTTAGCACGTAGCTGGTCCGAATGTCGCCGCGACATCCGACGACCTCGTAAAGCAGCAGCTGTGGCAGTGTCTCCGTGGACAGCTCTCATACGCTTGTAACTCGTCTGCATCGCAACTGCATGTCTTCACGAAGAGGTGGCGATGACTCATGGAATAATACATGTTGGGTGAAATTACAATAGAGAAAATAAAATTCAATAAGGCATAACTTTTTCAAATATTCTTTTATTTTCATACTTAAACATATGTTACAATTTTGTATTCAATATGAATAAAAAAACAAAATTCAATTTATTATTGAATTAGAGAATTGAATGAAATATTTACAATTAAATAACAAATGAACTAAATATAAATGCATGATACCGTTACAAACCCATTTTGTAGCCAGCAGCGGCCACGCCCCATGCGGCAACAAGATGGCGGCCGTCGAATGCAGACCCACGCGAAACGCAATGGGACTGTAATTTAGAAAAACATCCTACATATATCACAGATTCTAATACTGGTACTTTACCTTTTAATCTAATTTAGGACTGGTTTGACATTATCTAGTTCCTTGAAAAAGCTATCTAAACCGCTGAGATCATTCTTCCATATATTATCGATTTTCTCTTGTTGTTGCCTCGCGACTTCCTCTTCCTTATTGCACAATCCAAGATCAGCTTGCATTTGTGCCCACCTTCTAGCACGTTCTCTTTGTTTCGTAATAAGTTCATTTTCCGCACGTAACAAGGAATTACTCAAAATGGCGATTACTCTTAGGTCACGTTTTCTCTTTGTCTTTGCGTTAACTGATTTACATTTAAATTTGCGTACCCAATTAGATAGGGACTCAGATTTACTTTCACAAAAATCGACAACAGATTTTTCTTGTTTGGCGTACCCCATTTTTTAAACTGGGCTTTTTAAAATATTGTGGATGATACAATATTACACACCTGAATCCGAACAGGCGGCTGGCTTCCAGCACTTCACTACACTTCACAGGCAAACGCTCTTCACAACGATGAAATTTAAATGAACGGAAAATCCCAACATGGCCGGTTTTATACCCGACGCTATTAACGGTCGACAACTGCGCAGTAGTTATTACAAAATGGCGGCATGCCAGCTATTCAGTATTGCCAGAAAGTTCTACGAAATTTCGCCACGAAATTAATTGAGAATTATATTATTATTTTCCACACATTAAAATTTTGGTAAAGGGAAAAGAACTTTCAATTTTTGAAATATATGCAATTGTAAAATTTTGAAAAGTCAAACAATTATGGTTTTAGTGACTCGTATTTTCAGGAAAATATGGTGAAAGCCTTAATTTAAAGCATAAAAATGTTTTACGCAAAATATTTAACGATACGTTTCCACTTAATAAAGCTCACCTGCATTAATAATGGTGCGCAAATATCACTTGTCTTCTGACTAGAAAACGAAAACCTCTGTTCTTATGGACGGAAATGGAATCTTAAAATAGTAAGCACAATTGTGTAAACATTACCATATACAATGAAGTAAAATTCTTAGACTTAGTTTTTATTTACAGTTATAATACAGTTTTAATTGGTGCGTGTAGTGATGTAAAAATATATTAAGGCGAAATTTTCCCCAGAATTGTGTAAGTTGTCTAGATGTTGACACATGGAACTAAATTCGTTTGGATTCGAGAACAAAATGGCGTTATGCAAATGCGTCATGACGATTAATCAATACCAAGTTGGTATTGATTAATCGTCATTACCAAGCGCTCGGAAACTTATTTTGCACGAATTTACATTTGGCAAATTACAATTGCCTATTATATGGTGACTAATAGTATCGGTATATATCTTGTTACATTTCTTATATCTACTTATACATTATTTCTGTATGTATATAGTAGTATAATTATGATGTTCACTGTATGTATATATAACATAAAAAAAACATTAAACAAGTATTTAGAAAACAAAATCAAAGACAAGAATGAAATGGGCGTAATATCAGAAAGTAGAAAGTTTTTTTCACAATTGTTAAAATTATTTTTATATTAAGCTAAGGATATTTAAATAGATAAAAGTTCTTTACGATTTCTTTTATTTTTTATCTAAAATTATTTTTACAGGTAATGATTCCCGATTTTATGCGATTTAGCAATGTGTTATGATGAGACTGCATTTTACTCACGACATTATATAATTTAATTCTTACATAACTATTAACTTACTCTAGGTAAGCTAAATGCAAAACCTACGTTTACGTAGATTAGATTTCAATATTTGTTTAGAAGCTTCGCAAAACGCCATGAAGGTCATTTATATTCTTTATACCTTTATCGTTCAGCGTACCATTCAATTCAGCGTTGAACAGCAATTAGGTAGGGATCAGTAATGTTAATGGCTTTTATTTTTACAAGTTTGTGAGTCATTGTCCAGAAAATGTATACTGAGATTAGTCATATATATGCATAAATAGACATGACAGACATTGTTCACAAAAAGTCAATTTGAATTTAGCATTTAGGAAAAAAAAATTAAGTTGGAAAATAAATTACACATAAATATTAGATTTTAATGAAAGTATAAGTTTGCTACTACAAAATCATGAACAATTTAACATAGGTGTCTAAAGTAGTCATTAACCTTCTGTATCAAAGTATTTTATTCTTTACTTAATGCATCAGCATGTGAATCACCCATTCTTGTATGTAGAGGTCGATGAGTCGTTTCAACGGTCTGGGCTATGAAAAACTAAACTATCAAGAGAAAAAAATAAGAACTAAATTTCAATGATGCATTATATACAAATGGCCGTGGACGCTGCGCCAGATGACGTCAACCCCTCACGAGTCACGTTCACACGATCGATACGGTAATGCAGACAAAGGGAAATACGCAGCTGCGCATAAGCGAACTTCGCTACATTGTCCTCCATTTTAACTTACAAATATTTAACGTTAAAATGGCGGAACTCGTACAATGGTTCACGTATACACGTTTTTCGCGATTAAAAGTTAAGTAACTACGAAATAATAGTTAGGTTTAAAAAAAATGCCCTTTTGATGGATTACTTCTACGGCAGGTTTACCTAGTGTATTATATATTACGAAATACTCAGTTACACAGATAGACACTGTCGTCTCTTTCTATGTATATTTCGAAATCGATGTGACTGTGTATTTTGAAATTGATGACAATCAATCCCCTGTCTTTATTATTTTTATTAGTCTTGTTCGGAACCCGTGTGTAATGACAATATCGAAAAACCGACATGTGAGCTATTCTAAAAATAGATTAGGACACCGGGGGAGGGTTGTTTCTGTCTCAAAATTAGATTTATGCAATGATGTTTTATAGTTTTAGTACTGTAAAATATTATTAAGTAGATTTATGTTAGTATAAAAAATAAAGTTGGATTTCAAAACACCCTATCAATAGGGGTCATTACGCAAAAATTTATCTATAGGTATACATAGTAAAGTTCCTGGCCAATCTTGACAAAGCCTATGTTATCTGTAATTTATTATTTTTGTTAATTAAATAATACGAACATTTAGGTGGGATTTTAGGTAACATTTGGTTAATGGAATTTCAATTACAAACATTTATCAGTTGACGTCCACGGAGTGCTTGCGTACTTTAGATACCTATGTATACCTACATTACGCACAACTTTTGTCGTTGACCTCTCATCTCCCCCACTTCTACTTCTATATGTCGCGCGTCTCTTTCCTTTTTGTGGACCGTTATTTAGTTTTTACGATAGATTATTTTTAGATCTTGCTCGAAAATAATTTATTATAAATTATTGTAACTTATTTGTTTATAAATATATTATTTTGATGTGCCAGAAATTAATTAGTAATCAGGTTATATTAATAATTTATTTGTCTGAAGTCTGCAACGTAATGAAGAACGTGAATGATAAATAGTTGTAAACCTACATTTAGTTATACATTATCATCAGCTAAAAAGTGTGACGATAAGCGACCGGAAATGAGAAATTTACCACGTGAATCACGTGCGCCAGCGTCATTCGTATGAAATACGATAGATAACTAGAAATATACTAAAGAAAGTTAATAGTTTCAGTAGGTCAAAAAAGTGACAGTTAAATCGCGGTATACAGAAACAGACTCTCATTTGACGTCCGATTGTAGTTTAAAACATTTTTGTTCAGTAGTGTTAAATCAATCAAATTAAAATAGCTAGCTTACGAATACAATTTAAATAGGTAATTTCATGCCGTCGGAATTTAGAGGTAATTAATTTAATTAATTTCTACAAATTTACGGAATTTATTGCGTTTAATCTAAGTTATTTGTTTCCGACTTTTCGAGTACTTTAGTTTCTTAGAGTACTTCTTCTCTGTACTCTACTTTGTAATCCATGTTTTGGAGCTCTGTTGCAAAAATTGAGTTCTTACATATTTCCAATGGGCTGGAAGTTAGTTATATGAACATGTTTTTAATATGTTTCCAAATGTATGCAAAACGCCACGTAAATACATACATGTCTATAAAACATAGTCGGTACTAGGTATGTTAGCTCGTCTATAGTCCATGCGTCAAGCTAGTAGTATTTTATGTGCCGCTACATACTTCCGCAACGCATACGAAGCATGCGTATAAACCAAAAGGAAAAGAAGAAGAAGGAAAAATCGATACTCTCAAACAAATAGCCGCAACTGCCAAAAAAAATCTGAATAAAATCGTGCTGCACGTGGTTCGCCACGCACTTGTCCATATTTTTGAAACCCGTATTTTATTAAAGATATGATGTTTATATGTATAGTAATACTATACTATACTATAATGCAAATATATTAAAAACAAAAACTAATGCTTGATTATAATGGGTTGGACGAGAACATTATATTGCTTATTTTTATGCAAATATACTATTGAAGACTTTGAGAAGATACAAATATTACACAATTTATGTTCTTGAAGCGATACTCTGTTTACACTTGACTGCACGACGCTCACGGTCACGCTCACGGGGCCACGGTTGATAATTTATTTTATGTAGCCCTCAATGTCTATTTTTACAAATTGTTATAATATTGATAATTAAAAATTTTATTCATACTTGCTGTTCCCATATTTTTTGTATTACAATTAATTCTTCATGATGTAATAATATTAATTGTGCACCATTTTATACTACACACTACACTACACATATCTATTAGAACCATTTTGGACAAGTTTACAAGAATGATACAAGGAAGGAAGGAGAAAAACAACAAACGTGGCAATTTTATTGTATTTATTTTAAATAAGTTATAAAGTAATCAAATTTACTATCTTCTAATTTTTTAAATTAAAAATTCTTGTTGAGCCACATCGATCACGACGCATACTATTTTATTTAAACATTCTGCAGTCATTTCATTTGCTACGTCGTTGCGTGAGACATGATCAGTTTCTGAAACAAAACAATATAAATCATATTTTTCAACAACAACGATATTATAATTTAATATTGTATTTTATTATAACAAGAGTTAAATATGTTTATTTCAAAGGTCTGTTTATAATTCTATGAATATATATTTGCTAATGGGTTTATCTCATTAATCTACAATTATTGTTAACTAATGATTATAAACTAGAAGGTCATTAACATATTCGTATAATTAATTGTAAGTATATATACAGATTATAATTACAACAAAAAGGCTTGCAAACAATAACTAGATTATATTTTAAAATTATTGTGACAAGATATTTAAAAAAATAAAGTATTTGTAGAGCTTTGTGTGCTAATATTAATTTGAGGCGCATAAAACCTACTCATATACTAATCTTTGGATAGAAATGTATTACTCTACATTTCATCTTAGTAAAATTAGTAGTTAGTTAATAAATAAATATGCGCTCATGCCCGTAACCCAAGGGGGTAGGCAGAGATCATGGATTTCCATTTGGCGCGATCCTGGCACACCTCTCTCGCTTCTTCTACATTCATACATCTATACGCATACAAGCTCGTCGGTTATGGGTGCTCCTTGTATCGCCCATTTTTAGTAAGTCACTAATTTGATCGACATAAGTTCTCCTGAATTAGTACGTCTTGGATGTTAAATATTTGTGTAACTGTTACGACAAGGATTATGACATTGTGCGACAATCATTCAACGACCGAGATATACTTTTATATAAAAATAATAAAAAGATTATTATTGTTAGTTTGTTTTTGATTGACTCAAAAACGACTGAACAGATTATAAAAATTAATTCATCAATAGAAAACTTTTTTATCAGTGAGGGGCATAGCCATTTAATTTTTTCAATTATCTATTTCAACAAGAGGTCTTCAAACGTTTTGAGCACTTACAGCATCATGAACTCATGCTAACACCATGTTTGTCAACATGGAGAAGTAAAGTATAGTGTACGTGTATTTGTTAATTAATAGGTTCGGTCATTTATGAATATTTGGTCGACATTTATGAATATTTGATATAACTTTCAATATTGAATATTTAAAATAC
>JWHW01043060.1:172397-183563 GCA_000931545.1 Papilio glaucus
GATCACAACTTTATGATCATCACAAGCGGTAATTTGCATTTTTTTGCAGGTCCGGATACAGTTAAAAATATTTCATCGAGGTCCAGAAAAAAAAACGTCTTTCAAAATTATACGAAAACGTTAATAAAATATGTTTAATAAAGATGGGGGTCTGAGTTTCGACATTCTCGATCCGGTCTGGAACCGCGATCACCCTATTGCCGACCTCTGATATTAATTTAAAGGGCGACTTTGAAGTTAAAATATTTGTCTGTCGTGGGTATTGATACATAGTTTATTCATAGTAACATAGTTTATTCGTATTACGACGTATTTTAATAAATCCTGGACACCACAGTAGCATGGTTAGTACATTTGCTGTCCTGATTTAGAGTCCTGCTCGCGTTATCGTTCATGAATACTTATCACCTTTTATATATAAGATAGCCAGATTTCATTATATCACTATAGAATTTGATAGATTAGATACTTACTAATGTCGAGACCAGTGTACAGGGCGTCCGCTAGCAAGTCGGTCAGGTCCTTCACGTCACCGAAACCGAGGTTGACGCCTTGGCCGGCTAACGGGTGTACACGATGCGCCGCGTCACTGCCAATACATGTGGTGAAATAAATTTAAAAACCATCACGACTTTTATCATTAAAGAGCAAGACGTTTGTCTTATCGTGTGTGAACCAGACATTGTATTTATACAAAATTTCGCCATAAATATATATACTAACTGTAACGTAACGTCATTTAACATCAAACAGGATTGTCAATCATGATCAAGGACTACTTTATCCAATATGTAGCAAAACACTAATTTGATATTTATTGATGTTTTTATAAAACTGCAAAAAATTAAAGTGATTAAGACGCGGGTGCTGGTACGCAGGGTGTGCGCTAGGTCAACGCGTATCGTCTGGACGCGGCCTGATGGTTGAAAAAAATGGTTAATTTGTGCACAATGGTAGTTACCCCACTAGCACGACTCCGGGCGCGATGTATCTGGTGCTGTGACCGAAGGCGAAGGGGAAGGCGGCGCGCGAGGCGGGCACTATCGAGCGGACGGACGGCGGCAGCTGCCTCTCCGCGCCGTCGGGCAGACCGACGCGCCGCAGGCAGTCGCCCAGCCACGACGTGCACGCGTCCACAGCACCGCGACGAGGGTATTGCTTCCACTGGAATATGCATCTTCTTTATAGAAGCAAGTTCACTTGGTGTTTGTAGGTCTACAGCTACCTATCATTATCTGTAACTATCAAGAGGTTAGGTTTCGCAGGTTACTTTGTGTAGGACGAGCCAGACCTCCTTTCCTGCAAAAAATGGTTAGGAACTACAACGTTTTAGAAGCAAAGGCAGAATTATAAATAATAGATTGATTAAATAATTGCTACGGATATTATTTTTAGTTTTGATTAGATTTTGCCAACTTCTTAATTTATGTTTTTGTCCCTTGTCCCTGACCTTTAATTATTTTTTTATCAATACATCTGTATTTCTGGATAAAAACATATGTATCTCTGGTTTATGGCGGTATTTAATTAGGATCAATAACAGCATCTTTTGTACGAAGGGCTGGTTTAACCAGGAAAGTACCACACTTTGCTAGTTGAACCGGTCCACACGTACTAATGCCGCTGATACTACTAGTTACTGGTGTTCTATATCAATATATCTATTATCAATGAGAACTACAAAATAAATAGTCTTTAGAAATGTTTTTGATAATCATAATGAGAGAGATGTTTTTTGTTACTTATGTTACTGGATCGGGAGGCGACCGAGCTTTTAGGTCGCAATTATTCAGAAATTATAAATGAAATGAAAGGTAAATAATGTAGAATACAATTTTATTTACATTATTCCAAATGCTCTCCTCCCCCATTTTGAATACCTGCCCTTAATCGACGCGGCCAGTCATAGATGGCTGCACGCACCACATTCATATTTATTTCTGTCGCTGCTTATGCCATATCTTGTGATCCAGTGGGTTTAAATCTGGACTAGAAGAGGGCCACTCTTTGTGCCCGATAAAGTTGATTCTATTTGTAGTCAACCAGTTTTGCCAAACCATAAGTGATGAAGGATAATGCCCACGTTGAATACGGAATACGTGAGCTGACTTCTTTATTGCTGTGGGCATACACCTTACCATTTTGTTTATTGTAACTCTCATCGATGGTAAAAAAAATTCACCTGAAATCAAAATTTCACGGTATTTTTTTCCCACATACCGCCATAACAAAGCGCAGGATCTTTACAGCTTCAACTTTTTTTAACGCTCGTCTAAAAAATGTCCGGTCTTTTTACGATAGGCTCTTAGACCCAGGTTTTCTTTTAACACTTTTTTTAGTGTGGTTCTGCTTATCTCCATCTGAAGAGCTAAGATTCTTTGTTTACGAACAGGATTTTGTTGGATTTGCCTTCACTGATACTTGAATCTTCAGTTTATCGTTTCATAGTGCGATACACAACCGTTATTTTCAAATTTTGCAGAAGATTTAAAATCTCTGTTGGCATGCAACAACACAGCGATGCAACGCGATGACCGCGACTCTAACTTCTTTCGACCACTCCATATTTGGTAATGAATGAAAATGAATTTCTTTTTATATTCGGGAAGCATAAACGTTCCATTTTAAGAAGAGAATTTGGTCCGTATTCGCCAATTAAAAAAAAAGGTTTTGATAGAACATATGACCCGACTAGGTATATGTATAAAAATGAATCCCTATTTCTCTTGTCACGGCATAACGCGTGAACGGCTGGATAGATTTCGCTATTTCTGTTTTGTGTTTTTTATTGTCTGGAGAAGGTTCTTATGAAAGAAAGAAATAAAAAAGTTGCGCAAAAATTCCAAAATTTAAGAAAACTTAGCGACTATATCTACGTTTCTAAAGTAAGTAACCTTAGCGCTTTTGGCATGACTGTCATTCGTTAGACCTTAAGTAAGGGACGGACGTTTGTATGGAGAAGCTACCCGTGCGAAGCTACCCTGGGGCGGTTCGCTATCACCAGCACAAAGCCAGTTATCCCACGCTATTAGTTACGATCATGTTTTAATCCATTTTAATGATGTTCTTACCATAGCATCGTTGAGAGCATCGACGAACTGTTCGTCGGGTAATTTGACAAGCTCCTTGGCGTGCGCGTGCGTCGTGGACCAAACGAGTGAGCTCCTCTTGGAGTCGAGCGGTAAGAATGCCACGGGACCCGTTGGTAGGAACCGTTGCCACGCTGTTGTGTTTTGAGTCTCCTAGAATTTGAAAATAAATACAATATTTTTTTATGTTTATTTCATTTAGAAAGTTAAATCTTCTTCACACACTCAATTGAATCTTGTATGTTAATTGATAAAAGACAAAGAATCTGCTATTTATCTGAGCTTAATTTACGAACAGCTCCGATTTAGTTGATGTTGCGTTGCTAAACTTAGTATCTGGTCTGACCTAAGGTTAGAAGCGCGATTTGACATTTCATTCTTTTATCGTAAGTGTAAATATTATAATTTTGTTTAGAATTGTAAATAAGCTATATATATTCTTTAGATAAACATAGTATAGAAGGTCTGAAGGTTATTTAACAGCGTCTGTGTCGTCCTGAATGTGACAGGGTGACACAGTGTAGGTAGTCTTTCCACAAGATGGACCGAAAATCTAGTTAAAGCAGCGGGAGAATTTGATGAGTATTGCAAGGGACCGATAGAAGTGATAGGTCTAAGTCCAGTGAGGTACGTTTGTCGGCTGATTGATGAAAGTTTTATACCTCGGACAAGTGCAACGTGGCCACCACACCCATCTGGTCGTAGTTCCATGACAGGTATTGCACGCCCATCGCTTTGCGCACGGCGGAATTGGCGCCGTCCGCGCCGATCTGAAACGAAATTGGTAACAGAAATAATTGCAAGATCTATCAGTAAGTCGACTTACTTCCTTCTTTTTAACCGACTTCAAAAAGGAGGAGGATATCAAATCGATAGGTTTTTTTTTATGTACACCGATTACTTCGAGATTTATGATCCGATTTCGATGGTTCTTTTTTTGTTCGACAGCTAGTGCTCGCCATTTGTTCCAATTTTTTTAGTCAAAATCCGACCTGTTTCCTGTTCTGAGAAACATTAATTAAAACGCATACACCACGCTATTATTGGTGTTCGGTATGAATCCTTATCCATTTAAATGTGTTTATTATGAAAGGAATTTAATGTAGATTATAATTGTATGTTCCTATAGACTACGAACGGGCTGAACCGATTTCGATGTTCGAATTTACAGGTAATGTTTGTAATGGCACAGTGGGTGTTCCTGTCAAGTTTGACAGCGATGCGATGCGATTAACATTTAGTGGTGCCACCGGGCAAAGCCAGGGCTGGTCACTAGTATAGTATACAGTTCATTTGTAAAATAGTTTCCTTAAAGCATCCTCGTATATTGGTATTTCCTTGGCTGACGCCGACTCCAATAATAAATATGATTTAAGAATTGTTTCTTAAGTTTAATTGAGTAAAATTATTTTTTACATTTTAGTGTATTTGTTGTTTTTGAATATATATATTTTTGAAGTCGGTTTTGTTTTCAGTTTAGCGTAACTATTTAACTTAAATTCATCTTTAATCTAACAGGTTACGGTTCTATGTGGAGATGTCAGTATCCAAAAATTTTTTTTTAACAAAAACGAAACCGACTTCAAAAAAAAACTATATTCAAAAACAAGAAATGCACTAAAGGTATAAAATAATTTTACACAATTAAACATAAGAATCAATTCTTAATCATATTTATTTTTGGAGTCGGTGTCGGCATCAGCTAAGGAAATACCAATATACGAGGATGCCTTAAGAAAACATATTACAAATGAACAAAAAAAAATTTGGTGAATCTAATTTATATGGGGCTTTTGAAGCACTTGCGCGAAGTTTTAACTTTCTTTGTAGTTTAAACTTTTGATATCTTCTAAACTATTGGTCAGAATTATATAGTTCAAGGAACAATTATAATCTACATTAAATTCTCTTGATAACTAAGACATTTAAATGGATAAGGATTAATACCGAACACGATTAATCGTGTAGTAAATATCGAGTGCGTTTTAATTAGTTTCCTAAGATAAAAATGGTTATTGTGAGACAACTATAGAAGATAGATATATGTCATCGCGGACTTTTATTTAGCTTATATAAAGTGCTACAATTATTTCACACTTCATTTTAATGTAAGTCCTATAGTTTAGCCTACGTAAGCCAAGAAAGTAAAATTCAACGTTGTCATATTATGCATTATTAAGAATAACTCAAAAACTACCGGTCGGATCTTGACAAAAAAAAGTGGCCCAATCGACAAGGATTAGCTCTCGAACAAAAAAAGAATCATCGAAATCGGTTCACCAGGAGCGGAGTTCTGAGGTAACAAACAGTAAAAAAAAAACATATACACGAATTGATGACCTTTTTGAAGTCGGTTAAAAACCGGTGTCGCGATGTTGTCAGTCGGGTATGAAATACCAAGCAATATTTTAGTATGAAACCTAAAGATAAGCGAACACTCTATCTCACGGGTTTTAACCTATAAAACGTATTTACACAATTGCTTTTGTTTCAATTATATTGAAGCGTGTTTCGAAATATTGTTTAGCTCGCAGACGAGTTCGTAGATGAAGCTTAAATTCGTCTCTCATGGTAAACGTTTCAGATTAGTGTCCAAATATCACGTCTTGTGTCTTTTCCCCAGAAGCAAGGGATACCCTGATTCTGGGGAAAGATATTAAGCAATATCTTGTTTAATATTTCCCCTCACCAAGATAAAAAAGACCTGGTTGTCAATAAGTTTAGATTACTGTACAGAATACCACCGTTTAGCCATAAGCATAATTGCAGCCTTGCATGCCTTTTACATTATACCGTATACATTTGTAGGAAAGTTTTGCTAAAACTTTACTCATTATTAATAGTTAACACTCAAGAACGAGTTTTACGATACCTTCAATTTTTAAAGACCATAAAAGAAAATTTCAAAGTGACTCGAATATACAATGCAGCTGGAATAATATAATTCTCAAAAGTCGTTACCCAAACAAATACCTCACCAGTACACGCTAACAACAATCGAAGTGGCAACTAATTATAGAGGGCAATGAACAATGCAAAAATCAGGTAAGCAGTATGAACCAGCTAGCGGAATGCCATTGTTTAGAAATTCTTTAAATTATAGATTATTTTATTGTTTTACGTATTTTATGTTTATTGTATGAAATAGACAATGGTTTAGTACGCACAGTTAAGTAATGCAGTAATACTTTTACACAATTAGTATTGTCATAGTCCGGGCACGGGCACGGGCACTGGGTTTCCATGGTTCTGTGTAGATAAAGCACATTGTATGCATAAATCCGTCGGCTCAGTAATCATCGGCAATCCTTACCCAAATTTTGTTAGCTAGTTAATTCAGCCTTTCTTGTTAAATTGTTGAAACTAGTGTATCCTAAACCATGTAGTACAAATAAATAAAAAACAGTAATTTCCAAAGAAATTCTAACGGAACGTCCGTTAGAATTTCTTTGGAAATTACTTATTTATTATTATTACAGTAGCTTACATCTTATTTATGATAGGTAAATTACACAGGTGTTATAATTTTTGTCTTATGCACTGATTTTCTACGTGAATAGAGACGTGTATCATATATTTCAATTTAATTTCACAAATATATTTAATGGAAAAGTATACCGTGCACCGGAACGCAACTGTTTATCTTCGAGTCTTGAGTTTGATTGCAAATGGCGGCAAAGTGTTTGCTTTTAAAAAGTCACAAATGTTTTTTTTCCGAGTCTAATCCATAAGCAATCATGTTTATAAGTGAGGTACTTTGCAGAAAAACAAATGCATGCTCTGTCCACCTTACATGAGATACAAAGAATTAGTGCCCTTTTCTATTTATATTTATTATGCTGTCATCACAATCTGATCAATGGTTTAGGACCCCATACAGGAAATGCATTGATTATTATTTATTTAGCTTTATTCAAATGAATAGCGTTGTGAACAAAACGTGTGCAGGGGCATTGAGACCACGCCTCCTTATAATTCGCTTTACCTAAAATCGCATCTCCGTATATGTATATGTACATATATATGTACATACTTGTAATACGCACGCACATACGCTGTGGCCGGCGTGGCGATATTTTGCAGTGGTTAAGTGCTTCCCGACAATGTTGCTGGCGCGAGCGCCGCCTGCGCTTTAGCTGTTTCGTGCATAACCGTGAAACAAAGTGATTTCGACAAATACAAAATACTAATTCTACAATTTTTCTTAAATATAATAAGGGTCAGTGACTTCATTAAAAATAGTTGTGTGAACGTCGATTGTCGTCGTAATGTTTGCAGACTATTTGTGTAGTCGTCGCTCGGAAGATTTTCAATATTGCACTATATTAAGTTTAGATAATGCGGTTTCGTAAAGATTGATCATTGCAAGGCAATCGTTTCAGGAGTTTTAAACGAAATAAATGTCTTTATAATATTGTATAGATTAGCGTCGACTTCTATAATATCCTTTAAATGTATTTTAGCTGCCTGTAACGTCACCCAGTAGGAAGCATCGTGATCAATCTTATGGCTTCATATTCTGACAGCGTATTGCCACATGCGATAATATGCTAAGTGTTAGTGGATCTAGGTGATTGCAGTAGATGTTATAGATATTTTAGTTTATTTCTCTAAGAATGTACCTTGGTGACAAGCTCGTGGACCTTACTATTCTTTACTTTTTACGCCATCGCAAGACCGGGTGTCGTTCATTGCTACAAAAGTGATACACCACATGGCATTTTGATTTAACAAGTAGATTGTCTAAGCTCTAGTTTAAAATCTAGAAATATTTACCTGGAGTTTAAAATAGATGGTTTGAAGAAAACGCAAAGGTGTTTTATAATAGACGTTTCATCGGAATCCCAACGGTTTTGTTATTATAAAGATTCCTCTGGTAGATTGCGTCCGAACTATTTCTGTATGATTGCTAAATAAATTCATTTATAAAATTAGGTTAAATTCTGTAAACTTATAAATTTCATCTTGAGCTTTTTATAATCTTAAGACCTTGATTGAGGTAATAATAAATGGGTTGAGTTGTAAATAAAAATTATTTATTGCAACTTTGATGATATTCGGAAAGGTACGCTTGGTATTCAGGGAAAGAGTGGCTTTATCTATATAAAGACTAAATAATTTAGATGTTAAACGGGTGGTGATTCCTCCTTACCTTCCGCGGTTAGGCTAGTGTCAATAACTGTGTCACACAAGTGCTAGTTGCAATTTTTCGTTCTGGAATCAATGAATGCGGCACTTAAAAAACGAAAACTTTCTATGTACAAGCTAGCTGATAATAAACAAGTTAATGTCAGCAAATAGTATGCTTATACATTGAAGTCTCAAGCGACTAGCGACTTTCCAGGCATAACATTCATACGATTCAATTCAATTTAAATAGACAGTATTTTAGCATCTAATAAGGCTTAGCAAATACTTCGCTTAGGCATAGTACATATTTTTAAAGACTTAGCTTACCAATGTCTTGTCAGTTGTGAGAGTAAAGTATTTTATAGTGGAGTAACATTTTTTTCAAATATGTATAATAATAATAAATATATTTTTTGATTCAAATTAATATGAAATTAAGTTTGAAAAGATTTTGAAATTTGAAAATTAGGCAAATTCATTTAAATATGAAATAAAATAATTTGATTAACTTTGAACGCCTCCGAATCCTCAATAGAAAATTAGAACTTCGTCAAAGTGACGTATTTTAGTTAGTAACGGGTATTTTAATCAGCCTAGTCAGTCATACTTTTGAGTCATGTTTAACAACGACTGTTTATTTCGGTTTATGGTTTAAGTTTTAAGATAGATCTTTTCACAATTTAGTCAAAGGGCAAGGTTTAGAGGTCACAATATATATAGTCGGGTCATAAGTTCTGTCAAAACTTTTTTTTTCAAATTGGCGAATACGGGCCAAATATTCTTTGACTAATTTTAAAAGCGTTTGCGCTTTCCGAATATAAAAAAGAAATTCATTTTCATTCATTACCAAATATGGAGTGGTCAAAGAAAGAAGATAGAGTCGCCATGATCGTGTAGCACCGCTGTGGTTACGCGCCAACAGAGATTTTAACTCTTCCGCATAATTTGAAAATATTCGATAATCCGATGATTTTTTTTTACCATCGAAGAAAGTTACAATAAACAAAACATAACAAAATGATAAGGTGTATGTGCACAGCAGCGAAGAAGCCAAATCACATATTCCTAGGGTTCAATGAGAGAATTATCCTTCGACACTCATGGTTTGTCTTGAAGTCTCATATTCAGGCTTAACTGAGGTGTTTCTTTTTTTGTAAAAAAGGTGAAAAAACCAGTGCCGTGGTCCAAAGTACCGTCCTTAAAATATGTAAATAAAATTTTATTCTACATTTAATCATTACAAATTACAAACAAAAATTAACTTTCATTCTATATATATTTTCTGAATAATTAACAAAAAGTGTATCATTAATTACAGTAAAAGTTTGTGACAGAACTTATGACCCGAATAAGTACATATATGTATATATACATATGTTGTATAAGTTTTATTTCATAGGATTTGCTGTTAAACCCTTAATGTTGATAATTAAAATCATTCCAATGTATGCATTTGTAGTGCAAGGAAAAATATGATACACACCGATTGGCAGAAGTACCAAATATTTTGTTTGATTCTGCAATATATTGCGATATTAATTCACACATTTAAACCAACATTATATACAGGAAATATTTGATTGTTTGCATTGAATTGGCTTTGAAACTACTGGACCGATTTGAAAAATTCTATCACCATTAGAATCCTACATGATCCCAAATGAATTAGCGGTAGAATATTTTTAAAAAACTTAGGTATCCGATATGAAAAATTCGATTACATTCATCTCTTAAAATTAGGACACGGGACGGAAATATCGATGCAAAAAGTTGTTTGTTGTTTTTGTTATATCCATTAAAATATTCACTTATATGTTTGGGTAACGTCAACTAAATATGACATCTTAATGTATATTACGAAAGGATTGAGACATATTTATTTGCTCGTGGTTGTAATTGCGTAAATCACAGTGACTCAGTGGTTTGATATTTTTCGTGAAATAGACCGATCAATGGTGAGAACGTTCTAAGACAAGTTATGTTGCGCGATACAGGTGTCGACGTTTCACAGGTAAGTACTGCATAGTGCACTGTAGAATTGACAAGAGCAATAGTAATCAATCACCTTTAACCTCGCTTGTAATGTCTAACATGTGACATGGGCTCGTCATATACAATGCTATAATGAGGCTCAATTATTACAATTTTTTGAAACCTCACAAAACGTATTGCAAGGATACAAAGTCTTTATAAATGCCTTGTTCTCGATTTTGATTTCTGGGGTAATGGATTGCTATGGCGCCTTCTGAAAATACTTAGAAATTACGTAACCATTTCATACCCGAATATTACTATGATCTTGATTATTCATTCCTGTGAGTATTCTACTCGTATTCTTGTTAAGATTTAAAAAATGAAAAGATTAAATAAACGGTTCGCATTAGATATGATTAGCTCAAGGAAAACTATTCAAACATTTAGACAATGCAATGATAAGATCAACAATAATCAAGAAATTCTCATCATAGCTACGCTTTTGGACTTTCTCAAAAACAAATGAATGTCGATTTAGTTTATTCCGAAAAATTAACCTTGACACTTTTCGTGGAATTGAAGGTCGAAACAAAAAATAAACAATGCATGCACTACATTTCTTCTTTCTTGAATGAACGAATTTTGTAAATATACTCATTAAATATATCTGTCAAGTTTTTAGTAAATTTTCAAGTATTTGGTGTTTTGTGCTTATCTACTTAATAAATATCTACTTTTAATATCTAATGAATATTTTTGCACTAGAACAGTGAAGCGTTTTGATCAAAACACTTTCTTTATCATCCCACGGTTTTGTTATTTTCACATCATCTAGCTTAGAATAAAATTATTTAATCTTTCTTGAGACATTTTTATTAAACTAATTAAATAATGGCTTCACTCAATTGTTGTACAACATGTAAGCTGTTAATATATAATGTCATGTAATCTAGCTTAGATATTTTAACGCATG
>JWHW01043060.1:184713-208129 GCA_000931545.1 Papilio glaucus
TGTTGAAAGACGGGAAAAAGTCTGTCCCGGCGGGACGTTTGAAATACGGGACCTCTGGCAATGCTCGTCGCGATACCCTCAGTCTCCGGTAATATTAGAGCCCCATTTATGATGAGGGTCTACTAATTTTCGGAAATGTCGTTGCTGGTAACCTTATTGACGGTTCTTACAGCTTCATCTGATACAGGGCTCGCGATCTTGAGCTAAAAGTAAAAAATTCTATGTCCCTAATGTAATCTAGGGGGTAGTTGCTGGATTTAGCAGCTAACGGTGTGGGTATGATGAGGGAGATGCCATGAGATGCCCAGTGTAATATAGGGTTTACTTTAGCTGATGCGTAAAATCAGGCTTACGCAACGTTTTGACAGCGGATTTGTGTTACAATTTTCATGCTCTGCCAGTCCTACTTAAGTTTTATTTAGATAGACCGATGAATATTAAATCTATAGAACGAATTCCCAATGTGTGTGTTTGTTGAAGACCTGGAAGCGTGGATAGCGTACAATCAGATATACATTGTGTATCCTTCATCCAAGACCTGGATTAGTGATAAAGGTTGTGTGGTTGTATTACACAATGTTCTTATTTCCATTAACATATGTTTCCTTAATCTATCATTCAAATATTTGTGCATTGAAATACTAAACGTAGTTAAAATGTTATTTTTATGTATGTATTCACTTTGATGGTAAGAGATGCGCATGGACGAGAACACAACTGGGAACGGCTTTGATTGTGTATTGTGATATATTTTGTAGTTATACTGCGAGAGTAGCGTGGGATGGCGTGGTGGCATGAGCGAGGTGGCGGAGGACTCGGACGACGGTGACCCGGCCTACATCTCCAGTGATGAATCGGCGCACGGAGTCGACCCGGCTGAGAGGTTCCGCGTAAAACCTTCGAGGGATATATGGGAGTTAGGTAAGTTGTTATTCCAACACTACGTTGGTACTACAACACGCTGTTGGCCCCGACAGTTAAAAGATAGATTTGTCTAACTACTTGGAATATTTCATGATAATGATAAAGTAATGTACCACTATATTATATACTATAAAGTATTACCTATTACTAACATAGTATATTATGTTCGTTTTGGATAACGTTAGTTTCTAATAGTGAAAGATATGTTGATATCGGATTAGTAGTTTAGCGGCTTCATATTTTTGGTAAAGATAAATTACGTGTAAATTTTTTAACAATTAAGAAAGGCGGAAAATGAGTAAATTTTAATTCTGCAGAGGATATATTGGAGGCTTTACGGCAGCTACCGCATGCTGAGGAATTGTTAGCAATATTGGACGCGGGGCACTATGACGACGTGATCAATTTTATAATGGAAACAAATCCAAAAGCCAGTATGAGGACTGCGGTGTTGTGGGCATGTTGGCTCGGTAGAAGTTCGCTGCTGACGAGACTATTAAAGCTAGGTGGCGATCCTAACAGCGCAGATGCTTCTGGAAGGTAAACTACGTTCTTGTGGAATGATTCAATATATTTATGCTAGTACCTCATGGGGGCTCCTCTCCTCCTCAGTGCTCATGTACAATTCACGACGCACGTGAAGCACACAGAAAGAGAAGTCTTCTAGCAAAGTAGAGAGGAAAGAAAGTGGATTTGGCGATATCATATTCTATTATACGTGTTCATCAAATTATTAATAGATAAAACTACACATCGCGGAGCTCCTCAACGTCCCCATGTATCACTATGGTGGTTCCATGTGGTATGCTTTTACATTTGTAAAAGTTAAATATGTTATCAATGCATGTGGAAGGAAAAACCCATTTAAGCGTTTTTTTGCAGCTAGTTTTAAATAATATTGTTGCAGAGGTTATAATAAATTAAAATAATATTGAATTCGTTTTATGATGAATCATAAAACGTTAGATAATATAACCGATTATACTTATTAGAAATTTCAAGAGTATTTATAAAGCAACATCTTTTTTTTTCAGAACATGTTTACACCTGAGCTGTTTGGTAGCCAACGACGATTGTGTCAAGGTATTGTTGGAGCATGGAGCTGACCCGAACAAGTGGGATTGCCTGAGTGAAAAGAAGGCTACACCGCTGCACTGTGCTGCCAGCGCTAAATGTTTAAAATGTGTTCAAGTAAGTTCACTGTTCAACTTTACAATTTTCTTTAATACAACAGTAATTTAAGGTACCACGTAATATTAATAATAATAATACGCATTCGCATACATGCATTTTCATTTAGCACGTTCCTAGCATACCTCTCTTGCTTCTATATAATATGTATATGCATAATCAACTGTGCGTACATGCTCGTCGGTTACGAATACTTTTACGGGCGTGTTATTTTTATTAATTATTATTTTAGATATTAATAAGTCGCGGTGCTGATGTAAACGCGGGACTGTCGGAGCGTTCGCCGCTGCACTACGCGGTTCTGAGCGACGCGCCTGAAGTTGTCGGTGCATTGCTGGCGGCGGGCGCATGTCCCGACACTCCGCAGGTGCGTCTGTTACACATCAAAGCTTACTTCAAAAGTTGAAATTGATCAATAAACAGGCAAGAATAATATTTCCTCGTATTGACGCAGTACTTTAACAATATGGATAAGTTCGATGCAGTTTCTATCAATACACATATATATCATACACGCTAATATCCGAAACCAAATTTAGTATAGTTTGTCCGTGCTCGCTAAAATATGATAAAATAGAACGAACTTAATGTTGATATTTCCGTAGTGTGTGGAAAGGTAAGATGAATGAGGAAAAGTTACATCAACAGTTCCAAGAAAAGTGATACCCGTACCCTAAGCAAATACACTACTGAGAACATGTATCTGATATTATACAGTTAAGTAAAATAATTTCGTAGAATAATGAAGAATCGTACACAGCTTGCCACGCTTCGTTTTACACGCTGCAAGATAAACTACCTTATAATATCAAGAATGACGTAAATCATAACATTTTAGGTCTTTACGGAGACGCCTCTTCATGTGGCCGCATCTCTGGGCTCGGATTCGTGTATGAAGCTACTTTTAGACGCGGGTGCTGATGTGAGGGCGGCATTGGGTCCAGCGAGGACTACGGCACTACACCTGGCAGCTGTAGATGGCCATGCGGAATGTGCGAGGTTGCTGCTAGATCACGGAGCATACATCGACTGTCCTAATTCTAGGGGACAGACGTCGTTACACCTTGGTAATATGCCTTTTTCGTAAACCTTCTTGTCTCATGAGATTTATATTTGTAGATTGACACCATTCCTCTTCGTCCATGTCCAAAGGTTTCATGTCTCGCCGTCCTATAGTTGAATGAACAGTTACTATTTTGGCGATTGTTAGCATTTAACGCATGACGATTTTTTTGTTAATTCGTTGCCAAATAGCAATAAATATATAATTTAACAAAACAACAAATGTCTTCTTGCAGCTACCTTAGCGCAATCAGTAGAGGTGGTAGAACTGCTAGTTGGCAGACGAGCGGATGTGAAAGCGAGGGACATCGACGGCCGGACCCCACTACACGGCTCCATAGTACGAGGGGCCAGGGCTTGTGACGTGGCACGTCTCCTACTCTCCGCGGGGGCTGATCCCAACGCACCGGATAATTTTGGATACACCCCGGTACATATTGCTGCGTTGAACGAGTTCTCCGCTTGCGTTTTGTTATTGTTAGGTAAGAAATATATGGTTGTTATTATATTTTTAGTGACGCGACTTGATAATATGAGTCATGCAGAATAATTCGAAACCGAAATTTGTCGATTTAATTTTGGGAACGTGTTTAGATATACACATATGATATGTTATCATGAAGTGCGGTCGTAGCTTTACCACAATTTCTTTTTGCCCGACTGACAGAAGGGATGTATGTTGGTATGTCCGTTCGATTGTGCCAATATGGCTTCGCCAATTCTGAAGAATGAGATGTGATTCGATTCGTATTCTTTCGCGGTGTGTCATAGAGGTACACAGTATTCGGGTTTATTAGTTTTTTAAATTAACCATTGCTTGTTACTTCACAAAGAGGTCAGAGAAGGATAGTTAGTTCATGGTCATCCATCACCTTTTTCATAAATCTTAATAGCTTCACTTTATAATTCTAATATAACGCATACATTACTGTTTTATTACATCACGCGGGTAGATTGTCTATACAATCATTAATCCCTTAGTTTAGACCTAAGGGAGATGAATTTAGAAGAATCATTTCTTTGCGCTCGCCTAGGTAATAACAGAAATCGCTGTGCAAAATTTTTCTAGATTTTTAATTCTAATTGTCCCTAAGCTCAATAGTTTGAGCTGTGCGTTGATATATCAATCATTCAGTTTCTCCTTTTATATATAGATTTATTAAACCAGTTCCACTTTAAATACACTAAGCGTTCCAGGGAGTTTCATATCTTTCATGATCATATTTGACGCGTGTGATGGTAACAACATGGCGCGCGCAACGCGCAAAGTTTACCTTTGTTTAGACTAACTAATTTCACATTTATCGATTTCTACGTAGCTGGCTAGTGTTTATTTGTCTTAAGATCTTAAATCGTTCATTTAATAACATCACATTCACGTATGTACGCATGTGCCTAAAGGAGGATCTTTGATTTCAATACAATAAGCGTTCGTCATTTCTATTAGGTCATGAATATTTCTATGTCAACGCATAATAGCTAAGATACCTAAGTAAGAAATTAATGACACGAATCATTATCATTAAATATTTTATTTACGACTAATTATTTTTCGAAGTGAAACTTTTATATAAACGGGAGGGATGTTAAGATTTTTCTATCACGAAAAAGCGTTACGGCCGCGTGGAGGTAGTTTTGTTATGATTGTTAATTCGTAGCAACGCTCCTGATTAACCGATTTTGATGATTTTTTTATTCGACAGGTAGTGCTTGTCAAGTGGTCCCATTTTTTAAATCATAAACTGACAAGTACTTTTTGAGTTATTCTAATTAATGCGTACCAAAAAGTCGGTTAAAAATAGGTCAATTTTGCTTTCTTGCCCTACGTGGGCTAAGCTATAGGACTTGCATTAAACTGATGTATAAAATAAATGCTGAATAAAAGTCTGCGATGACATAAATCTATCTGCTGCTGGTTGTCTCACAATGACCATTTTTTCTTAAGAAATATTAATTAAAACGCATACACCAATTACTCCTTATGTATGAATCCTTATCCACTTAAATGTGTTAATTATCAGGAGAATTTAATGAACATTATTATTGCCCTTTGAACTATATCATTCTGACCAATAGTTTTTTAGTTTAGAAGATATCAAAAGATTAAAAATACGCGCATCGGAAAAATTCAATAACACGTGACAAAGAAAAGGACAATTTTGCTTTTGAAGTTTCACTTATGTGTCAATATAATCATCATCTAAGGCTCTACAGCTGCGGGTGGGCCTGGGCCTGGTCGAGTAAATTTTTCCATGGATGTCTACTTTGGGCTTTTTGTCGCCAGCTCTTGACGCCGATATTTTTTAGATCTCGCTCGACGTCATCCAGCCATCTTATCTTCGGCCTACCTCGTGTTCTACGACCCTCTGGACGACTTTCCAACAAGCGCTTTGGAACTCTGTGATCCCCCATTCTCGCGACATGTCCAGCCCATCGTAGCCGCCCAATTTTTATGGCTTTGATAATGTTTGGCTCATTATATTTTTGGTACAGCTCATGGTTCAATCAGCTCAATATAATATTACAAATAGAAATTAATCATTATTGACTGGAGAAAAATGTACCCGGTTCGTTGGTCGTGGTAAAAGATTCAGATATACGGATCGACGGTTGGTTAGAAATTTTTTTTAGAGTTTGAGTAGGCCCGTGCTTTTGGTGAGCTCATCCCTACAGAGAATGTTGAGACTTATAGATTTATAACTTCATCTCATTTTCATAGACTACGGTGGTGACGTTACTCTACGTACAAACGGCGGTGTATCAGCGCTGTCGTTCATAGTACGGAGGGTACCTGACGTGGTGCCTCGGTACTTGAGGAAGTTCGACGACGCGGTGCACGTCAGTGAGCACGAACTGGGCGACGTGGACTGTGAATTCACCATCGACTTCAGGCCGATGGTACCGTGCCTGTCTCGAGGGGAAGCTGAACTGCTGCTGGCTTTTATAGAGGCAAGTTTCACAGTCAAACTTTCAGCCCATTGATAAGAAAACTCTTTTTTATTAGCAACGAAAATTAATTTTAAATGAACTGATGATACAGATATGAGTTCGGTAAGAACTAATCGGTAAGAGGGATCGAACCGCGAAAAAGAGATAGCTAACGTTCCCGCAACCTCTTATAAAGGTTTATTTAAAATCTACACATCTCGAAACGAATAAAGAAGGTTTTTAAAAATTAAATGTCTAACAGTAATTGTCATCCATTAACTACCTAAAGTGGGGAAAGAGAATTAACATTTTTCGAATAGTGTAGTTCGTTAGCATATTATAAATGGCTTCTTTTCAGGTCGGCCATAAAGACGTGCTCAAACATCCGGTGGCGGAGACATTCTTGTTCTTGAAATGGAGACGAATACGAAAATTCTTTGTGTTGAGTTTCGTGTACCACGCGCTGTTTATAACGCTCTACAGCGTTTACATATTGCGTGAGTATTCTCAGTTCAAAGTCGGGGCATGCTGAGGCTATTGTGTGTTTTCACGAAAATAGATGTCGGCGGAACAGCGAATAAACCAAACAAATCATGCTAATGTGCTTCAGACGGAGCCGGGATATTGTACGGGATGTATAATCCATATTTCATAAAATATTTTATATTAAAAATATGTGTTAGAAGTATTCTGAAGTTTTTCCTTAGTGTTACGTTGGGATAGGTAGTGACAACTGAATGATATTGATGACTAAAGCACAATGTATACATTTTACCCGTACGGGACGGGACGGGTAGCATTGGAAATATCGTTTCGAAGAAAATGTATACGAATGTAAATAGGGTAAAACCGGGATAGATGACCCACTTTTTTAAATATATCAATTTTATACGAATAATTTTTATTAATGTAGTTCTTTCTAGCTCAATCCGTAAGGTTTAATTATCATTATTTTTTTAACTTATTATATACAGATTTTGCATAAATTAGCTTTTCGTTGAACATGTTTTTTGAGGATAGATGCCTACCTGTATGGATAGTTGCCCCAGCATGAAAATATGAGGATAGATGCCCTTTACACGGTGTAAGCAAATACCCAAACCAAATGAAGTTCTACTCTTAAACAGCAATTATCTCCAAAAAACATGGTCATAATAATGAAAAACATTGTGTTTTTTTAATCTTTCAATTTTTATCATTAGAAGATAATTCTAATATCATACAAATGACCATAATTATTTTTTAAAAGCGTTTGTTTAATTTAAATATAAATTCTTAAGTTTCAACATGCATAATCATAAAATTTTTGTTAAATTCAAATTTACTAGCATTTAATCAACAAAAATGTGGATATTGTAATATGGAATTAATTGTTTTTATAAAATATTCACATTCAGTGTCTACGTGCACAATCATGCTTTTATATTGAAATAATATAATTATTTTATCCAATTTAATTAAAGTTGGAGCTGGACAGTGCTTTTAATTTTACATATCTTGGGCAATAATTTCTGAAAAGTGTACAGGTTTCCAGCCAGTTCTGCCACGGATAAACCTTCAGCTTGTCTGATAGACAGTTCCGGATTGAATTCAAGAAAACTTTTGAACCATCCACCTCCAGTCATTTCGTTTTCGTGGTTCAAATTATGTTTTAGTTTGTAGCTTATCGGTAGTCCAAGAATAAACCCCTGGTCGCACTCCTTCCTTTTTTTTATACCTTCGTGGTATAGTTATGCTATAGCATAACTGACTATAATCAGTAGATAGACTGATTATAATCAGTAGATATAACTGATTATAATCAGTAGATAGACCAAATATAAAAAATAAATAAATATGCGCTCACGCCCGTAACCCAGAGGGGTAGGCAGAGATCATGGATTTCCATTTGGCGCGATCCTGGCACACCTCTCTCGCTTCTTCTACACTCATACATCTACGCATACATGCTCGTCGGTTATGGGTGCTCCTTATATCGCCCTTTTTTAGTTAGCCACTAATCTGATCGATATAAGTTCTCCTAGGGCGTCCCCTACCAACACTGCCACTCACTTTTGCTACATAAATTTGTTTCGATATTCTCTCTTCATTCATCCTTTCAACATGACCGAACCACCGAAGCATACCTTTCTCAATTCTAGTAACAACATCCACTTTTAAGCCACACTTGTCCCTTATAATGCTATTTTTAATCCTATCATTCAATGTCACGCCTAACATACTTCTTAAGGATCGCATCTCAACGGCATTAACTCTACTAGCATGCTTTTCCTGCCAAACCCAGCTCTCACTTCCATACATTAAAGTAGGGACTAGTACAGCATTGTGTATTGCCAGACGAGCCTTTATAGACACATTCTGACTCCTCACTACTGTACCTATAGCCCCATTCATTTTATTGTCTGCATTCACTCGTTCAAAATCTTAAACATCCTTACCATCTCTACTAAACATACATCCCAAATACATGAACTCTTCAACCTGTTCCACTTCTTTACTGTTAACATTTATTTCAATTATTGTCTTAATTTGTTCTTTTTCAAACACCATTATTTTCTTCTTATCTACACTTCATGCCTTTACTTTCTAATGAATCATTCACTACATTCAGCATAAGTTGTAAGTCCTCCGCCGATGACGCAAACAAGACCTGGTCATCGGCGTATAAGAGACATTTTACAACTATCTCACCCATTCTTAATCCACACTCTTCGTCTTTCAAAGCTTTCAACAAACAGCCACGGGGATGCTACACAGCCTTGTCTTACACCTTTATCGATATATATTTAGACCAAATAGAAATATATGATAATACATAAAAAATATAAGACACTAAAAATATTTAAGAAATATATGCTCACTCCATCTATGGTGTATGAAGGGATCGTCCTCCAATTTCTTGTAAGTTAACAAAATAATTTTAATATACAATTAAAGTTTACAAGACTAGGACGTTAGTTTCGAGTCACTGTCACGGCGCGTGTGCATTAAATTCCCTGTCAATGTTTACTAAACAACGTACCAACCCCGTCCCGTACGTAAAATGCGTATTGCGCATTGGTCTTTACTTCATTTGAATTGAAGCTTATAAAATTATACTATTTTTCCACGGCAGAATTTAGTTTGACCTATATGTAAATGTCTCATAGAATCTGTTGTCTTAATGATCAATGAATAAATAAGCTTGCCCGATCATGGTGTAGTCACAAATAAAGACCACATCGATTTAAATTTTTTACAATAAATTTTATGTGAAAGTAATTAGAAATCAATATGTTTCAGAAATATTTCTGTGCGAAGATGTAACCTGCGCAGTGCCCTCGTATCTCCGGCCGGTGCAATACCTGATTCTACTTCTTAATCTATGCTTTATGTGCAAAGAGTTATTTCAAGCGTGTCTAGATTACTCTGCATACATTCGTCAATGGGAGAACTGGTTGCAAATATTAATTATCATAGGAGTGTTTCTATGTACGGTGAGTGAAGATAGATATACAAAGGATTTTTTAAAACAGGGAAAGACGCTAAACATTATTTGATAGTTGATAAGGCGAAGTGATAGTAAACGGCCTATTTCTGTCACCTAAAGATTAAACAACTGTCTACTATATGGATATTCGGTTGTATGGGCAAGAAACTTGCCATTTTAAGTCGATAAGCATAAAAATAATTAAAACAAGCCATAAATAAAATATGAAGGCTGATATTAATTGAAAATATAAGGTCTTTATATTACATATACATTATAATGTAATCTTGAACTTGGCTTCTTTTGGAAGATAACACATCAGTTCGCAAGAGTCATATTGTGATAACTGCCTTATACAAGAAACACTAAACTACCCTTAAAAATATAATTAAATTCGTAAACCGTGTTTAATATTTCAGGTGCCGACATGGTACATGGAGGACGGGGTGGCAAAGAGTACATCGAACTGGCAGCACGACGTAGCTGCTATAACTATATTCTTCTGTTGGTTGGAGCTAATGATGATCATCGGCCGTTTTCCAACATTCGGATTATACGTACAGATGTTCACTACAGGTAATACTTTTAATTACAAAATAATAGAAAGTGATAAAAATGATGGTACCTCCGAACTAAAAAGTTAATTTTTTTTTAGAAATAAGACAATTAAAAACATGTTATTGTTATGAAAGTGTGAGAATCATACACTTTTAAAATGTTTAAATGTAAAATACTTTTGTTAACAGTTACGGTGAATTTTGCAACATTTCTACTAGCATATAGCTGCCTGCTAATAGCATTCGGTCTGGCGTTCAGCGTGCTATTCAGCAACTACCCCGCGTTCCACTTGCCGGCCGGCCTGGTGAAGACCGTTATGATGATGTCCGGAGAACTGGAGTACGAAGATATATTCTACAGCAACGGAACCGATTCACAAATACATTACCCGTTCACTGCGCACGGAATGTTTTTGATATTTGTCGTACTCGTCACTGTTATATTGACTAACTTACTAGTTGGATTGGCTGTTAGTGATATACAGGTACTAACCATTGTATTCTATAAAACTGTTACGTCTTTTAGCTCTACTGGATTAAAAAGAGATAGAAAATTAATTATCTTTTCACCTAACTATTGGAGGCCAAAACATCAACATTCGTAACATTAACATTTATTTCAGTAAAGCTTGACTGGAAATCTAAGGCTGTCTGTCCATTGAAGTGGAGCGGAGAAACGGAGAAATATTGACCAATAGGATTCCATTAATCTCCACTCCGCTCATAAAATCTCTGAGCGTAGATTTTATGCAATTATCTCCGTTTTTCCGCTCCGCAAGCGGCTTAAGCTGTGATACCTAGCAACTGTAACATTTGGTTTTTTTAATCGGGGTCGTTTTTTTTTCATAAAAATTGAAATTTGTAATCTCAGGCCATCTGTATTGTGTCACGAGAGTACTTGTGTTTATACCCTGACTTTCGTTTACTCAAATCTAAGTCTTCTTATCAGGCATTACAAGAAAGCGCCGGTCTGGATAGATTAGTGCGCCAGACTCAATTAGTGGCACATTTGGAGAGTATGCTATTTAGCCCGCTGCTCACGTGCGCGCCAAGGCAACTACTGGCCGTGTTACGATGGGGGGCATTGCTAACTGCGACGCATATACGGACACTCAACATACGACCCAATGACCCGAGAGAGAATAGAGTAAGTCCCATTGGCTAGTCGTGATATTATAAGCCCGTTTTGACAGGTGTCATCGGTGCAAAGTTAAAATCGCAAATAAAGTTTTTAAAGTTATACGGATGATTATAATTTCTTCGATAAGAATATTTTTCTCTATCCTCGATTTTTACAGATCCCAAAGGAACTAATATCATCGATTTACAAAATGGTAGCCAGTCGTAACAGTACAAAAAAGAGTATCAGGAGAAACAATAACTACGAATGTCGGATACGCAGGTGTAAAGAAGATGAGGATGTAGAGAGACAAGTGGTGAAGAGAAAAAGCAATTTGTTCGATCAATTTTCACTGGAGAATCAACAAGTGGAGCGAAGGAAAAAGACATCTACATCTGTGGACAGAAATAGACCCATGTCTTTCACAATCAATGCAATACAGGAAATATGTATGGTTGATATAAAAACGCAACTAGCCGATTTGACTAAGAAAATTAACAAGTTAGTTGAAAGTACAGAATCTCGTTTGACGGTTATAGAAAATAAATTGGACAATAGATAAAAAATTTATAAGGAAATTTATTCAGATGTTAGAGAGAAACAGAGAATTATTTTATTTTATAACCTTGTGTGTTAGAAATGTCATTTGATCATAAAGTATTGTAAATATATATTGTAGAACACTCAGCAATTAAAATATATAAGTAGGTATGTATTATATTTCGGCTTTTATTTACTTAGTCACAACATACAGGTGATGCAGCATATAATAGATTATTGCCGATGTTTAAATCGCGCTAAAACAATGTCAGAAATAGTACCACTTACAGAAAAAAATCCTTTGCATTGCATTGCAAATTGTTTTTTGCAACGAGACAAACTCCGCCCGTTCTTTCATTTGTAACCAATAAGGTAGCAGTGAATTGTGCAAATGAAGAAACAATGAAAAGCTAAAAAGCATCAGTCCAGTCGTGAACTGGTCTGCGTCCTTGCGTGTTGTCATTCCCAGTGTTTTTGTTTTATGACCTCTACTATTAAGACGTAATCACTATTTCTGAATACTCTATTGTTACAATATTGACTGACCATATTTTGTAAAAACACATTTAAAAGCAGCATCCTATTCGTCAATGTTTGCGCGTCATCGTTTCAAGTCGTATGAATTTTTTGTTTATGGCATAAGGTGGCAAACGAACAAGCGGATCACCTGATGTTCTGTGAGCGCTACCCGTAGACATCCGCAACAAGCAAATGTGTTGCGGATGCGTTGCCTACCTTTAATAGACAGATGAGTGGATAGACAGGAAAAAGGATATTTCCTTTTCCCCGCCCCTTCTCCTCGTCCAATCCTCTTCCCGTTCCAATCCTATCCTTAAAAGGAAAGGGTGGGAAGGGGAAGAGGACTGTAATTAGGCCTCCGGCACCTCACTCATCAGACGAAACGCAGAGTATATCTACTTCACGCCTGTTTTCTGTGAGGTCGCGGTATTTCAGCGTTCGAGCCGGCCCATTCGTGCAACAGATGTTGTTGTTGCGGACTCTACCACTGGTAAATACTGATGATCTGCAACAGTATCAATACCATCGATAGTATTTAACTTTGATAGTCCCTGTGCTATCAATACTTGATAGTATTTTTCTCCCTGACAACTTAATAGTATCGATTGTTGACTAGTTGTTGTAGTTTCGATAGTATTAATTAAAGTTTAATAGCAACATAGCAAAAGAGAATCTTGTAAATGCTACAAAGTTACACACAGGTGTATGTCAAAAAATTACATGTGACTTTCGTGTTCAAAACTGATTGGTATTAACAATAGCGAAAATAAATAATAAGATCCAGGTAAACAAGAGTAGGTAAACTCCTTTATTAGACTATTTTCTGGTAACTTGTTATCACTAACCACTGACTGAACATTACTTTATACTCAGTTTTTTAGATATCCTTTTCTAAATGCTGATGCTACCACCGATACTATTGCAGAATAGACTAAACTAAACTATTGATAGTATCGATATTTAAGTTTTCAGGGACGAAAATACTATCGATAGTATCGATAGCACAGAGACTATGAAAGTTAAATACTATTGATAGTATTGATACTGTCGCAGATCATCAATAGTATTACCACATATGTACTATCAATTGTATCGAGAGCATCAATATTATTGATAATACAGATACAATCCCTTCTTGCTCCCTTCCTGCTATAACCTTATATATACCTGATATAACTTTATGTTCTTAGGTAAATTGTTAGTTAAAATTATTTATGAAATTGCTTACCAATAACTGGCACTTGTAGGTATCTCCATTGGTCATTTTAACTATACTTTCTGAATTCTGACTATTTGGTTGCGGTAGTTCATAACCAGAAATTTTGGCTCCATAAACTATTTCAACATTCTTGACAGCTGAGCTCTTCAATTCTTTGTCAATTGCATGTAGCAAAACATCATTTTCAACTATGTATGCCACATCATCATCAAGAATATCGGAACTGCTGAATGATATTAAGGCATCAGAACAGGCATCCCAAACCTGAAATATCCAAGAATAACTATGTACAAAAATATATTATCAGTGAAGCTTAAAAATTTATATTGATTATATTTTTCATAGAACATAAAAAGAAAAGGCAAACAAGCAAGTGGTTCAATTGATGTAAAGTTAACATAGACATCCTCAACAGATATGTTACAGATGTTTTGCTACCCTAATATAGCACAGGGGAGGGTAGTTTAGATAGAGGAGGAGTAGTGTAGGAAGGGGTGGAATGACAAATTGAATTAGGTCTTTGGCACTGCAGGAGCATAAAATACTTCTTCATAGGGTTCTTCTGTGAGTTAGTAGTACTTCCCTTCTCATGTTGGTCCTCTATGAAATGGATGTAGCAGCTGTTAAAATTACTGAATAATTTAGATTTGTCATTGTTTCTAGTGATTTTATATTTATTACATGTGGTTGTATACATGTTGCTGGAAGTATTTAAACACCAAGCTGTGTTGCTAAGTTTATACTGAATTCTAGTTTGAAGGTTGCTATAGGTACTGAAAGAAATAAATGTAACTCTAATGAGTTAGTTTACTCAAACTTTATTATAATGTCTCAACATAGATAGTTCAAAATGATAAAAAATACAAATTCAATACCTGCATGTATCTGACTGGCTGAAGGCGCATTTTTTCGACATGCTCCCAAACTTTCAGTGACTTCATTAATAATTTTGTGTTCTGGTTTAATGCCACAACTCTGTTACTGTACTCTTGTTTTAATTCAAATGTTTGACTAGGACTACCCTCGAGCAACAATACTTTCAAGTTTGAAAGCAAAGCCCTTTTACCTGTAAAATACATATTTATTATTACCGTAAGAGATACGATTTTTTGAATATGTTTATTTAAAAAAACAAGTCATACGAACCCATTGCACATGCTAAAGTGCATCCAACCATGCCGCCGCCGGCTATAATAACATCATAATTTCCCTTTATTGGTACATCTTGCACTGAACTTAATTTTCGAAATGAAATTATAGATCGAAAATTCGTTTTTAACATTGTAGTAGTCGGATTAAACCGATAATTAACAAAAGCCTTGCTATTTCGTAACATTTTACATTGAAACTATGCGATTTTTTGTTAAGATCGTTTTAAAAAGGTTTACGTACTACTCTCTCACAAAATGTATTTATAAAAATTTAAGTCTATAGGTATCTGTTTTTATTTTATATTTCATTCAAGTCAATCAATCTGTCAATGCCAATCATCTCATGATCTCTTGTTTTGTCATTTTAGTGTGACCATGTAATAACTTATAAATGAACTTGTTTTGTTGGTGTTGCTGAGTATAAAATATTGTAAAAATGTACTCTTTGAAAACGAAAATATTTTTAACGGAACTATATATAATTCTATAATTTCATATTTTTATATTTATATATTCACATATGACTGACCCACAAATGATAAATTTTACCATGAGTTATCTTTACTTGGCGAAAAACTTTTGAACTGCGTGTGTGTGAGAGAGATCGGCTCATCTCTCGTTTAGGTTACATGACTATATGTCGTATAGGATGTTACATGGACTAGGACAAAAAGTAGTTTATAATTTGATGTTTTTATTTCTTATTGCTAAATCTAGAAAATAATAAATAATTACAGCAATTAATGTAAAAATAATATTAATAAACCCTAAAAACTTACGATAAGACCATCACAGCAAAACCGGATAAAACCATAAAAGATATTAGGTTAGGTAGGCGTTAAAAGGAAAGAAAGTACTCTTTTTACGATAAAATGAATCTCAGTAAGTTTTTTAAAATGTCTTTTATTTTAGTAAAATATCATAAGAAACATGTTTTTTTTTATAAACCAAACTCGTACAGTGATTTAATATTGTATGAGGCGGTAATTTTTTTATTCTATGCCAAACATCACAAATGGTACATGATTATATAACTAAATCAGTCATTTCCAATAAATAAATAAAAAATATGTACTGCTCTTCTGTGAGATTTTCTTCAATCTTCCATACGTACCCATACGTAACGTTGGCCGCATGGGCTCTGTAGCATTTGTTGGTAATTTAAGTAACCGGGGTAACAAGTCGACCGACATAAAAACTTCATAAAGGAAGAGAAATTTATACTACCTGTAAATAAATTTACACATAATATTATAATTTTAATATTCAGTCATGAGTAGTGTTTTTACAAATTCATGCGTTAAAGTTCCAGTAGATCCTATAAGTAAAATGCCTAAAACAGCATTCGAAAGAATTACTAAGACTGTACGAGAACAACAGTCAATCGATTCACCAACCAGTTTTTCAGGTTCCACTACGGATGTAGATGCTGAAAAAATGAAAGATTTTTATCGAAGCATACCTGATTACAAAGAAATTAATCATTTATCATCCTCAGAATTTTATTCAACGTTAAAAACGTTGAGAGAAAAGAAACAAGCTGTTTTAGGGCATTACGATGACCAATACTTATGTAAAAACGAAAATCATTTACTCTTTAACAAACAACACTGTACTATTAATGGAGATGCTGATACTGAAAAATCAAGTAAGAATATTAAATCCAACAAAGTTGCACGAAGAAAAAAGTCGATAGAGAAAAAAGAAATTGAAGATCTGAACTTACACTTAGTAAAAGAGACAGAAAATATTTTAAGTGATAAGGTAGCTGGTAGCTGCTTAAAAGTAAACCAAAATAAGTGTCCTGATATAAAAAATAAAGATTGCGGTAAAAGTAAATCGACTAGAAATCACTCGGCGTGTTCAATTTCTTGGAACGATGACAAAGTCGAACATGATAAAAATGAAATAGACAAAAAGTTTGATAAGTTTTTTCAAATGGATCACTCCAATCGACATGAATTTAAAACTCAAAGTATGCCTTCTAGTCCCTTAAGAAGTAAATGTTTTATAATCTCGAGTCGCAAAAGTAGAACTTTAACTATTCCGAAGCCTTTTAAAATGACACTAAGGTAATAATGATATATTTTCTTTAAAATACATATGAAATTATATTCGTAGCTCCATGTTTCTTATGTAACGGATGAAGACAGGTAATGATAAATAAAAAACATAGAAGGAAATATCTTCCTAAGATATAAGTAGCTGTCGCTATCCTTGTGTAATAAGGAACACTTGGTAAAAAGTGGGGGTGAACCGAAATCATTTATGTAATCAAGTTGTGTTACAATAGTATTTCTAGTTTATTTAATCGTTCCTGAAAGTCGACAAAAGGATTTTCACAAATATACATATAATACACGGTCGATTCCACGACTTGCCCTTTTAGCCAAGGATAGCTTGGTGGGGATTTCGCTCATTTTTCATTTCGTTGATGAGTATTGGTGATTTATGAACGCAGTTGCGGAGTTAGCTAGTCTAGGATTCATATTTTTATTCATTATATATGCTGCTGTTTGGCTACCAGACGACCTGGCTTGTATATTTTTATATGTTACTTATATTTTTGTCTGTAGTAGTATTTTTTACAGGGATAAAGATGAACGTATTGTAAACGAACTTCGTACACTTCAGAAGTCGTTTTCCGACGATATGCTGGACCAAAAAAGAGATAGGAAGCAATTTCGAGCCAGACCTGTTCCTATAGAGTCACGGATTCCTCTCTACGACAAGATTCTCGAAGACCAGGCTATGAGGTTTTCAAAGAAAACATGACTGTATATTGTATGCTTCAATTATGATTTTTTAAAATTAGTTGTTAGTTACAATATTTCATTATTTGCAGTAGCAGTAGTAAAGTAGAATGCTTAGAAGAATACTTTGCACTAGAATGCGAAAAGCCATATTTCCATTAGCCATTCCCATATGCCTTACTTGCCCCATATTTACTGATGGATAGATTGAGTAAGATTAACTTGTGCACGATAAAATGATGTCACAATTTTACACTACATATTGTGCTTGAACAGTGCACAAAAAAGTTTAAGTCGCGATTTATCTAACGCCACTAGCAAACATAAATTATAGCTTCGTCGCTCGCTGCAGAAACAATGGCGCACACGCGGGGAGGTGAGTCGGCGAGTATCATGTTGGTGGAGGTTGGTGGAGTCAATGTCAAATAAAAATGCTTACTGCTGTACTCAAACTCATGCCTTTTCGTTCACGCTCCTGGTGAACCAATTTCGATGATTCTTTTTTTGTTCGAGAGCTAATTAATGCTTGTCGATTGGTCCCATTTTTTTNNNTAGACGGCCGGGCATAGCGATGTGTTTATTACTATGTACTTTTGTTTATTATCTTTCTTTGATTTAAAGTTGGTTGTTATCATGTATTCCCATACAAATTAGATTCACTAAAAATCGAGAAAAAAAACTTTTAAACAAAAACAAAACCGACTTCAAAAAAACTATATTAAAAAACAGCAAATGCACTTAAAAGTATAAAATAATTTTACGCAATTAAACATAAGAATCAATTCCTAACCATATTTATTTTTGTAGTCGGTGTCAGCGTCAGCTAATGAAATACCAATATACGAGGGTGCCTTAAGAAAACATTTTACAAATGAACTTTATACTATACTAGTGACCCGCCCCGGCTTCGCCTGGGTACCACTAAATATGTTGATCCGATTCCGACACAGCTGACACCGATTCCAAAAATAAATACGATTAAGAATTGATTCTCATGTTTAATTGCGTAAAATTATTTTATACTTTTATATGCATTTGTTGTTTTTGAATATAGTTTTTTCGAAGTTGGTTTTGTTTTTGTTTACATTTTTTTTCTAATATTTATTACTGGATTTTTCCATTTTTATTAATTTTTCGCCGTCAGGGCGTTGCAAAACTGATCGATAAACTCGAATGGATCCACCATGGTTAGCTGGCTAAATATTCTTTCTAAAAAGGAATTTCTGTTTGGAATTGAAAGAACTAAACAAACAATTTTCTTTAGATTAAACAAAATCTATAGACGTGTTAAACTACACCTTAGGCCAGCCGTGTCATTCATTGCCATGTAGTATATTTTGTTAAAAGAATTAAAAGATATTCGGAATCCGGGACAATAAGGTCTAATTACTGGATACGGGACAAGGACACAAAATTCCGAGACACCCGGTTTTCCCGGCTTTCTTAAGAAGCAATCAAAGAAATTATTTATCATAATTCGTCTTACTTAAGTCTCGTCCTATAGCGGGTCGTATTTTCCTCACTTTCCTCTAAAGGCCTCTAAGCCCAAACACATTAACAGTCTGTCCTGTCAGGCAGCCTGTCGTCTGTGGCCACGCCCACTCAGCGATTATTGCCTAACAAAAACGATCGAAACTGCTAGGGTCAAACACATTAACAATCCGTCGGCACTGTCTGGCCTGTAAGTTAATTGTTGGAGACCACACACTCGCAGTTCTTTGAACGGTTTTGATCTGGGGTCCAGAGCGTGCGGCCGCTAGAGCCACGGATCTGTGCCCACCGGTATCGGCCGGAAGGTCCGTGAACTCAAGGCCAAATCCCATACATACACGCATATCGTCGGCCCGCGTCGGCGGCTCGTCGACCATAGTGACCGATAAGTTTACTGCCTCTCGGGTTTTTTTGAGCTATAGATGTATTCGAATATAGCGCTTACGTTCGTGTTGAAGTTTACCTTACCTGTTCAATACAATTTCTTTGTTTTGCGTAACTTATAGTTCCTCTGTTCAGCTGTTGTTTTTTTTTATCTTATAGATTTTATTTATCTTATAGGCGTGCAATAACAAAAATAAACAGCGAGGCGGAATTACGAGCTCAAATGAAACCGTTTAGTTTCACCAGCAGAGAAGAGAATGGGATGAGAGGCGAGTGCCAGAGAGCAGTACATGTTTTACCGAAACCTAAGAAGAAGAAGCGTTTCAGAGCCCGACCAGTCCCAAAGAATCTTTTCTCTAACTATTTTTACGATAAGAGGAAACAAGACGATTTTTTCAGGTCAAGTAACATCCTGTCATGGATTCATTTATTTTATAGTATAATGAGGCAAACGACCTCATGTAAGCCTACTATGTGATGATTATGGTGCCTTATTCCATCCATCGACATCCGTAACAATCAGAGTGTAACTGATGCTTCACCTTTGAGTACGATGGGCCAGGGTAGTTTTTTTCTATTTACCCCTTTCGCACAGGCGCGGCGATGCACTTTTGTTTTACAATCTGTATAAGTAATGTATGTATACCTTTAGATCAATGAATCGTCGTATCAGAGCGGAAGAAATGTTACGGAACGCTAACTACCCGGGTACACGTGACCGCAGTCGTCTATCCACTCCGGCGGCACACAGCGATCTGCCGATAGACCCGTCGCCCGCCGCCCCTTCCACCTTGTCTTCGGACAGAGCGAGATGCTCCAGCCCGATTAAAGGATGTAAATCAGCTAAGGATGACTTTATTACAACCAGTCCGCAACCATTTCGTTTCAAGACAGCTATTAGAGCGAATCAAAAGGTGGATCTAGTTTTATTAGACAAATTTCTACAAAAACATCCATAAAGCGCCCTTGCCCAACAACATCTTGTTCTATCATAATGTATTAAGTATATATCTCCCCTTTAATCTATTTGAGACCTTTATTCTCCCTCAAGTAATGGATTATGCATTCACGTGACGTGTCCTTGAAATTTTAGTCTTATTCATACTTAAAAATTTATTTAGTCATGAAGCGATTTAAAGTGTGCAAAGTTGAGGGTTGGTAATCGCCGGCTTTTTTGCCATTTTTAGATGTTAGATATAGAGCAAAAAGTCTATAAAAGCGGAAACAATACTGATAGTATTAGTGATTGTGTTGCAAAACCTCGAGTGCATTCCGCTATGGAACTGAAAGCAGCCGCGGCGGGAAGGTCTAATCTGGCAGCACTACTCCGAGCTGAGTCAGTGAGAAGAAGGTTCGAAATGGAAGCGGCGTCTAGTCTAGCCGAGCAACGGAGACGACTTGAATTACGGCAAAGGGATCGCCTGTTACGATCCAAACCCGCCTGGCATCTCGTGAAGAACAAGTAAGATATGTTTTAATGTATCAAAAACAGATTTTCAGACAAAGATTTAAACATTAGCGATCTGTCTGCTAAATGTAAAGTCACATATAAAAAGTGAAATTCTTTCATTCCTTGCTTGCTTCAGAACCCACCGTCTCCACGATTTATTTGTCATTCATCTGAATGGAAGGCGCCCCACGCTTCTTCTTTTCCTTGCCTTTCGAATCGTCTCTAACTTGACGCTTAGCTATTACTTTATACAACAAGCATCTGCGATTGTAAAATTTATATTTCAGTCACGAAGAAGACATCGCGATGCGTCTACAAATACGGCGTGACGAGGAGAGAATGCGACGCGAAGTGTTTTTGCATGAGATGGAATTAATGTATGGGAGAGTGCAACAGCAGCCGCTGCTCTTTGAGAGGTACTACGCACCTCGATCCCATTCCCCCGGTAACAGCATTCGTCTGTCGCCGAGGAAAAGTTCTGGCAAGAGACGCGTTGGACGAAAAAATTGTTCCTATCAAATGACAACGCCGAGTGATGGTTTCGACAGTGATGTTTAAAAGTGTATACACAGTGACAGTGACAGTGATGACAAAATTGATAAAGACGATAAATTATGTGACTTATTTGACAGCCTCGCTACAAGCTTTTTGTAATTTCACTAATTATTGAGTAAGATATTACTAAAATTATAAATAGAGTTCGTACTCATATAACTCAACTGAGATAGAAAGCTATCACTATTCGCTTATCACTGTCACTATATAAGACTCAACTGTGATAAGGGATGAGCATATCGTTTTACACCAAACACTATCGAGATATTTTTTGGTAAAGGTATCTGAGTACCTTATTTATGATTATTATTGTATCAGTTAAATACTTTCACTGTAGGTACGCAATTTTTAGAAAGTTGGTCATTAAAATGTATTATATACGCTGTTTACTGGCTGTTACTCCTCCTTCTAACGGCATTTATGAAGTAGTTATTTCTGATTAATTATTTAAGGGTATACATTTGCATCTGTTGTTTACGGAGATTAAATGTGTTTGATTGTCTATTACTGCACTATTAGCCAGTCACTATCTATCCACTGTTAACCTTACTTCGAAATAAATAAAATCATCACAGTAAATATTACTTTCTTAATTGTTAATATTTTTCCAATGTTACGAAATTACAGTTATTGTATAACTTTGTCCTAGGTGAGCGACGGAATGCGAGGCGACGCGGCGCCGTACTCTGTGATATGATGCGACCATTATAGAACGCGTCATCTGATTATACCGGTAACGTAGGCCATAAAAACATATGTACTTACTACGACTTGATTGACATATGTTTATATGTACTTACTACTACTTGATATTGCATCGCGTCGCAATACAGCGTTTGACGTTCATTAACCTGTTAAAATGACTGTGAATATTTTGTAAGGAGGTAAACCAAGCTAGCAGCTCTTGCCTCCGGACCGCATCATCATAAAATACCAAAATACGTGAAGTATTTATATGGGGGAGGCTTCCGAAGAACTGTTTGAAATAATTACTAACACTGAGTTTCGTCGTCGGTACCATACACACCATCTTCATGGTTGGCAATCTATTACCGTACGGTTTTCGCGTAATTGCCTTCTTCGCACAACAAAGGATTTTTACTAAAATAATTTTAATTCCGATCTACCTACTATTGATAATCACAATGCTGTTGAATTGATAAAAATTAAAATAGTTGTTTTTATCAATTTCTATGGTCTTCGAGAAGGGCGCGATTAGTGATTGACTATGCCTCTTCTGTTATGTTGATACATAGTATGATTGAGTAAATAATTGAAAAGTTTTTTTTATAAATGTAAGTCAAATTTTGACACGAGTTTGTACCAAAAAAACCAACTTATTATGTAAGAAACCTACTACTTAAAACTTCTTTATCTATAACAATCATCTGCCAAAAGCGCGTGTTAAAATAAAAATAATTTATCTAGCGCTCTTATTAGGTGATTTTTTCAGTACGTACCTAAGTTAAATTATCATATTTTTCGGGAAAAGATCTTGCGGTCTTCTGTTGTCTGACTTATTTCTAGACATCCTTTATTACTATTAATTAATCTTATTCACTCTGGAAGGAAGTAAACAAATTAACAGATGGTATCGTCTTAGTTATTGAGGAATGTTTTATGTACAAAATGTTAGTAAACACTATTGACCAGAGTTTCACACGATGGGAGTACGTGTGAAGGTGGTAAGCATGAACCATGTACCATAGTAGAAAAAAAAACCACAGGCAGTCATAAGGTCTACCGACAGAAGTGAAAAGTTTAAACAGGTGGGAAGACGTGACAATAGTTTAAAAATAAATACATAATAAACCTTTGTATCTTTACAAAAAAAATTGAATACAAGAAAAATAAATGGAAAAAAGATTGTCGAAACTGTTCCAAATTCAAATAAGCATGTTGCTGACGCGTGTTGTCTATGGTTCACGAGAACCTATAAGATTTTTATAATAATATAATAATAAATCAGCCTTTTCTAAACTGTTCCCCACTGGAGGGATACAGGCCTCCTCTCTGAGAGAGGGAAAGGGCCGTAATCCACCACGCTGGCCCAGTGCGGATTGGTGGATGTTGTAATGATGAAGTGAGTTCTGAAATAAATCA
>JWHW01043060.1:208382-220390 GCA_000931545.1 Papilio glaucus
TCTCTCGTTCTAGTGCCCGTTTGTCGACACCTGCGGCTCCGACCAGTTTGACGGAGCATGACACTTCGGCAGATGCAATCGGCGGCGGGGAAGGTGAAGTAAATGAGGCTGACGAAACGTGCAGCAGTAATGTGCGCCCCCCGTCACCTCCACCGCCGGATGCATCTGCTCGGGCACTGCGTGCTTATAGGCGGGAAAAGGTTAAGTTTACCTGATAGAACATATTATAATCGTAATTAGAGTGCTCTGTATTTTTGTAAATTTTATATTGCGAATAATTTAGTTAAGTTGCTTTGTCTTTTGCTTAGTTACGAAAAATGTGTATTAAAAAGGGGGGTATGTGTAATGTATTACTATAATGTGGGTAGATATATAATTAATATGTGTAATGATGAAGTGAGTTCTGAAATAAATCAGTCCGGTCGTGAACCCCGCCTTTCATTGACACTACAGATGTCACATGTCTTCGAATTTTATTGGTTCTAAGACATGCCGGTTTCCTCGCGATGTTTTCCTTTACCGTTTTTGGAGCAGTGGTGATGAAATAAATTAACTCAAAGTTAAGCGCCTGCCTGGGTTTGAAACCCGCGACCTAAACCACTGAGCCACCACTGCTCCAGATTTTTAACCGATCCAAAAAGGAGGAGGTAATCAATTTGATGGGTATTTTTTTATGTATGTACACCGATTATGCCGAGATTTATGATCCGATTTCGATGATTCTTCTTTGTTCGACAGTTAGTGCTCGCCATTTGGTCCCATTTTTTTTAGTCAAGATCCGACCAGTAGTTTTTAAGTTATTCTTAATAATGCATAAATGACAAAGTTGAGTTTTACTTTCTTGGCTTCCGTAGGAAGTACATTAAAAGTTTGAAAAATTTGTAAATCTCTAAAAATGCTAAATAAAAGTCAGCGATGGCATATCTCTATCATCTACGGTTATCTCTCAATAACTACTTTTTCTTTCGAACAATCAATTAAAAATAATGCGCTGTTTACGACGCTATTTTTTATCCTTTTCCAAATAAATATCTTTTTAAGCTAGAGTATTAAATGTAGATTATAATTGCCCGTTACACTAAAACGTTATTACAGATAGTTTAGAAGATATTAAAAGTTTAAATTACAAAGTAAGTAAAAACTAAGAGCAAATAATTTCAATAAAACTTACCTTTTTACTTTTGTTTATTATTTTTCTTTATTTGATCAAGATCTGATCAGTCGTTTTTGAGTTTATATATTTTCTTAATATAGTATTTAATTGACTTCGTCTCATTGACGGTGTTCTCGTCTTGTGTTAAAACGACTGTGTATCAAGCCAAGACGGTGGGCACGTTGTTTTTTTGAAGTCGGTTTTGTTTTTGTTTAAAAATTTTTTGTCAATGTAAAGTGTAGGTGCGTGATAAAATCAAATGAAGTAATTATCTGTATTGAACGTTTCAGATTTATCCTTAAATTAAACAGAAACGTCATTTCGAAATGTTTAAGGTCTTTGTGGATTTAAATGAAGGATAGTCGTAAAACGTAACGAAGTCGTATGCGGTTTTGAAGAAGTGCATTCAACCGTCAAATCTTAATGTGAAGGTAATGTAAAAGTTAAACAATAATGATGAATTGAAAGAATGTTTTCATTTTTATTAACGATTTTACAAAACATGCTTGATCTATTAAATAGTTAAATGTCGACACAAAAAAGTATGCTGATTGGCTGAATGTAGTGAATGAATCATTAGAAGGTAAAGGTATGATGATTGTAGATAAGACATGCTAAAGATTTTGAACGAAGAGATAGGTACAGTAGTGAGGAGTCAGAATGTGTCTATGAAGGCTCGTCTGGCAATACACAATGCTGTACTAGTCCCCACTTTAATGTATGGTAGTGAGAGCTGGGTTTGACAGGAAAAGCATGCTAGTAGAGTTAATGCCGTTGAGATGCGATCCTTAAGAAGTATGGCGTGACATTGAATGATAGGATTAAAAATTGCATTATGAGAGAAAAGTGTCGCTTAAAAGTGGATGTTGTGACTAGAATTGAGAAAGGTATGTTTCGGTGATTCGGTCATGTGGAAAGGATGAAGGCAGGGAGAATGACAAAACAAATTTATGTTGCAAAAGTGAGTGGCAGTGTTGGTAGGGGACGCCCTAGGAAAACTTATATCTATCAAATTAGTGACTTACTAAAAATGGGCGATATAACGAGCACCGATAACCGACGGGCATGCGTGCGTAGATGTATGAATGTAGAAGAGCGAGAGAGTGCCTGGAGGATCGCGCCAAATGGAAATCCATAATCTCTGCCTACTCCTCTGGGTTACGGGCGTGAGCGCATATTTATTTATTTACAGAAAAAAGTAGCGTTGAGGTTATAACTTTAATAATTTTATCATTCAAGCATTCTTAAGTTATACTTGAATGCTACGAGTTTTGAAACGCGGTGACGAGTTTCGCACGGCTTTGGTTAAGTAGTTTTGATGTACGTTCCACAGAAGAGATGCCGCTGGTTAAGGGATGCCCCTGTTTACGGGATGCCCCTTGTTTAGGGGATGCCCCTGGTTACGGGATGCCCCAGGTTAAGGGATGCCCCTGGTTAAGGGATACCCCAGGTAAAGGGATGCCCCAGGTAAAGGGATGCCCCAGGTAAGGGGATGCCCCAGGTAAGGGGATGCCCCAGGTAAGCGGGTGCCCCAGGTTAGGTGATGCCCCAGGTAAGGGGACGCTCCAGGTAAGAGGATGCCCTAGGTAAGGGGATGCCCCAGGCAAGGGGAGGGATCAACCTGGTGTAGGTTAAGGGATGCTCCAGGTAAAGGAATGCCCCTGAATAAGGGATGCCCCAGGTAAAGGAATGCCCCTGGTTAACTTGAGTAAGGAGACTCTAACGGGCGTATTGTGTTTGTAGCAGTAGTTATTTCGTAGTCGTAGCCCGGTAGAAATCGGTGACTCTTGAGGCAACTCGGGTAGTCCGTGGGTGCGCGATGCGCGTTTAGCTCTGGCACAGGTCGTGGTCTGCAGATACCAAAACATGTGGTCACTATGTAAGCCGTGGCGTTAGATGTCTTACTCGAGAGTAAATTTGAGGTTGGATGCACGACTGTGTTATGTGGCTCTGTCTGTTGTATAGATTTTTGTATCCTATTGTTTGGTTTGGTTAAAAGATTATCGAAATAGTTTAACGTTTTTGGTCAAGTAATTGTTAGTGTTCTTGTGATCATGCAATCCGTGATTTTGTCTATTGTCATAGCACGTATATATATACGCACGTATACACATAGTCAATTTGACTTCGGTTGATAATGGGACAGAAGCGTTATAAGGCCATGTTTCGACAGAGTCAAAATAATACTTCGTTAGCGGATCGAGAGGGAACCTCTGATAAACCTCTTGGCGAATGACTCGTCCAGAAACTTTTCTACGGCTCGTTGTACAGAGTACTTGTAAAAGTGTAACTTCATAGTGGTTTAAAAGTGTTTGTTTAAAAGTGCAGGGTAGAATATTAGCTTGGTCGACAAAACTACCAGTACAAGCTATTTCATATCCCACCAGTACAAGGGATTTTTACCTTCTGATAGATGGAGTGGCGATGGGATCGCCAATAGCACCAGTTGTGGTCAATATATTTATGGAACATTTCGAGGAGGAGGCGTTAAATAGTGCACCATCGAAACCCAGATACTGGTGGAGATACGTAGACGACGTGTTTGTTATAGTTCCCAGACAGGCCGTAAGGCAGTTATTGGACCACATGAACAAAGTACATCTGAAAATATGTTTCACAACGGAGGAGGAAAAAGATGGAACCCTCCCCTTTTTGGATGTACTAGTGAAGCGGCAACCCAATGGTAGTCTGGTACATACGGTATATAGAAAACCGAGACACACGGATCGATATCTAAGAGCGGATTCACACCACCATCCGTCCCACCTGTCCTCAGTGCCACGCGCTTTCATAAATCGCGCACTGCGTTTATGCAATAATCAATTTCTTGAGGCCGAATTGACGCATGTAGGGCAAGTGTTAGAGTGCAATGGCTACAACTGGCGACAGAGTTACCGACTAGCAAACACGACCAGCAAACTAGGGCCTCAGATTGTGGAACGGGTCCCGGTATATTTACCGTTTATGCGTGGGGTTACGGATAAAATTGGACACCTGTTACGCCGAAGATTTTGCATCAGGACAATTTTCCGCCCCATGACACAGATCAGGCAACTCCTTCGAACACCGAAGGACCGGGACCCCCTAGATAGTCCTGGTGTCTACGAAATTCCGTGCGACTGCGGCAAAAGTTACGTTGGGGAAACGGGGCGCAATATGTTGTCAGTACTTTTTGTGCCCCCGAAAACCCAAACATGTCCTGTAATAACACCAACGCTTCGGTATCGTCCTCGTCGTCATCGCCGGCGCACCCCGCGCCCCCCGCCCTCTCCAGTCGCGCCCTACGAGCGCAGTGCGAGGCGCGCCGCGGCCGCGAACTTATGCCAGCCCTGAGGAAGAGCCCCCGAAGGGCTCGAAACTAGTCGGTACATACACCGAACCACGCGTGAGTAAAGCCGTTTTAATTAGTGTGTTAAAATATGTCCCACGAAAGTTTCAATAATTTCAGTACAAGTATATATATGGACCGATTTTAATGAAATTTACAGGGAATGTTCAGAATGGTACAGTGGGTGAGTTCCTGTGAAGTCGCCGGCAAACTTTAAAAATAATAAGAATATTGTCTTACTATTGACATTTAATGTTATTATATACACTATAATACACTATATATATTTTCTTTTTAAACAATTTTTCATGTATTTAAGATACAATATTTAGTAGCATTGCCAAACGCCTTATTGACTTCTTTTTACAGAATCAATTCTGAAAAAAATTGCACTTATATAAGAATTTCATGTGTTCAACGAAAACAATCTCTGAATCTAAATAAGAAATTAAGTTATTGCTTAACGAATACGTATATTATCACAGTTTTCATGGTAATTATATAGGGCTTGATTTATCCTTTGAGTGGCTTTAAACATTTTTACATGTTCTTATACTTTTCCTCCTATCCATAGTTCGTAGTTCGAACATCATGCATTAATGTTTTTAATAATCCAATCCATATAAGAAACTATTCTTGTATTGACTGACGGGGTATCGGTTAAACCGCAATCCTTCGCTCCGAAACTTATAATACCGAATAGGTACCAATTTGTTTTGAAATTTTCGGTGATCTCTTTGACCAAAGGACCTCCGGAATCACCATTACACGTGTCCTTGCCGACTTTTCCTCCAGCACATAAAATCTTCGTGAAGTCTATGTTATTAATTTGCGGAGATTTTATTTTACAAACCTCTAATGGAACCGTGTCCAGATTTACCTTTTGTTTTATCACTGATAGCGATCCTGTAATATTTAGACAAGTAATATAAATAATTAATTAATAAATAAACCTACGTAAGAATATATAAACTTAATTTTTAAGTTTTAAAAGATTCTATGAAAGTGTTGCCAGCATTATTTAACACGTTTATGAATTTACGAGATCTGGATTCAAAAGCGAGAAACCATCATTGTCTAGCGTGCTATTTACGTCTAGATTTGGACATATACCTTGCCACCCTCGTTCCATGCACAGGCGTACTGAGAAATTACACAGTTTCCGAAATGTTAATGTCATTTCTGCCCACCTTTCTGAATGCCATGAATATATTTAATGTTTACATTTACAGCGGCATTCAATCATAGCTGTGTTCATCAATATCGCATTAGTTCTGAACTTCATTCCGTGCAAAATTAACTTACCCAATTCAGTCTTTCCCCATCCTGCAGTTGTGAACGCTGTTCCAGGGACGTAGTCCTGATCAGCCACATTTTTATTAATTGGCAAACATACTGGCCGAATGAAATCTGAACACAAATATTTTAGAAAACATTTTTTTTAAATATAACGATATAAATTACATAACAGTACATCCAGTATTATTACAAAATATGACAATTTGATTCGCCTTTATCAAAATGTTGCTTAGTATGAGCGCTAGAGGGCTTCGAAGATGATGTCGTTTTAAATTTTATTAATTTTTTTACACCTTTTGGCGTGAGAAACTATTATACATAAATGATTAGGGTGTTTCTAAATGTTATAATCGTTCGTTTCGTGTGCAGAAAGTTCATGTAATTTTTTAAATTATATTCAATAAGCAATTTCAAGACATTTTTAAATGGTGCCTTATGATTATTTTGTAAATGGGATAATTATATTTCTAATACCTGTGTAATTAATAGATTTTTCCAATCGCAGAAGCGCTATATCTCCATTGAATACTAATCTTTTGTACGCGGGATGTACGATCACTTCGATGACTTTGACGTCGAGCGGCGGGTCGCTGCAGTAGTCGTCAACGCAATCCGTCTCTGTTTCTGTATCCCATTCGCCCAACCGAACACCTTTTCTGAACGGAATTAATTATTGATATTATGTAACCACACACTAGGAGGCGAGTTGGCGTCAGGCACGCGGCCGGCCGTGAACACTGTAAAAACTAAAGCTAAAACATGTGCAGAGTTTATACTATGGTCATACTGTGCCAATCCCACATAAATGGGGAAAGGGTAAGAAGATGATGATAGATATTGTAACCATAATCTATTTAAACAAAAAGCAGTGTTTCTCAGCCAGCTTGAATAAAGGACTATCTCGTATTTGATATCTTCAGTGTAGGGATTACAGACAGTTCTCTGAGAATGATGAAACGGCATCTTATCTAATGTTGCTTTGCCCAACACTGTCTGAATACAAGGTTAAGTCTCGGCTCCCCAGGATCACCGGTGTGAACATAAATTTAAATAAATTTGCCCAGCACAGTCTGAATACAGGGTTAAGTCTCGGCTCCCCAGGATCACCGGTGAACATAAGTTTAAATAAATTTGCCCAGCACTGTCTGAATACAAGGTTAAGTCTCGGCTCCCCAGGATCACCGGTGAACATAAATTTAAATAAATTTGCCCAGCACTGTCTGAATACAAGGTTAAGTGTCGGCTCCCCAGGATCACAGGTGAACATAAATTTAAATAAATTAACAGTGGCAGAGCCCGCAACAACATCTGTTGCACGAATTGGCCGGCTCGACCGGTGAAATACATGACCTTACAGAAGACAGGCATGAAGTAGAACTATGCTTCTGCGTGTCGTTAGACAAGTGAGGTGCCGGAGGCCTAATGTAAGTCTAAGAAGGGAAATAACAAAATTAAATTTATTTAAGCAAAATAATTACTTACACCTGTCTATTTACTACGCAATGTGCAGCTGTTACAACAAATTGTCTTGTTATCAGAGATCCGCCGCACGAGAACATCACGCTATTTCCTAAAATGAAATGTTAATGATCAGTTTAATTCGTTAATACTCTTTCTGGCAATATGCTACGTGGGGCCTGTAATTTACTATCCGTCAATTAAGAAACTACTATTATGGCAGGCATCTCGCGGTTGCGTTACAATCTTTCAAAAATGTATTCAATGAATTTTTGAAAATGTAAAAAAAAACTTAGGAATGTATAATAACAGGGCGTAGCATTGAAATTATTCCCATTATTGAAAAAAAAATTGTGAAATTTATGGCAGTAGCGAGTAATTGTTAACGACACAAGATATAATAAATTCATCGTCACTTATCAACCAAAATAATTTAATGAATGGTTCATAAAATTTTTTTCATAAAAAATACCCACCGTGTAGGAAGTACATATGCATTTTGTACGTGCACAATACGTAGCGAGTATATGGTGTAATGCCAACCTTACAGTACTTACAACGTTCACACCAGATCATAATGGGTTGTATGCGGGTGACACTGTGCCACCATCTATTTATGATGCTCTTTTACAATTTGATCTAAATGATAATGAGTCAGGTAAATAAATTCGGTTTTGTATCTGCATGTAGGTTGTTTGTATATTCATTGTAATAACATATTATTAAATTTCTACTCCAGAAACGATATCGATATTATCATTTTGACTCAGAAGATGAAGAATTAGTTTCAATAATAAATATTTGTTCACATAAATAAAATTAATACATTACACATTTGTAATTGTTTTTTGCAAAAAAGGAGGAAGGAGTTCGATACATTTGAGTGACCGTGAAAACACATTGTATTATATTCATTTTATCGTTATCACTGAGGAGGGGAAGGGCTGTTGACATAGGTCGTCGAAGCAAGGCAATTGCTCAGTGAGATACTTCACGCGCAAACCGCACCGATGACCGAAGAGCAACGGATAATGAAAACTCGGATTAGCGTGTACGAATAGCGGTCAAGAGCGACTGAAAGAGAAATATAAGTAAATAGGTGCAGAATGCAATAAGTTCGTGTATAACAAACGCAAAGGCAGCAACCGCGGCAAGATAAACATGGCCGGTTGCATGTACGCGGACCTCCCGTAAACCTGGAACAATCTGACAAATCAAAGAACAATTGGAGAAACGTTCATGTTGTAAAGTCCTTGCAAATTAGCGGTGACTCCCCTTGATTATGCAGGTGGAAAAATGAAATTGCCGTGTTCGCGCAAGGGAAATCCATTACTTTCATTACTTTGTTTAAATAAACAAAGTAATGAAAGTAATGGATTAAATACCCACGAGAAAGCAAAGAAACTAATTTTATAAGGTAGTATCTAGGACGTTCGTCGGGACATCTAAGTTATTCGCTTAGATACCGGGATTGTTTAGGACAAAATAAAATTAAGAAAAACACAAAGAAACATATAATTACCACTTCGGAAACTATCGATAGGGAGTGGGNNNNGGGGGGGGGGAGGAGGGTTGAAAATATAATCATTATATAAATATTTAGTTACGAATGAAATTACGTTTTAAAATCGCGGTGTCAATATGGGATAAATCATTAAGGTTTAGAGAAATACAGTTGTTTGTCGTCAATAAGGACGAAGAAGAAGTTCGAATGAAGTGCAAATATATAAGCACCCAAATCTCCCCCTCCACTTGAATCACTCATAGCTTCTAGAAGTACTTATAATTTCGTTTATTCTTAACATAGGTGGAACAACATGGAATATTGAAAATTTTGGCCGTCTTTACGCAAGCCCTCGCCGTACGCATACGATATTATATATCTGACAATATAGTCTTCTCCAAGACTTATCCATAACATTTATCTGTACCCTCAAGGGATCGAAATCACTTCAATTGATAGATATGACTTCGCTGCCAGATTTATAAAAAAAATCCATCTCATCAAGTGCATAATGCACGGTGTAAGTGGGCAAGTGCCTTGAATGATATGCATATTTTGTGAAATAGCAGAACTGCGGTCCATCTTAATCACGGATATTGATTTAATTAGTTATCGAGTAAGAAAAACGTCCAAGTAGCATGTACGTGTTTCTGATCTTTGTTAATTTACCTGCTGTTAATAAATGTCTACCCGATTCCGCGAGAGAGCTTCGCATTGAATGTTAACTACATTTATTTTTTAAGTACTAAATTATAAAATTATTTGATATACATAAATTATTCATTATAAGCCGGCCACAATGACGCCAATATTATCGATCTTAATGAATAGTAGTTGTAAGGTTGAGTGGGATTGATAATCGCTATGGAAAAGTTAGTAGTCCAATCAATCTATTTTGGTGGTACGAAGTTCGCCGGGTCATCTAGTATTCACAATAAAATATATCATATCTCTTCCTGACATATAACATTATACAAGTCTGTTGCACACGTCGTCGGGCATAATGACTCCCCGTCGGACATACACTTGCAACCCCCAGAATAGGATGGCTGTTTGCATATACTTTTGAACCTATTCAAAGAATATTCCCTCAGCATAGTTTGAGGTATGTAGGTCATAAATGTCTATATCTATGAAAACTTTGCTATCGTCTCGCACATACTTGCAATCATCAAAATATTTATTTACTCTGAAATATATGTAAATTGCAACATATTAAAATTGCAGCCTTGTGACATTTAAAACATTTTCAAAAATTCTAAAGATGGTAACGCAATCGCGAGATGCCTGCCAGAATAGTACTTTCTTAATAGACGGATAGTAAATCATCGTTTAAAAAAATTGTAGCTTTGTAATGGGTGCGCTAGTCAAATAGTTCAGTCCAAATTTGAATTTTTGGAAATTTGAAAAAAAACCTTTTGTCCATATTGCCTTTTACACTTTAACGCTCTGATAGATAGTTTAGAAGATATCAAAAGTTAAAAACTCCGCGCAAGCCGATACTTGAAATTATATTTAGACGAATAAAGTATTATTCCTTATCAACGTAATACGTTAGTTAGTTTAAGCATTTCGTGCACATTATGACAATCCTTTACACCATATCATTTAACAAAAATTCTTAGGAGTTACAGCAAAATAAAACCTATGCGCGCGAAAATTTAATTCAACCGCGGGTCTCACCGCCGCGCTGCGCCCAAGTGCGCCGGCAGCACACCATCTGCACTACTCAGCAGTGCCTATAAACGAAACCTCACCAGGGCAAATAGGGTACTGTTTAGTAAAGATCGCGCTGTCGGGTCCGAATTCAAGTTTAGGTTTGTCTGAAACCTGGAATTCAAATTTAACCATCTACATGCGTCGTTCGAAGATGAGCTCGGTAGTCCGGACACTTCAGAAGGGATATTAGTAAAATTCTATTCCGAGTTCTTTCGTAATATCTCTGATCAAAATCAGATCTATTCCGAGAAAAATAAACAGTAAATGGTCAGTTTGGATCTAGTTCATCTACACATATTTATATATGGAATATTTTAATACTTATCAAAACTCCAACAGAGTATCGTAAAGGTATTTAACCTCAAATTCGTACTTTTGCACATCAAATTCAGCCGTTTAAAACCTGCGCTTTTAAAATGTCCGAATTTAATTTCTAAAAGACGGAATTTTATGTGCAGAAATCCTAATTTGTTAAGTTGTTTGTTAATTCCGTTTTTGAAGTTAAAAACCTATGTATTCTTTATTTTTAAAAATCTAATATGTTGTAAATAAAAAAACTTACTCTTAGCAATACTAATACGAGCTAGCCATGGAAATTCATCAATGCCAGTTATAGAACCACCGATAATGCGATCCGATATAGAGCCGCTGATACCACAAACTTGAGTAGTTGGTAAGCCGTTAGATGTGTGTGTAGGGTCTATAACAATGTTATCTTCCTTGGTAACGGTCGGCAATTTGGTAATAGCAGGCAGTACTGTTGTAGGATTTTGTGTCATACTACCTTCAAATACTATTGGTATATCAACAGGACAGCACACCTTTAACAAAAAAAGCAATTTAAGTTGAAAATACAAAATGAAAAATAAATAAGAACGAACTGTACTACGGATTTTTTTCCTTGAGAAGCATTGAGTCTTTTTTACATTAATAGTTTTTATCGTAACATACATCTACAAAATAAAACATAATACATAAGTATTAAAATTATATTTTCACATTACAAATTGATTTTGTTTATCTGTATAGAGCTACATTTCACCCGGTGCTGTTGAATTTTTTTAACCGACTTCAAAAAGGAGGTTATCAATTCATGTGTATGTTTTTCTTTTTTTTATGTTTGTTACCTCAGAACTCTGCTCCTGGTGAACCGATTTCGATGTTTTTTTTTTTGTTCGAGAGCTAATGCTTGTCGATTAGTCAAGATCCGACCGGTAGTTTTTGAGTTATTCTTAATAATGCTATAGGACTTACATTAAAATGATATATGAAATAGTTGTAGCTCTTTATATAAGCTAAATAAAAGTCCGCGATGACATTTATCTATATTTGTGTCACACTTCAACTTCTATAGTTGTCTCACAATAACCATTTTTATCTTAGGAAACATTAATTAAAACGCACTCGATACTTACTACGCGATTATTCGTGTTCGGTATGAATCCTAATCCATTTAAATGTCTTAGTTATCAAGAGAATTTAATGTAGATAATTGTTCTTTGAACTAAATCATTCTGACCAATAGTTGAGAAGATATCAAAAGTTTA
>JWHW01043060.1:220540-231752 GCA_000931545.1 Papilio glaucus
AAGATACTAAATAACGTTACGGTGCCGATATCAGATGTGGGATGAATTTTACGTTCAATTTTTTTTTTTGATATGCTGGGATCTGAGCAGGCAGACCTACGGAGCAGCGAGGGTACGCCGAGTTTTAAAGATGATGGCAGCTTGGATTGCGAGCCTGTCGTTTGGTTCTGGAATTATCGAAGCACTTCGGTTTGTGAAGCGTGGAGACGCCTTGCAGCGAAAAGAGCGTATAATCCAGCAGAAAATTAAAATGTGAGTTTTTTGATTCAATTACTATTTTGAGTGAACTTTTATTAGAGAGATTATGTTTCCCGGATTTAGTTATAAATGTTATCGTCCATCGATAGTGCAAAAGATTTTTGAAAGATTAAAAGTCACCTTAACAATAAAACCGCGGCGTAATTTATAATGATTAAAGTTTACGATGTGAAGCACCGTGATTTACAGATACCCTTAATTTTGATAATAATAATTTAGAGTAATCGTCCTGAAATGCTATGCTTATAATGATCTACGATACACAATTTTACATTTATCGTTGCTGTCGTGTTAGAACATTATTTTTCAGTTATAATTGTTACAATTTTGAATCTGTATTCGAAAAATTTTTACGCGTTTTTTAGCAGATAGGCAAAACAGGTGAATCTTTGATTCGATCCTAGTTGGACGGTAGAAATTCGCCCTTATCGCCTTGTGCGAAAGAATCAACTCGCGGACTAACGAGTGTATAATGGTGTTATTGAGTTTTAATATTATACGACCAAAGTAGATTACCTTTTTCAAGTCGTACGTTTTGCGTACAGGATAACCATTGAATGCGAATTAAATAACAGTACTGAACCTGAACGTTATCCTTTAACGTTATTTTTGAACAGTTTGATTTGAATAGGATTCTTGATAGCGACCGTCGGTAAACCTTACTTGTGAGACAGGTTATGAAAAGTAGTGCAAAATAAAAGCATAATTGACGAAATCGATTCTGAATAGAGAAGTTATGATATTGAGCGAGGTTAGTTAAGCTTGCATAATATGCATATTGCTTGATGATTGGATCGTACCAAATGTGGTGGTCGTGCTTGCGAGCAGCACAGGCGGCATGCGTAGCCATGGGTTGTATGTATAGAGCTTAATAATCGATTTTGATTAGTTTACTTACATTGAGTCTGTGTGAGGCAATGAGTCGATTGTCGCTTTGAGTTTAGTGAGAATAGATTTAGTGGTTTTATTTTAGGGCGTACTGTGCAGCTATGGTCATTAAAGTTTGATTACTTAAAAGTTCTATTTTTTTTGTTAAAGTTTAGAATCCTTTTCATTTCGGAATCCAATGATCGTTGAGATTTGACTGAATTAGCTTGGGTAATTTATAATGAAGAATACACTGAAGGCTTTAAATTCGAAGCCTTCCTACAAACACGATAGGTTGAGGACGATGCTAAAATTTTAAGTTTGTTCTGAGAGTAATATAGATCTCATCGGTTGCAGTAGAGCTGATGGGCGTGTAATGCTCACAGGTATATGTTGGCTTACCATTTTTGTGCACAAAACCCTAATTAGGTAAAGGGTGGAATAGTACTCTGACTTGAAACTTGACATTGTCAGCGCATTTTGTGCCCCGTGTAACTTGAACAACAAAATAGACAATAACGCATCAGTATCGAGCTCGTCGTCAACGCTGGCGCACCTGGCGCCCCGCGCCCTGTCAAGTCGCGCGTTACGCGCTCAGGTGCGCAGTGCGAGGCGGAGCGCGACCGCGAACTAATCCCACTCACCCTCAAGAAGGACCTCCGACAGGTCCGAAGCTTGTTGGTACAAAATACCGAAGAAAAACGCGAACGTGAGTAAAGCTGTTTTTTATAACAAGTTAAAATTATGGTGTTGATATATATACATATATGACGCCGACTCCAAAACCCAATATGATTAAGAATTGATTCATATGTTTAATAATAATAAATCAGCCTTATTTAGTATGTTGCCCACCACGCTGGCCCCGTGCGGGTTGGTAGATGTTACATGTCTTCGAATTTGGTTGTTCTAAGACATGCCGGTTTCCTCACGATGTTTTCCTTCACCGTTTAGGAGCAGAGGTGATGAAATAAATTACACTTATGTTTAATTGCGTAAAATTATTTTTAGTTCATTTTTTGATTTTGAATGTATTTTTTGTTAAAATTTGGTTTTGTGTTAAAATGACTGTGTAGCAATTCAAGACGGTGGGCACGTTGCTACTCCGTCTTGTTAGATAAATTTTCAAGCTAAGACCATTAGTACGTTTTTAGAAATTTTCTCTGTTCAGAAGTTTTTCATGTAACCCTGCATTTTGGTAAGCCTATTTTTGCGTTCTTCACTATTCTGTTTTGAAGTGGCCCTGGAAGTAAATTTCCTAATGTTAGCTTGCTAAAATTTATATATTAAATTAAATAAGGTTTATTCACTATGTCGATAATAAATAAAGAAAGTTGAAGAGTTCTTAAAAATTACACACTTTGACGGAAGTCATACTGGTAGTCACAATGATTACACGTGTTATTTTTTTAGCTTACTATTTTAAAAATATATTTGGAATTTTTTGCTAATTTAAAATTAAATAGTTCGATATTGACTTCTGACAAATGTAAAATAAAGTCATTATCTGTGGAGTGAATGTAGGAATGATTGGAAGACTTCACTAGTCTATGGTCATTCTCTATGGAGTGAATCTATTGTTGAAATATTTGTATTTTGAAAAGGAGTTGCGTTTATACTAAATACCTGTGTATATATAAAGTAAATATTGCTGGAACTAGAACTGCGTGGTTATTTAAACTTCTGGACTATTCGTATTCTTCTAAGACTAATTTGAGATAGACGTTCCGCCCTATCTTTGTTTGTCTCATTTAAAATACACTATATTACTATATGAGCAACGCGTTTAGTACGTCTACCCATTTTCTGACGAACAAAATTAGTTAACAAACTTCGAATAAAAATCGAGAAATAAACAAAATTTGGAACTAAGACTTCAAAAACACAATTTTACGCAATTAAACATAAAAATCAATTCTTAACCCTATTTATTTTTGGAGTCGATTTCAGCCGACGAAATACGATAAAATAATAATATTTATAGTTTTCTCGTTTATAATTAAATCTCTAAAGTATTTCTTCACAAAGCACCATGTGATGGGGCCAGTGCCTCGAGGGATATATTCTGTTTAATAGCAGAAGCAGGATTCGCCTTACGCACGTAATTTGATTTAGTTACTTGTAACATCAATCAAACTCGAGTATGCAGAGGAAGGAGACTGATTAAGAAACAGCGTTAAAGAGACGACGATTGTCCAGAGAGAAGAAAGTCTGAGTCGCATATTCTCGTCACTGATCTTTGTTTATTTATGCGCCGAAACGAAATTAAATTTGAGTTTGCGACAAAGTTTTGCATTGAATGTTAACTAAATTTATTTTTCAAGTACGAAATTATGCAATCCATTAAAATCATTTTGTTAACCGACTTCAAAAAGGAGGAGGTTATCAATTCGTGTGTATGTTTTTTTTATGTTTGTTACCTCAGAACTCCGCTCCTGGTGAACCGATTTCGATGATACTTTTTTTGTTCGAATGCTTGTCGATTGGTCCCATTTTTTTTTAGTCAAGATCCGACCGGTAGTTTTTGAGTTATTCTTAATGATGCATAATATGACAACGTTGAATTTTACTTTCTTGGCTTACGTAGGCTAAACTATAAGACTTACATTAAAATGATGTATGAAATAATTGTAGCTCTTTATATAAGCTAAATAAAAGTCCGCGATATCTTATGTAGCTGTCTCACAATAACCATTTTTATCTTAGGAAACATTAATTAAAACGCACTCGATCTTACTACGCGATTATTCGTGTTCGGTATGAATCCTTATCCATTTAAATGTCTTAGTTATCAAGAGAATTTAATGTAGATTATAATTGTTCCTTGAACTATATAATTATGACCAATGGTTTAGAAGATATCAAAAGTTTAAGCTACAAAGTAAGTTAAAACTTCGCGCAAGTGATTTCAAAAGCCCCATATAAATTAGATTCACTAAAAATCAAGAAAAAAAAACTTTTTAACAAAAACAAAACCGACTTCAAAAAAACTATATTCAAAAACAAGAAATGCACTTAAAAGTATAAAATAATCTTAAGCAATTAAACATAAGAATCAATTCTTGAATCATATTTATTAAGACGGACACGATGCAGCCAACATTATCGATGTCAATGAATAAGTTGGAAGGATGAGTAGGAAAGAAAGAAAGAAAGAAGAAGAGAGGAAGAAAGAAAACAAATTTATTGTCACACAGAGAGAAAAAATACAATTATACGTTATAATAAAATCAATTTACTTAGATGGTTCAAAGTTCGCCGGGTCATCGAGTAATTTTTATTATTACTAAAATATTAAATTCACTACACTAATATTAGAATTATTTTGAAGTATGACGTCGCAGTGATATAAATTTGCCTAGGTTCCAGCGTATTATCAACTCGTGGGGGTTATACAACCAAAGTTGTTATACTAATGAGAACATTTTTTGTAAGCTAAGCTAATTCATATAAGCTTTTTTATCTTATGATTGAAATTATGATATATTATGAAAGATAAGCTGAATGTTGTGACGTTACCTTTGGTATGTTCGCATCGAATCCACAGAACATATTCCTCAGCAACTCGACATTTCTGGCTTTCACAGCTTCCAAAGCTGACGTACAGTTGTATATTTGTATGCATTGCTTGTTATGCTGTTCACAATTTTGGATCATTGATGATGTTTCTTCTGCAATAAAGTCAATTTAAATATAGAATACAGTCCAGATAATAGCTACCGATCGATGTGAAATATCGAAGGCAAGGCACATCACGAGAGACAATAAAAACTGCATATCCTTAGGACAAAACCATTACCATTTCATCGTAATCGATGCATGTAATAAATACATTGTCATAAGTCATAAATAAACATTTGAATATAAAGAGCGACGGAGAAACCGCGCGGTAAAAATTACAAAATTACACTCTTCTATCTTCAGGGACGCCGCGAAATAATTTGTGTGTTCGGGTTCTGTGAGATAGCTTTACGTTAAGGTTTTTGGTCACCTTATGTTTATTATTGTTAGTAAAAAATATGTAGATTTTTTTCTGACATCGATGTTAAGGAATAACCGACCGGCACATCCGCAATCCTCTTTACGTTCCCATCGTTTCCTTATGAGGAAAGGGTGGCCGCTTGAGCCGGCCCATTCGTGATTTTATTCGTGATTTTATGTGAGTATAATATATCTCTAACATAAAATATCATTGTTTGCTACCGCGACCGTGTTCCCGCGACTTCGTCCGCGTGGGAATCAATAAAAATGTTTTTTCGTACACATACTCATACTGCATTGGTTAATCTTGTTCTTTTTAGCGAATGTACTTTTTTAAAATTGTATAGCAAACTCTTAACGACAAATTTAAGGGATAGGCGGTTTTTTTACCTTTCTTTTTACATTTTTCGTTACATTGAATGAAAAAACAGAAACAACCAAAATCACAATATTTTTAACATGTGCCTCAAAAATATCAGTATTCCCATTAGCAATTTGAAGTTAGTATACAACTGACGAATTAGCAGTAGCAGTAGTAGCAACTGAGACAATAATATCCTAGACAATGCAATCAAGAGTAATGACGCAAGTAATCTGATCAACGTCGAACTGAACGTTTGCTTAATTATATAGATATGTTTATCTTCGTTTTTTTTCAACAAGGGATGTCCCGACCATGATGATCCTCAATACCTTTCAACAAGGGAAGTCCTAACCATGTCGATCCTTGTTATATTTCATCAAGGGATTCGGGAGCGGATTACATCACTTCTAATACGATCTCGCAGAGAGACTCCGGGCACTGTACCTTGAGTGCCCTTGAGCCCTCTAACGATGCTAGCAGTGAGTGAGAGTGAGAGCTCTCAGTACCGTAAGACATCTCTGGCAACACACACTGGTCAAAGAATTTCATCTTGAAACACTGCGGTAAATGTTGGGACGAGAGTATGTATAGCAATTTTCCGAACGCTCTCCTTCCGAGAAATATAATATAAATATACCTACTAAATTAGGGGTCAGTGAAAGGCATTTATTCAAAGATGGTGTGTTGCATGTTGAATAGCCACCGCCTTTCGACTATTGTCGTGAACCATGTCCTAGCATAAGCTTAAGCTTAGTTTAGTATGTTTGAAAGAAATATTAGTAAATTATTTCAATAATCTACTAATATCTTAGTAAAAAAATATACTGTCCAAGAAAGATCTGGTCAAATATGAATTAAGGTTTGACCGCTTTACTGTTCATACTTAATATTTATAATTTTTACTATCGAAAATTTCCATTATACATTATATCGCTGCTAGTATAATTATATTTAGTTACTTGCACATTATGTTCTAAAGTATATATTATACCAATAAAACGTTCTTATCTTGACATCTAAGTATAGGTATAGGGGGAAAATCCGAGTGATAAAAACGAGAAGGTGTCATAAACATACAAATAATACTTACGGAAAGATCCAACTACAAGGGCAACCAGCCACGTCCAGTATGTGTTACACTGTTTCATTGTGTCTAATAATAATTAAATTGTTACCACATCTAAAACAATTGTTGTAGACATGCAATTAAACCACACTGAGCGATGTCTATGCAACGAGTGAGATCACTTAGCGGTTATCATACAATATGCCCCTTACTACATAAACAGAGATTTGTTTCGTTCGGGTTCAACACCGACTCACAACCGACATAACCAGTCATACTTGTATTGCGCATTTGCGCATACATTATCTCCTCTATTTCTGTGTGTGTATGTGTGATTGCACGAATTATTTTATCTCCTCTGTGTGTCGGACTCAGTGTTGCTGTGTATGACTGAATTATTTGACGTTTAAATATTCAATTGCTCTCGTATTGTTCATAAGCCACACTAGTGTTGTTACTATAAAAATATTTTTTAATTCAATTCAAATTTTAATTTGTAGTTGCTATGTGTGTTTTTACATACTATCATTGAAATTGTTTTAATCTTAATTATAAAAGTTTAATTTTTTTTAATATGCATATTTAGGCTCCTTGCGATCTGTGCTCGGCTACCTTAAATGCTTACGGTACGGTACTTACGGTACGTAATTAAAATATGTAATGAGAAAAAAGCTGACAGCCAGTGTTTGTCACATACCTAAGCATAAATGTAAACATATGACGTAAGCTATAGAAAAAAACCTGTTAATACGCTTTTCGAATCTTCACTTTTCGACAGATAATGGCATATCTATTGTATTATAATATACAAGGTATAAAATGAGTCATAAAAATTTTAATTAAACTATTTGGACTCATACAGTTTAAACATTCACATACACAATTATGTTTATTTAAGACACGGGAAATAACATGATAATGACATTGCTTGACAGATAAGTGAAATAAAGGCAGACATGATAGATAAAAACACGATTCAATTATATTTTATTATAATACAAAATGTCATTAGCGGTCGAAAAGTGAAAACTCGAAGGTCCAATTGGGGCGCTTTTTCTTTGGATTACGTAATGTGTTTACGCTTAAGTGACAAACACTAGCTGTCATCTTTTATATCATTACTTTATATTACAACGTGTGTGAACGTTGCTGTCATTGTTTTCGAAACACTTTTGTGCGGTGATTTGTATAAGTATAACATACTTATTTATAGTTTAAAATATTATTGAATTACACACTATAATAATAACTAAAATTATTGTTTGTAATTTAATATAATGAAAATGAAATTGATTTTGTATTATTTTTATTGATTATTGTATGTATTCAAAAACATTTTTAAGCAATACTATCTAATATCCATTTCAGGAAGTATGAAACGGACGTGTAAACGCCTGGCTTTTTAATTCCGCAAACTGTCGGTCCGAACGATACCACGCCAACAAGAAAACTCTTTGGTCCGTCGGCCGTGTCAAAAATCTGTAATAAAATTAAAACACATAGTTAATTTTTTACAGGATAAAGGGGTGTAACGAATTAAAACGACTATGTACGGTCGACAACTGTTTTTATTCATTATCAAAATATCCTCAACATCTTCCACTTTTACAATAAAAATGTGAAACAGGATAAACATTACAGCTAATCAACATCAATTCCGTTAGTATTTTGCTTGCTTTTCCTATAAATAGTAGGCGGATGAATGTCAGGTGATGACGGTGATAGCAAAGTACTCGGTTCGTACAGTGAATCATCATCACGCGTACTCCTCTCACACTCCTCCCTACTTGACTCGTTACAAAATTAGATCATCTCCGACACTTAACTCCGGCGACGCTTTACTATGCTGTTGCTGATCATTACGATCTGCGTCGTATTAATAATTGTGCGGTAAATTTTCTCGCAGTATAAATAAATTTAAATAAAAATCGGTTTTACTGTCTATTGACTTTTTTAACATTTTCAAATCTCGCTCATCCGCACAAATGCGACATTTATGTTTGTTAAATTTTAAATTAATATCTGACGCTCTTTGAAATAACGCTTTAAGTCTAATATCATCGATAAATGAGTAGTTTCTCACGTAGAAATGATATCTCGCCACTATAACGTTTGGTTTGCCACCGAAGTAATCGTCGATTTTTTTCAGCAAAACCGTTACGTCGTCTTTTACCTTCGTCCGTTACCTTCCGCTGGAAAAACATCATTCATGGATCGCGGTAATTAGATTTTTCTAGGTCAATTAGTTTCGGCTGTACTTATGTAATTAACACGACAATAGTTCTCTAAAGGAATTGTTGAATATATACAGAACGTGTAAAACGTTGTTTACTTTCTTACTATCGTAGGATCAATGACTCAATATTATTCATTCTTATTGTAAACTAGCTGTACATCGCGGTTTCACCCGCCCTAAAATTTTACTTAAACGAAATGGTATTACCTACTTAATACTACCGCAACTTTATCATCATCTCCCTGCCCTTTTCCCGCGTATGTGGGGTCGACACAGTATGGTCGTAGCACAGTTAAATTGATATAACTTTTTTATTTATTAACCGATTGAGATAAAACAAACACTTAATGTTAAGTGAAGCTTACCATAATACATAAGTGAAAACCGCACCCAAATCGGTTAAATCGTTTCTGAGATTAGCGGTAACAAACGCACAGACAAACAAAGAAAAATTCTAATAATTATTGTTATGGGTTTTATTGCGTTTATGAAGGCCTCAAGAATAGTTTTTCTCAAATATCTTCCATGTACAGACAGCGATCAATTACATTTTTATTATATGTATGAGTGTCGTGAGCAAACCGAGGGCAGATAGGAGTGTTTTCAGTTGAGGTTATGAGATACACATGTTATTGATAATTACGAACATTTATAATGCGTAATAAGATGATTGTATTATTATGTACGTTTTGAAATATACTTATTCTTATTTAACAGCCATTTCTCTGTGTCACCAGCAATATTATTTGTAAGCTGTTTTAATTGTTGCATAGGGATGGTGAGGTTTGCTATTTTAGACAAAATGACATATCGACGATTTAAATTTGCCCTAAATAATTGATTGAACAGTAGCTGCAAAAACTTTTTGATTTTTTTAAGCTAGAAATCAAAAACAAAAAGTTTTATCAATAATTAATTCTTGCCTTGCCTTCTTCCATTTAAACGTCACCCTCTTTATAATTTATAATTGTGTGACGCATGGTTAGCTTATCGCTATATACACAAAAGAACGATTTGTCATTTTTGAAAGTCATCAAGCAAATATTTTACCTATGTCAGAAACTACTTAAACCGATTTATTTAAAACACACAAAAAGTCAAGGAAAAGAAACAAGGAACCATAGTATAATTGTTGGAAAATCCAAATAATTACATAACCACCTTCATAAGCGGACCGCCGGAGTCTCCGCCGCATGTGTCTTTATTCCGCTGTGAGCCCGCGCATATTTCAGACTTCTCCACTTTAAACCCTTTCCCGAAGAAATCGCAGGACTCTGGCGTTAGCACTGGCAACTGTAAAGTATATAAAAAGTTAAAATAACAAATAATTGTCAGGTTAAAAAACCAAATACCGGACTGTATCGCCATGCCACTCCGGAGCTGAACACGAATCTGCTAGCAGTATACATTACAGAGGTAACAATGGAACGGACACACATATACGTATACATTTATACATGCATACGTGTGAAAAAAATTACCGTCCTTCTGGGTCAATCGGGTAAAAAACAACTATTGCTAGAACTAAGTTGAAGTTTTGAAGAACCCTAAAGTATCCTAATACCGTGACTAAAACAGTGTTGTGCAGCCGCTGTAGCTTAAATGGACCTGTGTATACAGGATTGAAGTAAAAGTCCTTATAAGTCAGCTTCATCCCATTCCCTATTCTATCATCTCCAGCTCTACTCCCTTCTCTTGTCTGCTCCCTAACTCGTGAGCTGCTTGCACGTTTGGCGACTTCTCCCAAAAAAATAATAATTACCGATACAAATTGGAGTATGTTAGCGCGTTGATCCGTGGACATATTCATTTTGCCCCAACCCGCCACTGTTACCAGCTCACCCACACGCAGGTCGGCTAGCTGGTCTCGCTGCGGCAAGCAGATCGGAGCTACGTAATCTACAAATTAAACAACAATAAACAGCAACTGAAATTAAATAAACAACACCCACTCTAGGAACTAAATATGTAGTTTACTTCTGATTTGGTTGTTGATAGACGGCGTTGATCACTTAATATTATTCGAGCCGTTGCTCGTTTGCCCCTGGATCCATAAAAAAATAACTACCGTAACAGAAGATATAAGCCACTCGGTGGTAGCCAATAAGCCCATATAGTATAGTATAGTTGATATAACAAGACGTAGTTATAGAACATGAAGATCTATCAACCGGTTAATAGTAAAACAGTAGTAAACTTATTAAAGTTAAGTTCTATTTCTCTGTATTTTGGTAAGGCGATCGAAATTTGCTCCTCTAGCAAAGTCTATGTTACATAACATTTTTTTAAATAATTTTATCAATATTTTATTAAAATCCAAATAGCTTTTTTAACCATTGCTACTTTTGATTCATTTTCTTATTTCTTATAGATAACAGAAAAAAAATCAAGAATTAACAAATTTATCAAATATAAATGATCAGCAAAAGTCCGCCTTTAT
>JWHW01043060.1:231837-242966 GCA_000931545.1 Papilio glaucus
AGTTTTACTTAAACGAAATGATATTGCCTACCTAATACTACCCTAACCTCATCATCATCTCCCAGCCCTTTTCGAACGTATGTGAGGTCGACACAGTATGACCGCATATATACATACTAAATAGTTTCTGGCTACAGATTTTACGGCCGGCAGCCTGCCTAACGCCAACCCTCCTCGGGAATAATAAGCTACTAACCTGACCTAACAAACATATTACATAAGAATACACATACATAATTTCTAAAATTGTCTATATACGTGTAAATACTCCATTACCAAATATAGCTGTATCCATTAGCAGGGAGCGGTGTGGGTCTCCGAAATACGTGCGTATGCTATGAATCACAGCATAGTGTGTCAAGCTGATGTTGTCCAACCTAAGCTGAACACTATTTAATACGATTGATCATATAGATTTGAGGTCAATTTACATTGGAAGTTGAAGTAAGAAATTTTAAGTGTAGCTTATCACAATACATTAGTGAGAACCGCACCCAAATCGCTTAAGCTGTTTCTGAGATTAAAGCGCATTAACACACAAAGTTTGTCTTTAAATATATAAATGAAGAAACTGACTAACTAATATGTCAATGCACAACCGAAACTACTGGGCCTAGAGACTTGACATTTTTAACAGAAATCTCAGTGAAAAAAATTGCACTGCGATTTGTGTTATTACATAGGCGAGCAACTGAGAAAGGATTTTTCTAAATTCATCCCCCAAAGTTCTAAATTTGGCATGAAAGTTTGTATGGAGAAACTATCCGTGCGAAGCCAGGTCGGGTCGCTAGTCCGATATATAAAAAAGACGATGTGTGTAAGTATGTTGTCTATAGACTTCGAAACGATTGGACCGATTTCGATTTAATTTACAGGCAATGGTGTTCCCTAGAGCTCCCCGTGCGAAGCTGTGTCGGATCGCTAGTTCATTATAAAAATATATTCAAACTCTGACCATTTAACTGAAGCGGTGAATCTAGCTCTATGATAGCAATATCGTTGTGGAAGGGCGGCTTGTTGAAGCTGGGATGGCTGCGAATGGACTTCACTTTGCGGTCCTGGTGCGGCGGCGCACACACGCGCAGCTGGCAGTCGGGGTCCGAGCGCGTGTCGTACTCCCCCGCACGTATCGATACCCTATAGCAAAAATAGTCCTTAATAATCTAAAGATCTTTTATGACGGTAGTCACGCTTGGAGAGTATTTGGAGATTATAGCTTTTCACTTTGTACAGAGGACAGATTTTCTCAGGAGACAAAGACAGAAAAGGAGAGAAAAGAAATTAGAAGGGTTATCCCTTCTAATTTCTTCTGCGTGCTTTGACGTATACGTGTGTACGTCAAGTCACATTTATGTTAATTAGTTTTGTAATTCTTCTGCGCGTGTAGATGTGAGTGAACTCCGAGGAAACGGTTGAACCAATTTTAATGAAATTTTGTGTGTTTGATCAAGTTCATTTGAAGATGTTTTAAATTCGCAATTAAGGGTGTCATCGTGCCTCATTTTTTTGGCGACTAACGATAAATCGTAGTTAAACACGGTAACAACAAGCAAGACAATATTTAAGCAAGACAATGCCTGCTGAATCCGCTAGTGTTTCAAAAAGTTGCTTTTTTTAATACATTTAATTGAATACAAAAGTAAGTAGAAATTCTGTTCACCTTCTACGAGATTATTAGATCGTGCGTGTAATGGGATCCAACGTGGTTTGAATGTTTCTAAAACTGAGTCGATAAGCGATTAAAGTGGTTAGTATCGGCCAATTTAAGGAAGCGGAAAGATTAAAGTACCCTGCGTCGAGAATTTGTGTGTTGTTTTACAAAAATCACTTAAACACCTGAGCGAAAAGTAAGTAGCCATTTTGATATATCGTCGGTCTTATATATGTACATATTTATTTCGCACCATTTTATTCGCATCATAAACATACATATTTATAATGCGAATGTGCGACTGATAAATTATATAAATAGTCAAGTTTGAACATTAACGACTCGGTTATGATTGTATCTATCAAAATGTCTTACAATTTAATGCCATCATCTGGCGTCTGCACGCAGTGCGCGGCGGTCACCACGTGCCTGTTCGTCACCAGCACGCCGCCGCACATCCAGTCCAGACCCTCTTCATCTTCCACTAAAGATAGATCAATAAATTATTACAATCAGATGGATGACTATCCTGATTACAAGTGAAACGCTCTATCCGTCACAATGTCCATAGCGAGGTGCTAGAATTATAAGTGAAACACCATATCCGTCACAATGTCCATAGCGGGCCGCGAGAACTATAATTGAAACGCTTTATCCATAACAATGTCCATAGCAGGGAGTGAGAATTACAAGTGAAACATCCTATCCGTAACAATGTCCATAACGGGGCGCGAGAATTATAAGTGAAACATCCTATCCGTAACAATGTCCATAACGGGGCGCGAGAATTATAAATAAAACGCTTTATACGTAACAATGTCCATAGTAGGGCGCGAGAATTATAAGTGACCGTACATCGAAAAATAGGAGCACAAATATTTTAAACAGTTTTTGTTGGATAACAATATAGAGGCGCAGTACAAGTTGGTTTGGAATCGAACCTCGACCCATAGATTGCAATTGAACTTCAAAATAATCATTGATTCCTTATTAGAATTAGTATAAATGTAATAACTAACGAGTATATCCAAGACGTAAGATCCAGGGGAACTGTCCGAGCGCGGCATTGACGCCACCGATGATGCGGTCGGCGGCGCTGTAACCGCACTCGTACACCTCCAATTTCCTCCAAGTCGGATGATTCGCCACTTGTTGCCATGTGTCACCTGCAGTGTACTCAAACCATAAACGTCACTTCACAATATAAAAAAAATAGCTACGAATCATTATAACAAAAATAAAATTGTTTCACACCCTTACCCGACGTACGACTCAGTACAGTTACAATAATAAGTATGCAATTCCAGAAAACCATATCAATTTCTGCAACCAATTCACGTCACTAAAAGATAGGTGATTCGGTGAGACGTGTCTTTACGGCTGAGGTTCATGCCTGCCAACGTTCTCTCGCCCACCTCATTCTTATGCGACTGGGCCAGACGAAGCGATGAGAAGCGATTAGTTCCACAATGTTCCTTGCACCATTAAATGTACGCTTCGTAATCGACTTACATATACAATATCGTACATAAAATACTTCTCTGTCGAGTTAAATAAGTGAAGAGTTAATTTTATACTATCGTTACTCAAACAATTGTTTGTAAGGTTTTTGTGTTGCGCTGCATATTATAGAGATTTTGTCAGCTGTACGTGATGAGATATAAACCATCTTCTTTTTTTTTTTCTTAGTTTCTTAGTGCTTTACCGGATTTATTTTAGGGAATATGATTATGTTGTCAAACATTTATTTCTTCTATACTATTTATATCAATGAAAAACACGGCGGTTGCTTGTTTTTGGCTCTTCGACCATATTCGCAGCTGTTTTTATATATACACATTGCTGGTCCTTGAGCGTTAACTATATAATTAATTTAGTTTGACTTGTGGTCAAGCAGTATGATCATTTTAAAAAAAATCTGAACTCCTTGTATTTTTATTTTGTATGTTTACGTGTATATGATTAATATTAATATGGAATTATAATGACGTCATACAATCATGCCAGGTTAGATTGGTAGGGGGAATATTTAGCAATGCATCATTGTATTTCTGAAGCGTTACAATTGAATAGGTTTCGTTGTTTCGACCTAATTGCTACGGCCTAGTCGTTAACATCACAAAAACTGATCTAATTAAAACGTGAATAATGTGATCTTGAGAGCGTGGCTAAAGAACTTTACACTTTAGTTAACAAACACTATATCAAAGATTGTTTTCATCTGTAATAACGTTTTGTTCTTTGTTGCTCTGTTATTTCATTAGTCCGACGTGTAACACAGATGGCATTTGATTTTGTTTTTATGACTGACTTGTCACTGTGAGCCTGGCTGTTATGTATTCACTGGGTTTGTGGTGGCAGAACGCAGAGGGCGCTTAGCCTATACCTCTCAGTAGTGCCTTAGCTCGTGGGCTCATTCAGGAGCCCCGGTACCGGATTGGGTGACCGTCGAGCTCTTAGGACGCTGCGACAGACGCTTTATAAGCACTTAGTGCTAAAACTCTGTACCCACTATCCATAGCACTTCAAATAACGACCGTGGCTTACATTAACCATCGTTGATCAACGTACGATTTTATTCAAAAAATTCACGCCGTCTACGTCTGATTCTTCATATATACATTATGTACATGTCCGCGAGAAGGCAGACAAATATACAGCCTCAAATTAAAAAAAACTTAATCTGTCATAATGATTTATCCATTCTTTATTTTAGGCCAAGCACTCTCAACGTCCATTTCTTTAAAATTCCTTTCATTTAACTCGCAAAATTTTTCTTCCAAGCAACTTACATACTTTTCTTTCACACAAACATCTTGCAAAAGTTCTACTTTTATACGCTCTACCGGGATAGTAGAAGCAGGTGCTCGGTGGCGCCAACACTTGAACAAACCCTTGATCCGGCATAAAACTAGATAATGGTCAGTTCCAACGTTGGAGCCCCGATAAGCCCTGGTATCTACTACCCCACTTTTCATTCTTTCATCTACAACTACAAAATCTATTATGCTTCGGTCTTGCCCTCTTTCCCATGTATACATATGAATCTTCTTGTGGCAGAACAAGGTATTTGCCACAACAAATCCAAACACACCGCGAGCAGACTTTCACCATTCTCATTGACACATTCATCACCAAACGCTCCCAATACACTTTCATACCCTGTCCTTTTTACACCAACCTCCTTAAAATCTCCTAACATAATTATTCTTTCATTAGTCCTACTATTCTCTAACGTTTCTCTTACATTCTCCCAAACACCTCTCGGATATTAGCGGGGTTAGACATGTCTGGGGCATAAGTTCCCACAAAGAGTAGGTAGGTAGAGCCCGCAACAACATCTGTTGCACGAATGGACCCTTTCCTCATAAGGATAGCATAGGAACACAGGTAAATATATATCCTTATTCCTGTCTATGCCCTCTGTCCATTAAAGGTAGGTAACGCATCTGCAATACATGTGCTTGTTGCGGATGTCTATGGGTAGCGTTCACTTAACATCAGGTGATCCGCGTGTTCATTAGCCACCTTATTCCATAAAAAAAATTGCAGCGGCTTATTCTGGATTTGTTTCACTCTGACAGCATTCCACAAATGGATTTGGTTTACATACATGTTGCTTTAAATTCTAGTGACCGCTTTATGTGACTAAGAATTTTGAAGGAATAACATACGAATTTTCAACACGTGTAGGTTAAACACGCTCACGCTTGAAGCTTATTAAGTTACAAAAGAAATAGAAATGAGCCTTTACCATAACTTAATTTAAGACATAAGATAGTAAACGTGTAGCTCAGGTGGCATTTTAAATGACTTGGCTCTCTATTTATTTTACAGTAAGCTATGGTAGTTGCAATTTTACGTTCATCATTGCAAATCTTTTAGCTGATGATAACGTTAATAAGTGTTGCAATGCTGGTGATGAGGGTCGACAAAAAGATCGCTTCTTTGCCGCCTTTATCCAGTGGTCGCCCGTAACCTTGACTACATCGTCAGTTCACCTTGATGGCATCTACCTTTGCATCGTCATATATTTATATATATTATAGGATTTGAGGAAAATGATTATTATTATTATTTACCTGATTATACTAGTAGAAACATGTATTGAATTTGATTACTAGTTGTATACGCGTATTATATTATGTGTAATAAATTTAATATTGACGATTTCGATTTACTGGAAGGCCACCGCGTCATGTCACCAGCACGTTAGGCATTCCACTAACCAGTATACGGGGATAGCCCTTTTATGTTATTTATCAGTGTCGAGGTATATATATCCACCAGCATGGATTGCTGAGCCTATTTGGAAGTTTGACGGAAGACTGTCAATATTTCCGTGGCCATTTTAACAGTAAATATTTTAAAATTATACATTTAAATAGTGCATAGGAAATTGTGTTTTGGCCTTTAGTTTTTAAAGTTCAAAATCGAAGATTTGTAAACAACATACATGATCGAATATGGTAGACAGTTTGCTCTTTTCTTGTTAAACTAGTATGGTAATGAACGCGGCGCCGGCGAATGGCCGTCGATGAGTAATACGTCATTCGGTGCCTCTCGCAATTTCCCGAGTCACGAAATCAAGTTTTATAAAAATATTAACGATAATACTAAAATTTATTAAACAAAATTAAAGTATGCCGCATTCAAATAAAATATATAATTACTTAGATTCGAGTTTCGTGAACTCTGTTGACGAGGAAAAAGTAGAGTATAGTTTTTATGGCACGAATTTAAGACGGTATTCAGCGAAGTTTCACATGTCATTTGTGTAGCAAGTTTTGTAAATTAATATGTTATTAATGACTTACCGATTGTTCTGTTAGATATCCTGTATCGATACGTGTTAGTTTGCTTCAGTTCTTGAACGAATCGCCAGTGTTAATTTGACATAAATAGTGAGATAAAAAATAAAAATGCATACAGTGTGGAAGTATTTACAGTACGCTATTGTGTTTTATACAACACTGTTGACATCGGTACAATGTCGTGAGTATTTGTCAATCAATTTTTTTTACTAACCGATAATATTTTGCTTAATTTATTTCTGAACTAACATTTGTTTAAGCATAGTGACGTGTTATATATTAAATATTTATATTTCTGATTGGTATATTTAATTAATTTGAAGAGGTATGATGTGAATTTATTACTGTAATCATGTAAATTAAATTTTTTAACTTACTTTACTTCAGATATTTGTTCAGAAATTGTGCATACTTCTCAAAGAATGATTAAGAAGGCGAAGGTTTTATTATTCTACTGAAACAAGGTCGTTATAGGGTCAAAGGCTCTGTGTTTTCCTTTATGATTCAGTATTTATATAAAAAATTCTAGTAATTTCTTATAACTTACTAGATCTAAACGTATAACAGTATTTTCTCGGAAATGTTCTTTGGAAGGATTTTAGATGAGATAAAGTTTTCAGTTGCACATTGCAATGTAGGTAGAAGCAAGTTTTCATATCGCTTTACTAAATTTAGCAGTTATAAGTTATTTTATATATTATATAATATAAACAAGCTTCCATCATGATCATCTGGGTCCATATAACTTGCAAGCCCAATTTAATATTAGTTGCCAGTATAATAGTATATAGCAACGTATTATATAATATTAATTATATCATATTATATTTTATGACAATATTATTATTAAGAGGATTATAAAGATTCTTTTAGTTAGTGTCAACTCTGAGACTACCAAACCGATTTCAATAATCACCGTTAGAATGATGCAGTATCTAGAAGTAACAAATATTTTTACTATTATGTTTTTCGCTGGTATATGTATGTACGTTCTTTTGAAAAGTTAGGTATCATTCAATTATTATTATTCCCCAAGAGTCATATGGGCATGCAGTCAGTTAGCTTTATTGATACTCTAAATTATATGCTTAATACTTTTTTGAATAGGTGATGAAATTCATTCGGCGAAGTCGGATATTATGAAGAAAATTAAAATTTTCTTCATTTATAAATCTCCTTTGACTTTTAATACATTTGAAGTTACATGATACGATTTTCACTAAGCTTTACTTTTTAGGGTGAAATCAGAGAGTAATTTTTAAGTTTCTTATAACTGCCCAAGACCGGGATGTTGACCGTCGTACAGCTGCTCAATTACTTCTATTTACTGGACCTTAATGACTCAAACAAAATTTAAATGTAAGGCACATCATGCGCCACAAGCGGTAGATGACAGAGACCCTTATCGCCTTCATCTGTATCTGATTTAAAACCTTATAAGTTACAGTGTTTGCAAACGATTGCAGTGAAACGCAAACTATACAAAATATTCAAGATCATTGAAATAGATAAACAGATTGATAAATATTTATATATCCTGACTAATATAATATGAGTTTGTTTGTTTTTTCGTTTTACCGCCGTAGTGACATATCCGATGAACATGAAATTTTGCACACATATTGTCATGGGTGCAGCAAAGAACATGGTACATTTTATCCCGAGGGATATAAGAATATGGCATAGGGATGGGTAAATATAATCAGTCGCCATGATAACTGTATGGCATGACAATCACAGTTACTGTCGTTTCATGCATTATATCACCTTAAGAACTTAATGACGTTCGCCTATAAACGTCGAGCAATTATAAGCGAAATTAAGGCACAAAAATTTCAAGTGAGAAAAATAAGAAACGCATGCGTGTGAAGCCGCGGACATTATCTAGTCTAGTAACGTAATAAATAAGAAAGATTTGTTTGTATTCAAAAATCTCGAATACCACAAGATCGATTTATGTAATACTAGTAATGCCCCAGCTTCGCCTGATATAATATAACCTAGGTTAGTCGGTGTAAGGCTAGATTTTTTTTTGTTTAGTTGGTTTTGAGTTTATTTGAGACAACCTTTGCCTATTCAGGTACTGTCGACTCTGTCTTATTTATTGTACCTTATATATCCATTCGTTATCATATTCCCGTCTCCCTTTAGTATCATTTACTTATTTTTTTAAAAGTTTACAGACATCAGATACCGACGTCGACGAAACGAGCATTTTATAAGCGAGAAGACCTGGCATTTTTGCAAATGCTTTGCATTACGTTTAATTTTCTTAGATAGAAATAAATAACTTAGCTTCGTAATCTCGATTTTCCAGCTCGAAAGTGAGCTTTTCAAGTATAGCATTGTTGAATGTTTATTCTGCTCTTAGAAACTTTATACAGTTTATTTGATTTGATATATTTCAGAATATTCCGGTGCCAGATGTGTGATACAAGACAATAATCAACCGGGTGTATGCCTGCAGTTAAATGATTGTTTACCGCTGATGAAAGAAATAGAGAGAAGCGGTACTTCCATAACTTTGCAGCTGAGGAGAAAATTACAAACACTTTCGTGCGGTTTCGAGCAAGACCTGCCTTTGGTATGTCTTTAAATGATATCCGTACATATCTCCCCCTTGCCATCCATTTCTTATTTTTTTCTTATCTAACTTCTTTCTTCAGTATAAAACATCTGCATAACATTTATCCGTAACATCAGGACTGCGCAGAAAGCTATGGTATGCAGGAACGAGACTGGCAAAGAATCACCTTATGAACAATGGCATATTTCGCGTCTTCGATCTTTATTTGTTTACACACATAACTTAAATCGAACACGATGCAGCTAATATTATCAAGCTCAATTAATAGTAGTTGGAAGGTTGAATAGGATTGTCGAATCGCTGTGGAAGAGTTGTAATCAAATCACATTTATTTAAGTAGGATGAAATTCGTCGGGTCTAGACAGTCTAATATAAAATAAACTTGACGGTCATCAATAACATTCCACAGAATCGAGTTAATAACCCTGTATTTGCTGTTTATAACAGAATAGTTAAATTTCCTTAAATATTTTTCCTCCAAAAGCGTCATCATGAATAATAGCCTCAATATGCGACTAATTCATGTGGTGCCGATGTCAGAAATTGAACTTGGGTAATACCAATAATATTATAATACAAAAAGTAGCAGATATGCCATTAGCAGTCTAAAAGTCATAGTGACAACACAGAAAAAGTCAACATTATAGCTTAAGTGACAAACACTAGCTGTCTGCCATCTTTTTTATTATTTTAATTACGCTATCTTTTTTACATCATTTGACATTAGTGAATGTTGCTGTCACGGTCTCTCGAACACTTTTGACCGGTGATTTCGTATGAAATATAAATATAATAGATGTTATACTCATACAAAATCTATATGAATTATTATTGCTCACTTCACCGAATACCTGTTAGTCATACGTAAGTTTAAGCAAAATTAAAGTTTAAGTAAAAATAAGTAGATCAGACAGACGAATGATAATATCCTCCTTACTTTCCTTATTCTAGGTGCACCCTTGTGAATCTATTATAAGGACTGCTGTGACATGTAGAAGAATTTGTAAGAGAAATACACAAGGTTTTTTTTTAATGGAATAAGGTGACACACGAGCAAGCGGATCATCTTTTAAATTCAGATGTTTAGTGAACGCTACCCATGGACATCCGTAACAATCAAATGTGTTGCAGATGCGTTTAATGGACAGAGGAGGTGTAGACAAGAATAAGACAAGAAGAATAGAAAGGATATTTCCTTTTCCCCGTCCAATCCTCTTCCCGTTCCATCCTATCCGTATGACGAAAGGGTGGGAAGGGGAAGAGGATTGAAATTAGGCCTCCGGCACCTCACTCATCAGACGAAACGCAGAGTACTTCTACTTCACGCCTGTCTTCTGCCTTCTTGTGCAGAGAGACTCCGAACGTTGCCCTCTCGATGTCATGTCACTCAAAAGATGACCCTTTGACATTACATCTTCTACCACTTAAAAAACTTCATAAAAAGTAATCATTTCAAAATGTCTTTACAGGTGTGCTGTAGTGCTAGTACTAACAACAGGGATGATAGCAATACCGGTGACAAGCATGGTAGCAACAATTTCTCGAATGACGGTCCACCCGACGTGAGCAGACATCATAATTACGACTTATTGCCAACACAGTGCGGTAGCATCGAAAATGACAGAATATTTGGTGGGAACAGGACGCGACTGTTTGAGATGCCTTGGATGGTGCTGATTGCTTATGATTCAGGTACAATCATTTGTCTCCCTTATTTAAATTCCCCTTTATTTAACTTCTTCTGTATGGATGTAAAGATATTTTATACTATAGATATGTTATACTCATACAAAATCACCGATCAAAAAGTGTTCCACAGTAGGGACAGCAACATTCACACACGTCAAATGGTGTAAAAAGGATAGCGTATTTAAAATAATAAGAAAAAAGATGACAGCTAGCTAGCTAGCTAGCTGACAGGTGTTTGTTACTTAAGCGTAAATGTAAACACATGACGTAAGCTATAGAAAAAGCGTCTTACTAACTAATTTTCGGAGATGTCGTTGCTGGTAACTTTATTGACGGTTCTTACAGCTTCATCTGATACAGGGCTCGCGATCCGAGTGATCTTGAGCTA
>JWHW01043060.1:243532-261755 GCA_000931545.1 Papilio glaucus
TTATTGACGGTATTGTCTATGGAGTATATCGTAATGACTATTAAAACACTTTGCTTATCGCTTTCTGGAAAATTTAAGCGTCTAATAAGATTTCAAGGTAATATCTAAAAAAAAATCATGTTTTTATGGCACAAACTCACAAAACGAGCAAGCGGCTTATATTAAATGACCGCCACTCATAGGCGGAATAATTCCACCTCACGCCTGTCTTCTGTGAGTTCGTGGTATTTCACCGGTCGAGCAGAGCCATTTGTGCAACAGGAGCTGTTGTTGCAGGCTTTAACATTTTTAAAATTTTATGTTACAGCACGCGGAACAAAGTTGAGCTGCGGTGGTACACTGATCTCCGAATGGTACGTGCTGACAGCAGCGCACTGCGTCGGCTTCTTGGGGCCCAGACTGACTCTGACGGGGGTCGTGCTCGGCGAACACGACGTGAGGAAGGACCCTGACTGCGAGAGAGTCGAAGGCGAGCTGAATTGTGCTCCTAGATCAAGGGTAGGTGGTTAATTCGATTAGGTCCCAGCTTAATTTAACAATCGTAGCCAAAATAAACACTCCAAAAAAAACCAGGGAAATTGTTCATTTTTTGTTTATATTAAAACTTCTTAACCACTAAAATATTCATTCTTTACCATTTTATTTGTCCAAAATCCAAATAAGGTGTAGTGATTTTAGCAACTATAATAATTTTCGTTTCTAACCACTCCAATACATGTATCCCTATAGGTAGTGTTAGCTACTTGCTACAAAAGTAATTGCAGCATAAATGAAGTAAAAAAAAACTATTTTTGTCGTATAAGCCATAAAAAACTGAATAACACTTGAGAAATAGAAGTAGTAGCAGATAATAGTAGACATGGATTTAGGATTGGGTTGTATACTTCACTTCTTAGATGAAACGGAATAATTCTATTAAGTACATACTTCTATCGTTTATCAGTAAGGTTTTGATAGTTTTCAAGTAAATCCGACCCACGTAGCACGTTAAAATTAAAGTCATAAAATAATTCTCCGTATAGGTATCTCTAAATATGATGTTATTGTTTTCATAGCTACGTCAGTTGATGCATGATGATCAAATAGAATTTAGCTACAGGATGTTACTTTAAGATAAATTCAATAAAAATATTTAACGCAGGTATTTACAAAATAATCCATTAAAATATCGAAATATTGTGATTTTTAAAATTTCACATTAATATTTGCTTGTGCTTGAAATCGAGCCAAGGACTCGCGACATAATATACCACATAAACATCTTACTTGAAAAAGGTATGCTTAAAGGATGAATGAAGAGAGAGTAACGAAACAAATTTATGTTGCAAAAGTGAGTGGCAAGGTAGAGGACGTCACAAGAGAACATACATCGATCAGATTAGTGACATACTAAATAAAACTGATAAAGGAGTACCTGTAACCGACGAGCATGTATGCATATGGAAGAAGAGACGCGTGCGAGGATCGGAGAATGGAAATCCTTGATCTCTGTCTATCCCTCTGGGTTACGGGTGTGAGCGCATATTTATTTATATATCAATTTCTTGTATAAATTTTACTGATCATTATTTCAGAATGTGACAATCGACAGTGTGATAGCCCACCCGGGCTACACTCCACAGACTCTGGTCGACGACATAGCCTTAGTGAGGCTGTCGGAACCGGCTGACTTTTCTCTAGGTGAGGAGATACATTTGCAACTTTATGTTTAAGCGATTTGAACCTCGATTTAATTTTGTGTCAAAAAATATGTTCAATTTTATTTTCGTAACATTTCTTTGAATAGTCATAGCCAATGGAAAATAAATATTATATACTTTTTATTTAGCTATTCGAGCCGGCTTAGCACAGGCAGTAATAAGTTGGGGGAAAAGTTTCTTCGCATTTTATATGAAAACTCAAGACTTTTTTTAAAGCTTATTCACATTTAATTACACTATATATGTGCCATTTTTAACCGACTTCAAAAAGGAGGAGGTTATCAATGCGATAGGTTTTTTATGTATGTACATCGATTACTCCATGATTTATGATCCGATTTCGATGATTCTTTTTTTGTTCGACAGCTAGTGCTCGCCATATGGTCCAATTGTTTTTAGTCAAAATCCGACCAGTAGTTTATGAGTTATTCTTAATAATGCATAATATGACAAAGCCGAGTTTTACTTTCTTGGCTTACGTAGCCAAAACTATAGGACTTACTTTTAATTAGGTTCATACCTATATAATTGTAACTCTTTAAATAAGCTAAATAAATGTCGATGACATATCTATATTGTATGGTTGTCTCACAATAATCATTTTTTTTTTCTAAGAAACTTTAATTAAAACGTATACACCACTTACGACGCTATTATTGGTGTTAGGTATGAATCTTTATTCATTTAAATGTATTAATCATCAAGGGAATTTAATACCGAATGTAATTGCCCTTTGAACTATATCATTCGGCCCAATAGTTTAGAAGATATCAAGAGATTAAACTACAAAGTAAGTAAAAACTACGCGCAAGTGATTTCAAAAGCCGCGCAGTAGAGGGCTTAGCGATGTGTTCAGTACTATATACTGTTGTTTGTTATCTTTCTTTGATTGAAAGTTTGTTGTTATCGTGTATTCCCATATAAATTTGATAAAGATCTGATCAGTTGTTTTTGAGTTATTCTTAATAAAGCGTCTTTAATTGACTTGGTCACATTGACGGTGTTCTCGTTTTGTGTTAAAACAACTGTGTATCAAGTCAAGACTTACATTTTTTTGAAATTTTCTATGTTCGGAACTTTTTTCATGTAGGCACGCATTTTAGAAAACAAACAAAATCAGTTGACAAACAAAATTTTCAACAAAAACAAAACCGACTCCAAAAATAAATATGATTTAAGAATTGATTCTCATGTTTAATTGAGTAAAATTATTTTTTACATTTTCGTGTATTTGTTGTTTTTGAATATATATTTTTTGAAGTCGGTTTTGTTTTTGTTAAAAATTTTGTTCATCTTTCAATGACTTCTTGCCATCTTGAAGGGGACTTCTGAGCAAATAAACGCGACTAGTATTTATGGCAGTCTTCTCTTAATGTTAACAGGTGGAAATCTGAAGGTACAAGATCAGGGCTATATGCCGGATGTATTAACAGTAACAGGGCGACAATAGCGAGGTGCATCTTTGGCATCAAAATTTCCGAAATAAAAACGCTTGAACCAACTTTATTGCTCTTACTGACATTGTCTTAGGTGCATAAACGTCACATTTTTTGCGATTTGCGTTACAATTTTTCTTTTTTTTGTAACACATTATGTGTTCTTCTCGAATTTCTTCATTAGATTCACTCATTTTGACAGAAAATAAAACTAATGAAAAATAGCTAGAAAAACACGTTTTACTAGTTTGTTTCTTTTTTAAAAATGTAATCCTTTTAATGTCATCAAAACTAGCCAGATTTAAATAGCACAGACAAAGAGATTTTATTTTAAGTGTAAACAAACATACTATATAGGAAAAGACTTTTTCTCCGAGCTAATATGTACAGCGCGAATTACCACACGCGTCACGTATGACGACAACCTACATAACAAAACATGTCAATCACAAGTCATGAGATAAAAACTATCTTATCTTATTGTTTGGACAAAACTGAAAGATGATCGATTTAGTAGTTTTAGCGTCTTTATATAAAATAAATATGCGCTCACGCCCGTAACCCAGAGGGGTAGGCAGAGACCACGGATTTCCATTTGGCGCGATCCTGGCCCACCTCTCTCGCTTCTTGTACATTCATACATCAACGCATACATGCTCGTCGGTTATGGGTGCTCCTTATGTCGCCCTTTTTTAATAAACCGCTAATCTGATCGATATAAGTTTTCCTGGGGCGTCCCCTACCAACACTGCCACTCACTTTTGCAATATATATTTCTTTCGTTATTCTCTCTTCATTCATCCTTTTCACATTCCCGAACCACCGTAAAGCACACAGGGATAATATACCTTTCGAACAGCTAAGTAAGCTACTTTTAAAATATAGATACATGCCATTGCAGTCTTTTGTACAGGTTTCAGATGTATAATTCCGTATAGTACATTATTTTGATATATTTCATAAGATTTAGCCAGCGTTTTCAATGTAGGGCACAAAAGTATGTTTCTTTACATCTCATAAATCTTTGAAATTATCTGCTTTTCTCCACTATATTTTTATATTGCTTGACTACAATCCCACCTGATATAAGTGATGACGAGGTCGAAAGAGTACGCACTAGTAGTAGTATTATAGATAAGATAATCTTCCTCTTTAATTTGTCCATCTTGTCTGTCGATGAAAACCACATTAAAATCCGTATCCGTAGAATGAAAGGTCAGACAGCGAAAGCGATATTTATTGAAGGATATAGCGCCCTTTTTTTTGCCCAAGTAGCAAACGCTTCAGAAAATATATATAATTGACTCACAGTATCGCCAGTATTGATAACTTACTTACTTGACTTATGGATTTATTGATGGAAGCATTTTATCTAACAAGTGATTAATTTTATTTAAAGATTTGTTGTCATATATTTTCATGTTGCATAAATATCGTAATCTTGAATGGCATTTCGTAATATAATACTTGGGCTCTTAAGAATCTTGAATAAAATCTGCCAAATTCGATTGCTATTGTTTTTTTTTTTGGTTCTGTGATTACCGCGTCCAAACAAACAAACTCTTAAAGAATTAGATATAAGGATCTGAGAGGGTGCTAAAATTGTATAACAAACTTTGGTCGCATTACCTTCTTACTATGGCTACCGGACGGATATATTAGGATATTGTTTTCTTTACGCACCCCGTAAGATATTTAAAGTGCTTAATCAAATTTTGTACATTTTCGAATAAACTTTAACCATTTACTTTTCAATTTCAGACAGCATGAAGCCATTGTGTTTGCCGACTACACCAGAACTTCAGACGGAGTCACTGGATGGCTTCAAGGGCGTGGTCGCTGGCTGGGGAGCTACAGAAGAAGGCCTACAATCGCCGGTGCTACTCAGCGTCGATCTACCGATTGTTTCTAGGGAACAATGTCAATCAGCTTATAATGGGTACTTTTTGAACTTTCTTCTCCATCCACTTGTGTTTACATTTACATTACAGAGAAGTATCCATCCTTACGTCACCTCAGGAATAGTGGAAATAATGAGGTTCTACAAAATCAACTACGCTTTTAACTTTATTTAGATTTTAAATTGTTGTAATATTTTAATGGGTATACATTTGTGGTTCGAAGATAGAATTGTCTAAATATATAGTTTAAAGGTATTTATAGAAACGGTACACGATTGTTTTGGTAAGATTTTTCAAATTCTCAAAATTAAAACGAAGGCTTGATACTATGTGTGAGTGATGTGCTGCAAATAAGCAACATCCAATGCTAATGCAGACGATAGCACCGGTGAGGCGCTGTACACGGCCCGCACTAATGATTCTCGGCTACCGCCAATCAGAACCAGTTTAAACTTGTGTCTGACCTTGAAACATTATTGGGTGATGTCTCGGACTAGGGTCGACAATCCTTTGTCGTATCACTTAACTCGGTAATCTCGGCGTTACATAGGACTAAATCCAATAATGCCTGCCGAACGAGTCGAGTATTGGCCCTCTTAGCCACCCTGGCGTCGGAATGCTAACCTCCTAATGGAATCCGGTCACTCCATGGAGCCGACTCCACGACTAAGAACTCGGCGCCCTCCCAATGCGGTTATATAAATATAGAAAGGGCCCGAATTAACACTCCTGAGGGAGCCTTCGAGCTTCCCATTGAAAATGTATATGCTACCTCCAGGCAAACTTTTAAAATTATTTTTGTTCCTAGATCTCCAAAGATTCACGCGACTCAGCTGTGCGCGGGCGGCGTGCAGGATAAGGACTCATGCGGAGGGGATTCCGGCGGCCCACTCATGTACCCCGGTAGGACAGTAGCCGGCGTGAGGTACTTACATCTCTATTACCAGGATATAGGATATAGATGAAAATGTAATCCATACAAAGTTACTGAAATTTACTCTTGTGAATTTCATCATCTCCCTGCCCTTATCTCCCTCGTGTGGGGTCGGCACAGTATGAATGTTCATACTGTATAGGTTTTGACAACAGCTTTTATGGCCGGCCGCCAACCCTCCTCGGGAATACTCTTGTGAATTTAATAAACGAAAAAATTTAACGAATTTGCAATTCTATTCAATTATTAGTTTTTCTACGAGAAGGTGGCGAACGAACATGCAGTTCCCCTGACGTTAAGTGATAGGATTGAAACAAGTTGCCAGCGTCAGTGTTTCCGTCCAACTGTGACGTGGGTACCTTCAATAGAAGAGTGAATATGCTGTTACTCTAAACTAGTGTGTAGTATCTTTCGACCACATCACCACTTAGCAGGTAGGGACATGGTCAAGCGCTAGTTAATTCAATATTTAATAAAAGCGACCGCTACTCATACACATCCGCAACAAGCAAATGAAATACAGATGCATTGTCTACCTTTAAAGTGCAGGAAAAAGAATATATATTTTTGCTCTTGATCCCATTAATCTTATTAGGAAAGGATGGGAAGGGTAAAAGGACTGAAATTAGGCCTCAGGCATCTCACTCATCAAGAAACATGGTGAAACTGTCGCGAACTGGTGTCATCCATCTATTTTGAAGTCTTCTGTTCTATGAATCCCCTGAATGATTACCTTAATGATTATTCTACTATTTATGGTTACTGTTCATTTTTGCGCATACAATATATTGATTTCTTCGTGTACCGGACGATTTGGATAATGGATATGCGTTTATCTTTTCCCAGGTACGTCCAACGTGGCATCGTATCATACGGATCTAAGCGTTGTGGCGTCGGCGGCTTTCCCGGCGTTTATACCAACGTAGCCTACTACATGGATTGGATTCTAGACAACATGCGCAGTTGAGTTTCATCTCCCAAACTTGATTGTAATGTCTGACGGATGTTATTTGATGGTGACGTCATGTAGTATCCTTACTTCAGATTGTTAACTTGTAAATACCACAGCTAACCACAACTTCTAAATAAAAACTATTGTATATGTTACTGCCACTAGTATACTTCTTACAATTTTTGGACCCGATTGATGACAATTAATACTCAAATCATCTCCCTGATATTTGTGTGACCGTAATACATACTGTATACATTTATAAATACAAATATAAATTATATGTAATATATAATTTATATTTGTAATTAAAATCAAAACCCAATATTAATAATAAATGCGAACGATTCCAAAGTTTTTCATGTTTTGGCTATGATTATTTAATCTCATTCTCAAATTTTTAATATATGTGATCATCTGTGACATTGACAGATTTTCATATACAAAATTGATCCAATAGCTATTTTTTAAGTGTTTTTAAATGACGCGCTGCACACTGGTCAAAACTTGTTCGACTCATTTGTAACAACATTCCAGTTATAAAACTCTTAGAGATGGCGTGGTTAGTATTTAATACAATAGTGTATGTACTGATCCACGATACGGAAAATTACGATTTCTTTGAGAACAATCTGAAATATTCATATACATTTTAAATAAAAAGATAACATTTTAAAAAGCACGTTTTAACGAGATATTAACATGTATAATGTAAAGATTTGTTAGGACAATAATAGATTTCTTTTTTTATGTTTCCAAAATTGGGTACAATTATAAACAAATGATAACATGCATAAACCGCTAAGGTTTGTTATTGCCACTTACTTTAAGTACATCGATATGTCGCACTTGTTATAGATACATAGTATATGTAAGGTTAACAATTACTTACATAATATCTAGATCAAGTTGTGGCGCTAATCAATTTACATCAGGGAAATGTGACGTAGTATACGAAGTACTCTTTTTTCCGCATACAACGCAAAGCTATTCGAATGGTCAACGATCGTGCTCTTACCGATCAGTTAGATCCTCTAGCATTCCAAAGAGACGTTGCATCTGCATTTTTTTATCCCGTATAGTGTTCCGAAGAACTGATTGGAACAATCTCTGCCGTAGAATTTCGTCATCGCTCAAGGCGACAGAGCTCCAACCGCCATTTTGATTAAATTGAATTATTATTAATTTAATGATTGGCTCCACTCCCGTGGGGTTTTCGCGTATTTTCCTTCCTCGCATAACCGCGCTGTGAAATGATGTTGCAAGCGGTATTTCCAAACCAATACGACAATAGGGTTCATCGAGACGGTTGCGTAATCTTTCCTTAAAGGCCAGCAACGCATCTGCAGTTCCCCTGGAGCTGCGGCTGTTCATGGGTATCATGTATTATTGTCATGTGAAGGATACTGTTGGTGTTATACGCGACGCGCTCTAGTGTCGCTCGGATAGATAGATAGATAAATAAAAACGTAAAATATAGGCTAGGTAACTCGCTGATGTAAGAGATTTCTATTGGTAAAGTTTTAAAATTTGTTTAGTAGTTTTTGAATGTATCCGGAACTAACAAACAAACAATCCAATCTTCACGCCCGTTTATAAGATAGGTGGGTAGCGATATGGATTTTCAATTGACACGGTTTTGACACACTTGCCTTTTTATTCTTTTGACTTGCCCAACTTCGGGGGAAATGTATAAGTGTTTATAGTTAAAACAAAATAATCTTGCACAATTATATACTTTATTACTTTCGTAGCTAAATTACTGTTCATAACCTCATCATCTCCCTGCCTGTTTCCCTTATATGTGAGGTCGACACAGTATGATTGTATTCCATACTGAGGACTGCGTTTATTATATTATGTTAATATTTATCTCTTCTGTGATAATAATCCCGCGCTTATATCCATTCCTGTAGAACCAGCGCCCTCTTCCCCGTCTTCATTGAATTTCGTCAGTACCTCTTCTATGTCGTAATACTCTCCAGTAGGCCGCATGCGGTAGACATACAACATAACATTTACAATTTAACAATCAGCTATAGTTTGTATATAAAACTGAATTAATTTTATGCTAAGTCACTTCTACCAATATCCGTTTAGACAATTACAAAGGTTCAAGACTTCTCTTCTCATTACTAGTCTGTTTTTAATTATACTAATGTGATAATAATGTTAACGAAGCCAGTTGTGACATTTTTTTACTTTGTATACATACTTAATAATATATGATTGCTAAAAAAAGTTTTGTTTTACTTTTATTTCGTATTATAGCAATATTTTGCTAACTCCAAAGTAAAATATGTGTACGCCCGATAATCTTCCACCTTTGGCACCGAAAAAACTTATGGGGGTAAAATTTCAATTACTAAATTTGAACCAAACAAATTAACAAACAATAACTAGGTAGATAGGCAAAGCTAAATGTAACCGTTTAATAAATTATATAGGATTATATTACTTTCAATGGAAGTTGAGCATAAGCAACATTTTAGGTAGTTTTATGACCACTTCCCTTTTCGAGCGTATCAAAATATATTCGGGGTATGAAAACGTTCGTCAGTATTAAAATTCATTGTTTTATAAAGTCGTAGACACGTCTTTAGTAGCTTTTGAAACAAAAGCTCTAAGCAGAAGACAATTGCATATAAAATTATATTTACTTGATATGACAATAAGGGTTAAAATAATAGACACGTTGTTCTATTTAATTGTTAGTATGTATCAGTAATCCTGGTGCAAATGTCGATTTTAAGGTTACGAACCTTTTTTACTCCTACTGTATATTAGGTTTTACTTCTGATACGGATTTTACGCTCCGCGCGGATTAAGGCCTCCCACACACACTAAATGTATACTTTGTTCTCAAATTTTACATTGCAACATATCCCGCTGCCAAGCAGGTTTATTTGGATGTCGGTGTACGATGATAGGTTCCGCCATCTGCCAAATTAAGAACGCAATAAAATCAGCGAAAGAGGAAAAGATCCGGCTAGTAATTGTGTATCTCATTGGAGTTTAATATAACATAAAATTAGTCACTTTTTAAAATATATTCTTATTTACATAAAATTGACAATAAAAAAAACTGGTTATCTAAATTTGGTAGGTATTCTATAATCGCTACCCTGTTTTTGAAATATCATTGCCGATATAATGAACGGATAGCAAGCACCCACACTAGAAAACAAACATTATAGATTTGGATAATCTCACTTCAGTCGGGAATCCCACAACCGATGAACTGAAGTAGTAAACTCGTTGCTATACCAGTAAAAGTTCATTAAAAACCCATACAAAAACAAACCCGTCTGTATGTTTATTCATCATTCATCACATTACCTATGACACTCCGGGAAAGAATGCAAATCTAGTGGCACTTTACACTTCATAATCGATCACCAACGTTTTACTTAATAGCGCTATAAACTTAAATGATGCACGTTGAAGGTGACGCCTCGACACAGTGTCACGGTCAGACCATTTGAAGGTCATGCGAAGGTCATTTCGCTCTATTGTAAAATAAGTGTTGGAATCTCGTCGCGTTTTTAGTTTTTATATTCATTTGTAACTTGCCACACAACACGTCAGAAAATACATGTGTCTGAAAGAAACAATATTATGAAGAATGACCAGAAAACTATTCGTGTCGCATCATAAAGTGGAAACAAGATCACTAACAATACAGTGGCACCCAAAAAAAACATAACGTCAACTCGATTGCTAAAGAAAATGATACCTAATGCAGAGGAAACACCAGTGCGTATGCCAGATATGATTAAATATATTAATAAAAAAGGCCTTCGGGACATAGGTTTATCCCATTGGGTTATCCCCAATTATTGACGACAATCTTTTCTGGGCCAAACGTCTGCCTTGTTTTTATTTTTTATACATTTACACAAGCCAAGTAAGACGACCTCTTTACGTACGTAAGCGATTGGATAAACATGGTGCCTATGTTTTTAAAAAAGTTTTCCTGTTAAATCGCACAACACTGGTAAATACTATGACGAATGTTGGTGTAATCCCATGTGTGTAATTATCAAGTGGCGTCGCTGGTCGTGCAGTCGACGGCAGCAAAAATAAAAACGCGAGATAAATTTGTCATTATTATATACTGAATATAGGAAGATCTGGTTTATTTTTAGTTTGTGCTGTTTACTTAAGCTCCACACAAGATACGTTAGTAATTAATTTTCTTAATTCTTGTTAATATCTATTCACACATCTTGACCATAAATGTCACTATAACCTTAAATTATAAAGCTGTCGAGAAATAAATTATTATCTATGGTAATGTTAGTCATTATTTTAAAACTATACACTAATGTCAAAATCTTTATTTACACTATGATTCAATGAAATGATAATAAACGAGTTTAATCATGAGTAATTGTGGCTTGCGATGCTTGCAACGGGAGTTCTCAAGATATAAAGAGCACGATGAGCTTCAGCGGTCTATGGAAGAGCGGGTGCCGCAGACTCCGACGCCCAGCTTCGCGTCGTGCCTGAGCAACACTTGTAGTGCACCGCAACCATGTCCTGACGGTACTCGCGGCCGGTCACCACCAGCACCGGACAATCGCTGCTGCTCCAATGTTATTTGAGTTTAAAATTATCTCTGTTTATTATAGAAAAAGGTAGCAAATGAGCAAGCAGTTCACTTGATTCAGACCGCTAACTATTGCTATCTGGAATAAGCTAATTAGTTGGAGAGGCGTTGTATACCATTAAGGGACAAAGAAAAGGATGTGTATTTTCCTATCCATCCCCATTCCCGTTTTGTAAGATGATTCCCTGTATATTAGCTTCGAATTATCGATAACATGTGCCTAAAAGTTGTTATTGATCAAAACATGAAACAACACCATGGCAACCGATTTTGTAAATTAAGGTTTTATGTGCCTTGAGAAAAGTTAAATTTTAATGATAAAAGGTAAGTACCACATGTAATTTTCTATACCCTGGACAATGTGTGTGCAAAATTTCATGATGCTCGGTAAAGTAGTTAAGGAGGTAAAGCGTAAGCCATTCAGGTGGTGTGGATGATACCTGGCGGTCTGTAGTGTCGTCGATGACGAAACTCGGCGGCAGGAATCGTTCCAAATAGTTCTTCGGAACAATCCTCGTTGTATATGCGATAAGAAATGCAGAGGAAACTGACGTCCCTCCGCAAAGCCAGAGTATCAAGCCGATCGATAAGAGCTCGGTCGTTGACGATTCGAGTCGCTCTCCGTTGTGTGTCAAATGGAAGAAGCTGGTATTGGGGTGCTCCCGCCCAGAGATGCGAGCAGTATTCAATGTGGGGCCGAACTTACGCCTTGTATAACTGAAGGCGGTGGCCCGGTTTCAAATACTGCGTCGCTCTACTGAGTACACCCAGCTTTTTAAAGGCAAACTTGGCCTTGTCTTCCAAGTGAGCGCGAAACTGAACAGCACTCGGAGAATACTGATACTGGCTGAGGCAACCAAGGGAGTGCCCTCAAAACTAAGATCCACGACAAATGGTTGTTTTTATATATTTAGTTTGAATTATATTTTATTTTAACTTCGTAATGATTAGCGCTCTTGTCCCTTGTTGTCATATCAATTGATTTTATATGAAGTTGTCTGATAAGTACTTTAATTTCAAAGAGTACTAAGTGACTACGACTTGACAAGGGGCTGAATTTGAAAATTGTCGAAGGTTTTCATATCCTGACTGTATTTCGACTCCATATGGCATCTCCGTAGGATGCCCTATACAATAATAAACTTATAATTAAGCTTAAAGAGAAAATATTCGACTGTTTGTTTGTTCCGGATAAACTCAAAAACTACTTAAACGCTTTTAAGAATTCTTTCACCAATAGAAATCTCCTTTATCAGCACCGAGGCTACCTTATCTTTGTTTTTTTTTTTTTAAATATGTCTAGCTAATCTATATACCCGAGCAAAGTTGGGCTAGTATGCAATATTATTAATTAATGAAAAAAAATATAATTACCAGAACTTGCGAGTGAGTTTATAAATGTGGGTGAAGAAAAAGGTTTTTTGTTCATGCGCAACAAAAATGCTTCCGCTCTGGAGTGACAGAATGTTACGTAAAAATTAATTTGTTTCAGTTAATAGAACGTATATCGTGTTCAGTTGCCACGTCGTGGAAAAGTCTCAAAGTGCTGTACAGAAAAGTCTCCAGCGACAGATTCACTTGGCAATTGTTCAAAAGTATTATATTCTTCACACTCGGCTTGAAACTATTCAACGATATGGCGAGACACATGACAAAGAACAATAAATGATACAGCATTGGATGTTAATACGACTTTGAATTCATTTGAAATCTTAAGCCCTTATATGTCGTTATGTATCATCAAGAGATTAAGGTGATATCTGCTAGATGTAGAATTTGTTCGTCATAGGTCGCCGCCAAAGAAAAATCTATCGTATTATAGAAGAAAGGGGCACCTGATGTTACCACCGCTCATAGCTCTAACATAAAATGAGAATTTCAGTCGCGTGGTCTTTACTTAAGAAAGACTAGATATAAGGAAAACGTTATTAACTATTTTCTGGAAAAAAAAAGTAAACAAAAACAAAACCGACTTCAAAAAAACTATATTCAAAAACAACAAATGCACTTAAAAGTATAAAATAATTTTACGCAACTAAACATAAAAATCATTTCAAAATCATATTTATCAGTCAGCTTAGGAAATACCAATATACGAGGATGTCTTAAGAAAACATTTCACAAATTTAAACTTTACACTATACTAGTGCCCACGCCCAATTCATTGTACATTATTGATCATTTTGACGAAACAATAGTAAGTAGATATTTTAAAATCGTCAATGAAGCCAGCATTAAAACTATATCTTTTGACTGAATATAGAAGAGCCTTGACACTTTCAAGGTTAGTCCGGACTTGTTTGTCCAGTATCCAATAGCATAGGCGGCATTTTGATAATTTTATTATTTTGTTTGTTATTAACGAACGAAAAATTAATAATGTAAGGTCAGCGTACTTCAACCGACGGTCAACCGAAAGGCCACAGCCGCTATGTGTGCGTAACGTGTGCATGACGAGAGGTTTATTGGACGACCATTGCTCCCTGCCGCGTCAGTGTTACCACACGGGGGTTGTGTCGTTGCAGCGCTATGATTTTGAAGGTGAGTGTGCAAATGCAATGACGCAACGCAACGCAGCTTTTTTATGCAGTAGCGTTCCTCGAGACGTCCGCTTCAATCTTTGATTGGCAATGGAGTTGAAGTTTGATACTATAAAAATACTAAGCTGCGTTGCGCTGTCTCTACGGCTTCGCATCGTGCAGCACTCCTCCCCGGTTCCTTTCACTGGCCGCATGTGCGTTCCTAGCGCGTTCCCCCAACGCACGTCGTTTTGACACATTGGCATGTCGTTCTAATTTGTATTGTAAAACTACGTCACCTATCCATCGTCGCAACACCGACGCGACGCCCGTGACACTTCACTCTGATCAAATCTGTGTATTGACAAGGACACGCAAACTATAAAGCCAGTACACGTTGTGTGAGTTGCCGATTCATAGCCAGCCTTTATCAAGAGTAAAAGACGAAGAATATATGGAAAAATATATAAGGAGCACCCATAACCGACGAGCATGTATGCGTAGATGTATGAATGTAGAAGAAGCGAGAGAGGTGTGCCAGGATGGCGCCAACGGAAATCCATGATCTCTGCCTACCCCTTTGGGTTACGGGCGTGAGCGCATATTTATATGTATGTATGTATATATATATATATATATATATATATATATATATATATATATATATATATATATATATATATATATATATGTGTGTGTGTGTGTTGTATAGTGTTTACACAAATAATTATTAGAACTTACTAAAAAGAAGAAAAAGTACACTTTTAGAGTTCAGCTCACCGGTACTTCACCATTTTTCAATTGTAAATTTACTCGTAACTTCAATTTTTGTGTAAAACGTGTAAATTAGTACATAATGTAGTGCCTGGTCAAATAACAGATTTGTGTCTTAGACTAAATGATAACAAAGATGAATCAACAAAAAATATAACATGTTGATCGACGTCAAGGATTTTCTACAAGCCGAGCGGTAATTACCAAGCGCGCATCTGTGAAGCTTGAGGAAAAAACTGTACCGGTACTCATGATGTAATGAATATTTCTTTTGTGTTAATTGTGTGTGCATGTGTGCGTATACTGTCTTTTTAATACGCTTTACCTCGGTATGTATGTTTGTTGGTAATGGAATCTTTGTTTGGACGTGATTTTGAACCTTTTCTATATGTCAGATTAATTTGAAACATTGCACACTTATCAAGGACCGATGACGATGCAATAATTTAAATACTTTGTCCCATTATACTTACATTACACTTCCATCTGCTCTGTTTGCTGTACTGGCTTGTCAAAGCCGAATATTCGACTTACATGCTCAAATTGAGCGAAACTTCATGTCAGTTGCCACCAGCGGTCGACGCCTCTAAGATTGACGGATGCCATGTATTTTCAAATTCTATTATACTATGATTTGAAAATTTAATGTTAATAAAAAATATAATTTAATAAGGTGTAAAAATCAAGAAAAACTGTTAACAGATTACTAAATATGGCAACAACCAGTTTATAAAGTGAAATACATGGTGATCGGAAAGAAATAAAAGGTAAGTTTGTATTTCAAAAGTTATGTCATCCAAACAATGATACAATATAAAATATAGCAAATAAAAGTTCTATTAGCGGTCGAAAAGAGAATACTCGAAAGCGTCCTAATTAGGACGGATTCTCTTTATCTTACGTCATGTGTTTACATTTACGCTTAAGTGACAAACACTGACTGTTATCTGTTATCTTATGATTTTAATTACGCTATCCTTTTTACACCATTTGATAGATTGCTGTCACTATCTTAGGAACACGTCTGATGATTCGTGACGTCGGTGATTTTGTATAGGATGTCTATTAGTATAAAATATCATTGCACCCGAACATAAAATTTCTTCATATCAGTTGGAATCTATACAAGGCATGGACGGCCCTTCTAATTTTTGTCGATTATGAACATATGTTCGAAGCTGGTCCAATAAAAATGGAAAAGAGCGGAGTGCGCAGAAACCGCAAGCAGCTAATGCAGGATAAAACAAAGAATGATTATTATCATTCTTTGTCTTATCCTGCATTAGCTGGTTGCGGCTTCAAGCTATTGCTTGAATACCGAAATGATAGTTGCCACTACATTAAGAGGCATTATAGAGTCCATTATAACCTTCGTCTAATTTATTTTAAGAATGAATGAGGCCACCTAGTGATAATGATAATTAAATAAGCATAGGCGCTTTACATAACGGGAACTTTGCGCGTTTATTAGTTTTTATAGCGAACTTTATTAGTTTTTAAAAAGGTCTTCTATATTTTAACAATGAATAACGCTACCTAGTGATAATGTTAGTGAACTAACAACGTTTATGTAACGGAAAATGTGAGATAAAGTACGGTGAAATTGTGTAGTATGGCAGCTAATGTTATAAGGTAATATGAGAAAAAGTTGTGTTTCGAAAATTTACGAATGAATAGATGTGATTTTTGGAAACAAAGGATTTTACGAATTTTAACGTAAACCCCATTGTTTACAAAAATCATATCTTGCTGTGAAACAAAGTTTAGTAGAGTCTATCGAGCACGACTTATGTGTATGCTTCCCCCGTCTCCCTTAGTTCTCCTTCTGTCACGCACTCCCTCTTTCTGCTAAAAAACAACACATCTGTAATATTCAACACGAATGAAATCGGGCGGCACTATATTACTAGTGAATATGAGTCCTTTGCTCACTCAATTTAGAATTCACGAAAACCAGATTCGCTACGTCGCTAACACTCGCCCGGCAGCCGAGCGGCCCGAGTCATCGTCGACTACACTTCAGTTTACCGCACGAACAAAAGTGGGGACCACGCGTCGTCTTACAGCTTTTTTATCTTAATAAAATATATAATTATTTTGTTTTGGATATGGATAAATAATATAATAATTTAACATCCTTTCCGTTCGTTGGCGTGTGACTATAATGTTAACTTGACGATAACCTTTTGCACAAGAAGCGTATTTTATCTCTCACTTCGGAAGAGGTCGGGTGTAAACATAAAGTGAATTTATTTGTGATATTTGTAATGGGTATAAAATGCAAAGCGGTTGTTTTGAGTATTCTGGCTACGATTGTTTCAACACAAGGTATGTATTTAGGTTTAATATATAATAATAACCTTTTATTAATATATTTTATCTGTACATAAATGTAATATAATGATTTAACTACTTGTTACATAATTAGTACATTAAACGAGTAAAGTAAATGAAGTACATTAAAGAATTGAAATATACAACATAACACCTTCACAACTTTAAAAATTCTTAGAACCTCTAATACGTTTATGTTAAATAAAATATCGGTTTTTATGTCACCGACCGATTGTCAGAGTAGACACCTTATAATTGGGCTAGGCCAATTCTTAACAGTCGGCACATTCTTAGTTGAACGAATCATTGACAATATGACGTTTCTTTCCTAGGCACTTTATAAAGACAGGCAGGCATATTTATCAATACACATGTATGTCTTTCGTCATAATAATTAACAGGTTTAATTTTAGTTCAGTATGTAAAAGTAATCTATAATTTTAGTTACTAATGTTACGAAAATAATTGAAAATAACATGACAAGAACATTTTGTTTGGTTACAAAACACAAAGGCTGTCATAACGACAACCGGTAGAAGTAAAAACCCAAAACAAGTGGGAAGTCCTGAATAAAGCCTTTGCATCTTAACAATGAAATTCAAAATTGAATACACCTTGCAAAACTATATTTTACAATTTTGAAAACAAATGAAAAAAAATACGTCGAAATTGTTCCAAATTCAAATAAGCATATTGCTGACATGCATAACCTTTAAGAACAAATACTTTTTTAAAATTTATTTTATGACCTTGCAACATGGACCTTTCCGTCATCCTACCAAATACCGTCTAATGCGGCCAAAGAAGTTTTCACTTTAATAGAGTAGGATATCAGAAATATCACTAGAAATCAACGCGTATTCAGTCGCTCGCCAATATATAGTCATAAACGTTATAACCTATAGATTCGGAGAAAGAAACAGTTGACATTCCATAGATTTATATATACCTGCAGATACCGCGTTCCCTACAAATTCTACATTAAAAAGTGAAGCCCGATTTTTGCCGCGAATGTATGTCAACGTGTCCGTGATACCCCAAAATGGAGTATGCTTAACGTA
>JWHW01043104.1:0-17295 GCA_000931545.1 Papilio glaucus
GAGACTTCCTGCCGGAAATTAAAGTTGGGCGGCTTTTGCACCGTATAAGACGAAGCATGAAAGAAATAAGAGAGCAAGGGAAGGAATTTAGAGTATTCTGGGTGAAAGCGCATGCGGGGTTAGAGGGAAACGAGAGAGCGGATCAGCTGGCCAAAATGGACGCAGTCGGGATAAAGACCAAACCGCATTATGAAAGGTACAGGGCACCTATCGCCGTATTTTCTAGTTATTTCGTTTGTTAAGCGACAAATACGTCTGGAATCGCTTGACAAATGGAATAAGTGGTACGTGGAAGGGGACGCGGCTTCAACAACCATGCTCTTCTTCCCTAACGTAACGAGCGCCCCCGCCACACTTAGGAGGTTAGAGTTAGATCCCGTGCTGGTTCAAATTTTGACTTGGCACGGGGGGTTCTCCCAATATTTGCACAGGTTTAAGTGCAAGGAGGACCCCTCGTGCATCTGTGACCCAGCACGGGAAGAAAGCGTGCTGCACGTATTAACGGAGTGTCCTGTGTTTGAATCAGATAGAATAGATTTAGAAATAAAAAGTAAAATGAAATGGCCAAAGAAAACTTGTACATATTTATTAGTAGTAAGGAAACAAGAAATAGCTTTATAAATTATTGTAGTTCCGCAGCCGCAAGAGTCATCAATAGAAATAAGACGTGATATTGATACAGGGTTTTTACAGATAGTTTTAGTATAATAAATTGTAAGTTTTAACGGAAGTGAATCATTTTATTTATTTTACTGTATTTTAACTGTAATTTATAATGTTTTTTAACTGTTTTTAAAAAATGTATTTTAATGGTATTATTATTTTTTTATCGCATTAATTTTATTATAAATTGTTTTTAAAATTGTATTTTAATTGATATGAAAATTTTAAATTGTAATTTTAAATGTAATTTCACGTGAAATTGTACATTAAGAATATTTTAAACTTACTGTAAATAAAGAAATAAATGAAAAAAAAATATTAACCCCGGTAAAAAGGTCCCTGACCGACCATGTCAGGGGGCACGAGAGGGCGGCATAGAGCCGCCCAATAAAAAAAAACCTAACCTAAACTAAGGTTTAACCTAAACCTTAGTTTAGGTTAGGTTACTACCTTTAACCTTATACTTTGTAACCTTAGGTTACCTAAACCTACCTGAACCTAACCTAAACCTAGCCTAAATATAGAACTAGGCTCTATGGATATCGTTCCCTTGTCTCTTTGCCATTCCAAGTTTAAAAAAGTGACATGTTCTTGAATCTTCTTAGTTGATTTTACGATTTTTGAAAAATTATATCTCAAAAACTATATGCGTACGAGCTACGAAACTTTCCATAACGAAACTACATACCGAGGCCCTTTCCCAAAAAAAAATATGAACGTAATACTGGCTGGGCAATAGTATACATATTAGCCATTCATCCTTTTAACATGCCCAAGAAGCATACCTTTCCTAATTCGTCAAATAATATAACGCTATTTTTAATCCTGAATGTCCTTTATCCTTTTATCCTCTCAGAATATCTGAGTGTTTATTTTTATTTACATTCATAATATATGACGAAAAATCAGGGTTAATATAAAACCGTTTTTAAAGTTTGAATAGACAAAAGTACGATCAGCTTTATTGGTATAAGTTCAATCCTCTTAGCTTACAAAAGAGCTTATTGTTCAAAATTATCATAAAAGCATTTTGTTAGCAGTATTATTGAGCAGAATATTTACGAAAACAGCAAATTTTAATTTACGAGATTGAAAAATAATAATTCTAGAGATATTATGAATACTAAAGTACTTGAAAAACTTTATGATGAAAGGACTATGAAAGGGATTTCTGAATTATTTTATTAATCATCCAACTTTATGTATTATTCGAACATGCTTTAGAAATAGTGCACTTATAAAAACTTAAAAACTAAAAATGATATACCTATTTCAATTTTATTTTAAAGTTAATTTGTCCGTTTGCAGAGATATAAATTTCTGCAAGCCAGCTACAGATCAAACCCCCTTAAACCCTAAGTCGAATATTAACCCGGAAACCTCTAGCATACTGAAATATATATCAATAGTAGTTTTTAACATTAAAAAACTAGATACATGAGCTAAAGCCATATTCAAACCAAACCTATCGTCAGCGGCCGCCTATCAGCAAGCTTATGTAAGCCCCAGTGTGAACTTGAAATCACACTGCATTTTTGGTTAGAGACTATAGCGTAGCGTGGTTGGTTCGATGTGAAAAAAAGTTGAATAGGTATGAATTGAAAAAACATAAACTACGTTACACTCTCATAATCGGCGGCTTGCGATACGTTTTGTTTTAATCCTAGACATTATGGGTGTTATGTTAAAATTATGATGGTTGAACGAGTTCCAAATTGTTTATTTCTTTGGTATCCAAAAATATACAATTTGGAAAGTGAGTGAACATAAGTATTTATGTTCAAAACATTTTAAGACAAGACATCCATCGGCGATTGTTTAAGAAAATATGGCAGGGCCAGCAACAGAAGTGTTATTCCACAAAATGGTTCGACTCGAAAGGAAGAAATGGAAAATCCCACAACTTCTGTTAATGGTGTAAACAAGTAATAGTTAATTTAACAAGTAATAGTTAATTTACAAAACCAACAAACCCTACTGACTGTACCCCTTTTAAACTCCCGGGAAGATTACAAATCGAATGATGCCTCACGTTTTAAAATCTTTCAAGCCGTTTATATACCTGCGAAAAACTGATTAGCGTTTGACTGTGTGATTATTTCATCACCATGATCATATTACAATGCTGTGCTGGTCCCCAGCTTAATGTATTGAAATGAGAGCTGGCTTTGGCAGGAAAAGCATGTTAGTAGAGTAAATGCCCTTGAGATGCGGTCCTTAAAAAGTATGTTAGGTGTGGCGTTTAATAACAGGATTAAAAATTGCGTTAAAAGGGAAAATTGTAATTTAAAATTAGATGTTGTGACTAGAATTGAGAAAGGGATGTAGTAACTTTTTTCTTAATTAATCCCAATCACCCTGAAGAAGGACGTCCAACGGGTTCGAAATTTGTCGGTACAAAAATACTGAGAAAAAATAACACGAACGTGAATAAAGCTGTTTTTATAAATAGTTAGTTAATAATGTCTCATGAAAGTTTTAATAGTTTTAGAGAAATGGGCATGTTGCAAGGATGAATGAAGAGAGAGTAACGAAACAAATTTACTTTGCAAATTTGAGGGGCAATACTGGTAGGGGACGTCCAAGGAGAACTTATATCGATCAGATTAGTGACATACTAAAGAAGGGTGATATAAGGAGTACCCGTAACCGACGAGCATGTATGCGTTGATGTATGGATGTAGAAGAAGCGAGAGGTGTGCTACGATCGCGTTAGATACAAATCTGTAATCTCTGCCTACCTCTCTGGGTTAACGGCGTGAGCGCATATTTATTTATTCATCGTTCCCTATGATACTTTGAAGGACAATACCAACACCACACCTTACTTATCAAAATGGTTAAGCCGTTTAGGCTACGAGAAGTTATAATAGAACGGACATATACATACGCGGAAAAAACATTACCCTCCTCTTAGGTTGTTAGGTAATTAGAGGTATTTATGCTTCCGCGTTTGTATCTTTACATTAAAGGTATTTATTACCTTTATCTTAAAAAGACAATACATCCGTGACCCTTCAAGTAAGTTGGTAGTCGCTTGCTCTTTTGATATCTGTCATAAAATTGAGAAAAATTCTGAAAATTGAAAATATTTCCTTATTTTTCTTTACTTGCGAAACAAATTATACCTAAGCCGAAATAAACTCGTTAAACTGTCACCGTAGACGTTTACGGGTTTCATTGGATTGAGTGATTTATATGTCGTCTCGCCTCGAAATAAAACTTTTTTTGTAGGAACGAGCAAACGAAGGAACGCGTCGCGTTCGGTGATCAACGGGCGGCGCTTTTGCAAGACAAAAAACTAAAGTGGAAATAAGGGAAAGGTTATGACTTAAAAATGAGTTTTTCGTCACTGTTTCGAAAATATGTATATTACGTGTTTATACTAGACTCGTAAACTGGTACTGCCAGAGCAAAAACAAATATCCTAATAATGTACCCTATTCTTCGTAATTATAAACAACGACTGTGCCTCAAAATACTAAGAGTAAATATGAATATTTGGCAAATAGCCATGATTATACACTTCAACCTTTCCAACATTCAATTCATGTTATGTTTCCTCGCGCTTCTAACTTTCTGTCCGATTCTTTTGCAGCTACAAATACAAGACTATAAAACGAGCTTCGCGTTAGTGTTTTGCAGGCATCTTAAATTTTCATATTTATTTACATTGCTTTGAAATCATTACCTTTTCCGAGTAGCTAATACCTAACATTAACTTACCGTACCGTATACGAGATACGAGGTATACCCTAAACGAGAATCCTACCTTGTTTTATATGTATATGTTTCTATATCTACATACATATATAATAAGGTAGGACTCCGGTATATATATACCGGAACGACAGAATTCTATAAGAATGAACATGATGAACTCGAAAAGATATTTCGTAAGCTATCAAAACGATATTTCAGACATCACGGAGCATCAATCTTAACTTCAGTTTACATCTATAATTATCATTCGGATATACACACAACATTCATAGGTTTCGATTTGGAAACAAATACACCTAAAATAATTGTGCTGGATAAAGTAAATTTGGATTTAGTATTAAATAAAATGAAATATAATTTGGAATTATTGCTCATTCCATTAATGATCTATTATTTAACGTGTAAACAAAAATCAGCAAACGGTTTTTCCACAAAATCTGAAAGGCCCATTCGTTTTTATTCAAAACACGGTCGATTACATTGCCTCTGTGAGACAATATTTGTAAAGCTTCATTTAAAAGCGAGTTGAATACTCAATAGAAATATATTCAAATTTCAACAATTTATATCTTAAAAATTATTTGAAAGATAATTATTTTGATTTTCCATTTGTGTTTTTGTAATTCGTATTTTACAACTGTAACAATCACTGCAACCTAATATAGATGGCGCCACACGCATTTTAAGACGCGGTGACGAGTTTCACACCGCTTTGCTTAAGTAGTCAGGATGTACATTCCACAGTGGAGTTAGTTCCTACGAGCGATTCTGTCTTATATTAGCTTGCTGCCTTGTGACTAATATATACTTCAGATAACACCTCGTATTCACTCCAAATTAAGCTGCTTGCGTTAGTGACGGCCTAACTTTGGTAAATAACCGCTTGCTGGTTTGTGACGGTTATCCACATACATACAGTTTATGTATTCAAATTAGGTATACGTCAATAAATACCTATCTGTCGTCAACCTGGTGTTGTTATTAGGCCAACTCGGCTTCTCAAAACACCCCCTCCTCTACAATCTGGCACCCAACGTGGGGCAAGTCGAATCAGCCGAGATACATCACAAGGTCAAGACGACAAACAACAACTGCCGCTAAGATTACGCAACAACAGAACAACATGGCTCTCTCTCCTGAGCAATTCCAACATCATAGTGAAATTGAAGAAATGTAGATTCTGTAGTTAGACCATAGCGAATCTTCCTGTGCCAAATAATCTCCGCCATCTAGTCACCTTTTTGCTAACCTGTTCCTGGTACCGAAGATTTATTGAAAACTTCTCTACTATTGCTGAACCCCTGACCAGACTCACTAAGAAAGCTGTCATTGCTTTAGGAGCTATTCTAGTCCAGGGGGAGGGTGAAGACGAACACCCAGTGGAATACTCAAGTTTTCGGAACATTGTTTTAACCGAAAACTTTATCGCTGAAATCACTCCCAAATTGGTAAACATGGCAGAAACCATGAAAAAGGCAAGGGAAGTCCAAGAAATAAAAGAAGAGACTCGCAAGGAGTACTACGATAAGACACGGAGAACCAGCCCACAATACAAAGCAGGAGATTTGGTACTGGCTAATGTACATCCAATCAGCAGAGCCTCTAAAGGCTACAGCGGGAATTTTACTCCCTGACGCGATGGCCCATATATAATAGTGGAACAACATGGTCCTGCCTCTTATAAACTTGCAAACGCAGACGATCCCGAATCCGTGATTGGTACATACCATTCCTCCGCTCTCCAGCCTTACAAGAATACCGAAAGTGCCCAATCATTGCCGGCTCCTGTCCAACCGCTTAGAAAGAGAGGACGCCCACGTAAACAGAAGAATTAAACTTCCAGTTTCATCGTCGGGACTACTTCTGAGACTGAGGGGGAGATTGTAACAATCACTGCAACCTAATATAGATGGCGCCAAGAATTATCTAATTCAATTTGACTATTTTTGTTACAAAATATTATGAGTATCGTTGATGTTCATTTCCATTGTTTAAAAATAACTAGTTGAAAATTAAATTAAGAGCGGGTATCCCCGAATAGAGTAGTGCGACGACGTCATCGAAATGGCGGCTCGCTGGCACTTGTAAATCAGCGGTCGCTCGAGACGAACGTGTTCTAACCTATTGGCTCTTATCTGTTTTAATCTTAAAGTCAGTGTTGTATTTTGATTTATATGGTGGTTGAATCGATTAAGTAAATCTTGAACAAAGCAATCGTGGTTGTATTTCTGAGTACCCGCCTTGTTCACACCCACAATGGAGGACGATAGCCTAGACCGCTTCAGAAGGCCTTCTGATGATTCGATATATACTTCAGATAACACCTCGTATTCACTCCAAATTAGGCTGCTTGCGTTAGTGACGGCCTAACTTTGGTAAATAACCGCTTGCTGGTTTGTGACGGTTATCCATATACATACATTTTATGTATTTAAATTAGGTATACGTCAATAAATACCTATCTGTCGTCAACCTGGTGTTGTTACTAGGCCAACTCGGCTTTCCAAAACACGCCTCCTCTACAATCTAAACACATTTTCTTTATTCATGAATAAAGCTTTTGTTGTTGAGTCTTATACATTAGTAGGTAAAACATACAAACATAGAAAGGGATGCCATTTTGTTCCATGCATTACGGGTACGATCTTGATTCCTTTGCTGGACAACCAAGGGCACCAAGACATTAGGAATGGATGGGTAGGGTAAGAGGAGTATAATTACGCCTGCACCACCTCACTCATCATTCGAAACTCTGAATATTTCACGCCTGTCTTCTGTAAGGTCGTTGTATTTCACCGGTCGAGCCGGTAAATTCATTTAACATTGTTGTTGCCGGCGACTGTTAAAGTGTAATAAATAAATTATAGAGAAATAAGAACCTTTGGGTTCATAAATGGAAGCCGAATATTTCTTGTATCTATAATAGTATAAGGTCTAACCTTTACTATAAAACAAGCAGTAAAATAAATGTGAATATCATTATTGCCTATAGTGTTATAGACTAGAATTCAGAAATGATTCATGTGTGTTATATATTTCTAACTAGTAACTAACCCCAGCTTCGCTCGGGTAGTTAGATAATTTGAAACAAATTACATAGCTTAAGGTACTCGTTGCTGGAAGACCTTTCTATTGGTGAATGAATTTTTAAAATCAATTAAATAGTTTTTATGTTAAGAGTAGATAACTAGTAATGGGTCCTTGAGGAATATTGTTCAATAAAAACTTATCTTTCCATGTTCATTCCAGTCTCGGCGAGTAACCTTGGTATATTTTGTTGTATTTTATTTAATGTCTGTATATCCAGAGCAAAGCTTTCCTTTATTAATGTCCAATATTTTTGGTCGCCAATAGTTCAATATTAAACAGATATGTAGTTCATATTAAACCTATTATTTACTTTAAAGCTTAGTTTAAAGTAATTGTGTAAATTTATTTTAAATACTGCTGAATAGCCGAGAGTTATACGAAAATAAAAGAAAAACAATTAAAATATAATAAAGTAAAAAATTATGCGAAACAATATGCATAAACGTATTTTATGTGGTGGGCGCATGGTTTTAAGTATTACACTAATGATATACTTAAATTTACAAATGCAATTAAATTAGTTCATTTATACACATCAACGTCAGTTGGGATAAAATAATATTATTTGATATTTCATTAGTGGATCGTTGTTTAGCTGTTCCCCGGAAAGTTTGATTGTTGGGTTTTCGTGGGAAGGTTTGGAAAGGTCGCGCGCTATTTATAATTCATATCGCTTACAGAATACGTTGACCAGTTGTTGTGAGTGGTACTTAAATTTTTCAAATAGTTCATTTTATTACGGTTACTGTAGAATGGATTATTCAAATATTATCTGAACATTTAAAAAGAACTTTTCACAAGATGATAGCTCACCTTTGTTTTAACTGATGAACCAGCGGTTGACCGCAATCCCACCTCATGTTAAGTAGTTACGTTCGAATGCGCGGTATGTTTACTATGAAAAGATGGAGACCTGCCAGACGTCCGATGCTAGAATGGGGATGTGTGAATTAATTCGTGTATTCCTGCGCACATTTCCCAAAATGCAATCTGTAAGACACCGAGAAGCTAGAAGCACTTTGAATAAATTAAGGTCTTGGTCACCAATCAGCCCGCCCGCCACTCCACCTTTAAAAACTTATGGATTTCAACTAATAATTTTCGACACACATACAACCCAAAAGGATAAAATAACTTATATAGATTCAAAAAATCGATTATTTTTCGATAATAAGTTACATGTTTTTCACGCTTTTTTCTCTTCATTTTTTATTCACACTGGCGGCTAGTTGGGTGAATAGCTGACGGCGTCGACTTCACGGGACATTAAGTCTGCAAGTTTACAAAGGCTGTCCTCAGACCTATTCATCGCACGTTTGAACCACCTCGGCCGAGAGTTGGACGTGATGTACGTCGTACCCTTTACGTTACACAAATTTAAAACTACCTTTATACTTCATAATCTTTTTTATTACACTTTTTTATTCGGCCATTTCTATCTTTTTACAGTTTTCACTATATTACATATCTCCAATCCGTATAAAAGGATGCAGGATGACCATTTATTTCTTGGTCTGATGAACCAACTCCTCGCGGAGTTTTGGCCCCAGACGGTCTGACATTTTAGAATCATATAACCTCATATCATATAACTTAGCTATTTTGCTATCATAGTTTCTACGAAAGCTGTTGAATAGCTGTAACACTTCGACCGCTTTGATAGAAATTATGATGGCAAAATAACGTGAATGAGACTCTCGTATTCCACGCAAGTCTCATTCAGTGAGTCATCATCTCACTGGTGACTTACTTCCCCATGTGCGATATATTTTTTTCAATTTGAATTGAATTGCTATACTAAAATCGTAAGGCGTGATAAATTGTCTCAAAACCAAAGTTTTTTGCATACTGTACAAGCACACCACTCTCAAGTCATCGGGCTTGTTTTTATAAAAGAAGGTGGACATAGGTATTGCACCACTCAAGCCAGATCATTCGTGCAAAAGATGTTGTTGCAGGCTCTACCACTGTTAAATATCTCAGATGACGTACACGATTAGTGCAGAAGTTAAAGTATTATCAGGTTATTGGTTAGTATTCAGTACGATGCTTCGACATGATCTGTCAATTTTAGATCCAATACATACATCAAAATAATGTTGCTCTTTTGTTGATGTAGGCATACGGTTGTTTACGACTGCGTCGCTGGATCATTATGTAACGCCTGATATCTTTCCAGACACAGATCGTTGACTTGCTGTCGTCATCATTCGTTTTTCGTAACACAGAGGATGTATCACAATATTCGACTAAAATAACAGTACATAAAAATCAAATGGATATTTAGCAACACATAATGAACTCTCTCAATTTAAAAAAAAAAAAAACATCCACTCGTAATACAAATAAAAACGTAACAAAGTGTAAAGTCAGCGCACGTACATTTTACGTGCCTTATTACGCCCAAATACTGATTTTCATACGTTTTTACTCTGCAATTTTTCCGTACATCTCAATAACAAATAGCCTACTCATTTTTCACTATCTTGCAAATGATGTTAAATACATAAATGTATTTTAATTAAATTTCGTTAATCAATGAAGCAATGCTAAACTATAGTGAAACTAAATTAAAAATTAGTATAGAGAAAATAAACTATAGTGAAACTATAAATAGTTTGGAGAAAATATTAAGAAAAATATTTGCGAATGTGCAAGGGGACTGAGAGAAAAACGGCCTCTGTACACCTCAGCCACCGAAAAAAAAACAGAAGAACACACACATACAAAACTAATATATCATTATCATCCGTTTGTACTCAAAAGTTCTTAATCCATAAAATATTGTTATGCAATTAACAATAATATTACATTTCTTTAGAGCTTATAATTATATTTTATTAGATTTAATTACCCTTCCTGAGTGTTATTTGTGTGAGATCAGCGCAGCCTTGCGTCATCCCTGCATAACTAGAGCTGGCTACCTTCTGTATTCTATTTGATGATTTTGTTTAATGAACAGTAGTTGAGCCCGTAACAACAACACATGTCGCTCGAATGAGCTGCTTCGACCGGTGAATTGCCATTACCTCGCAGAATACAGGCATGAAGTAGAAGTATAGTGTATATTATTTCGCCTGATGGGTGAGGTGCCGGAGACCCAGATTCAGGCCCCTTCCCCTTTCGGCCTATGGGCTGCGGTCACTAAATACTCGAGTTAGCGGATCACCTACCCGTTTGCAAGTTTTTCACGTCATTCCATTAAAAATAAGTTTACTGTAGTAGTTTACATGTTTCTCTTTTTAACCGACTTCAAAAAAGAGGAGGTTATCAATTCGTCTGTATGTTTTTTTTTATGTTTGTTACCTCAGAACTCCGCTCCTGGTGAACAGATTTTGATTATTATTTCTTTGTTCGAGACCTAGTAATTGTCGATTGGTGGTGATTTTTTAGTCAAGATCTGACGGGTAGTTTTTGAGTTATTCTTAATAATGCATAATACAACAAAGTTGAGTTTTACTTTCTAGGCTTACGTAGGCAAAACTACTGACTTACATTAAAATGATATATGAAGTGATTGTAGCTCTTTAAATTAGCTAAATAAAAGTCTGCGATGACATATATCTATCTTGTATGGTTGTCTCACAATAACCATTCTTAGGAAAACAACTTGTGTAAGTGCAAATAAATATAAACTTGTTAGTACTGTATTGGTCGTTTCTCGGCCTGTTTCTCTTTCAGCCGTGTTTCTAGAGGTTGCTAGTTAGTTATTATTCATAGCAAACGGCATACATTGACCGAGTGCCCGAGAGTGCCTTTTTTACGAACATGTCGTAAGGTTGTGTTGGCTGAATCAACTTTACATTTAGATTTGTTTTAGCTCTTTTACTTTCTAAAACAAATACAGGTTGTGTATATAGAGTAAATGTAGTAAAGTTTCACAAGTACCAGAAAGGTTGTAAAGGAAAACTATATAGGTTTTTATATACCTTAGAGCGCCTTTTTTTCAAAATTGTTTTGATTTAGAAATAAAATATAGAGTAGAATCTGCGTAAAAATACTATCAAGATTGTGCGAATATAATTTACTTATACTTTATTGCACACCGAAATATACATAATAATCAAATACGATAAAAACAGTGGAGAAAGGATACACGCCATAGATTTGGTTGAGCGATTGGCCGGCTTATTGCTAAAAATAATATATTTTAGACAGCTAAAGGAGTAGAAAAAGAAGATGGTATTCCCAGTAAATACAGAGGAATAAAGTACTTGAAATATAAATAAATACGGATAAAATATTGATAAAAATAAAATTAAGAAATATGCGCTCACGCCTGTAACCAAGAAGGTAGGCAAAAACATGGATTTCCATTTGGCGCGGTCCTGGCAAACCTCACTCGCTTCTTCAACATTCATACATCTACGCATACATGCTCGTCGGTTATGGGTGCTCCTTTTATAGCCTTTTTTAGTAAGCCACTAATCTGATCGATATAAGTTCTGCTAGAGCGTCCCCTACCAACACTGCCACTCACTTTTGCTCCATAAATTTGTTTCGTTATTCTCTCTTCATTCATCCTTTCAATATTCCCGAACCACCGAAGCATACCTTTCTAAATTCTAGTCACAACATCCACTTTTAAGCCACATTTTTTCCTTATAATGCTATTTTAATCCTATAATTCAATGTCACGCCTAGCATGCTTCTTAAGGATCGCATGTCAACGGCATTAGCAAAAACATGGTAGTAGAATTACTACCATGCTTTTCCTGCCAAACCCAGCTCTCACTTCCATATATTAAAGTGGGCGCTAGTACAGCATTGTGTATTGCCAGACGAGCGTTCATAGACACATTTTGACCCCTCACAACTGTACCTATAGCCCCATTCATTTTATTTCCTGCATTCACTCGTCGTTCCAAATCTTTAACATGCTTACCATCTTTACTAAACATACATCCCAAATACACGAACTCTTTATTCTGTTCCACTTCTTTACTCTTAACATTTATTTCAATTACTGTCTTACTTTGTTCTCTTTCAAAGACCATTACTTTCGTTTTATCATTCACCTTCATACCTTTACCTCCTAATGAATCATTTACTACATTCACCATAAGTTGTAAGTCCTCCACTGTTGATGCAACCACGACCTGGTCACCGGCGTATAAGAGACATTTTACAACTAACTCACCCATTCTTACTCCACACTTTCAAAGCTTTCAAACAATTATCCATAAAGACATTGAACAGCCACGGGGATGCTACACAGCCCTGTCTTACACTTTTATTGATGCTAAACCTGTCTGAGAAGGTCCCGTTAATCCTTACACAATCAGTAGAATCTTTATAAAGAGACTTTAATGCTTGTATAAGGTCACTGTTCAATCCAAACTCAATTAAAGTTGACTACAGATCGTCTCTTTCAATTTTATCATAGGCCTTTTCTAAATCTGCGAAGGTGCAAAACATTTTTTGGTTTACAGCCAGAAACTTTTCTGTGTTCGTACGTAAAGAAAAGATCTGATCCATGCAACCCATTCCTTTCCTAAAACCTGCTTGCACATCCCACATTCTTTCTTCTGTTTCTTTCATGACTCTTTCAATCAGTACTTTAGCATAAAGTTTTCCCACAATGCTGAGAAATATTGATAAACATAACTCCTGTTATTATAAGGTTATTTGCATTTCTGTGATAAATGATAGCGACACCCAGTATAAACACACATTACGAACCCACAGGGTAAAATGTAACGTTCTTAATATTTCTATTTTTCTGAAATATACACACAATCAAGCATAATTTATTTAAGCTTGTAACGAGCTAGGGTTTAAATGGATTGGGCTGCAATCAGACATAATTGATTTGCAATCACACGAATTTGTGAGCGTGTAATGCTATTTTTTTCGTTTAGCTGCGTAATGACCGGCCATGTTTTATTTATGTTTTTTTACGATAGAAGGTGGAAAACGAGGGTATGAGTGTTACATGACCGCTGCTAATAACTACCATCCGTATAATACATATAATAGTCATGTATGCGTTTACTTACGTTGGAAAGTAGGATGGGGATGAGAATACGGAACCTTCACGATTGTTATTTGTAAGGAGTGACACTTCCTTGCTCGAATCGTCCTATTCGTGCAACACTAGTGTACCACTGACTCTGATGGTAGTACTCTGAATACAGTAACAGAATACCAGTGCTTTAGCCTTGGTTTGTGTGTGAAAAATGTATAAAACCAATCAAATCAAACCCCGTGCCATAAGTATCTACAGATGGTTCGAATTGCTTGGTTCCATATCAACCAATTATATTGATTTTATGTTTAATATTCGAAGACATGTGACATCCATTAACCCGCACTGTGCCAGCGTGGCGGTAGATTACGGCCCCTTCCCTCTCTCTGCGAGGAAGTGTCCCTGCAGTGGAGAATATTATAAAAAAAGACTGATTTATTATTTTTAACGCTGATACGATATTGTTTTATTACACAAATATAAAAAAAAAAATATTGGAATTTCTGTAATTTTTTTCTAGTTTAGTATTCTTTAGGCCAGAGACTTTGTGAATAGCTGGAACCGTTGACTTCACGGTCCATTAAGTCGACAAGCTCTAAGAGGCTTGCTTTGCCTATTCATCTCACACCCTAATTTTAATTTAAACTTCCCTGAAATGTGACCATAGCTTAAGATTTTTATTTATTATTATAACATGCGAAATCTATTCTAATGACTTGTACATTCCTCACCTTCATATTCAAATACACTTTTTAACACGCAGTTTTTAACTAGGTACTTACTTAAAACTCTACCTTTATAGCATTCATTTTCTTATTAATAGAATAGTATTAACGCGGTTTTTTTACGTTTTGAATACAACTGCGTTTAAATATATACATATTGTTTACAGTTATTTTTAGCATAAATGCATATATCTGTATATAATGCTTTGCAAATATATTTATAAAACAAATAATATGGTTTTCCGCCTTAATTAAAACAAACATAGAGCCAATAATGAGGTACGTGTAATTCGTTATTCGTACAATATGTACAGATGAAAATGTAACAAACGTATAAAATCAGGGCACGTACATCTCACGTGTCTTATTAAGCCGAATCACTGATCTCCATACAGACAGAGTTTCGACATAATTTTTTTATATACTCACTAGTATTACTCAATTCCAATATTTTTTTGAAGTGAAAAATTGAAAAAAAAGTGAAAACCAAATAATATCTAACGCGCTTTAGCCGCGTAATCGGGATTTTCTCTTACGGGAATCTTTTAGGATCGCGTGAACTACATGCTCAACATGTGTCAACAACGAGTCAAGCAATATGCTTATAAACTTTTTTTTCCTTTATTTTTCTTTTATTCAATTTTGAATTTTAATGGTAAGAGACAAGGGTTTATTTTTGTTTTTTTTTTCTTGAACTATTGTCGCGCCTGATATGCAACCACGCATATAAATTATATCTTTTCTAGAGTTACAAGTGACAATACATAAGTCGCTCCAGTTCTCTCTGTGTGTTTTTTGTTCGAACTTAGGGTCAATTATCGCCATGCTAACTTTTTATGGACTGCTAATCACATTGGTGACTACAATATCTCAAAGACAAACTGGATTTTCTAGTTTGGATGATGAATTTATGTCACGTGTTATAAGAGAAGTCTCTAGACAAATAAATATTTAAAATATTAAAACTTCGAATAAAATCATAATACTTATTGCTTTTCACGTTTATGATATTCCAGCAAAGGCTAATTTAAATCATTTAATTTCGCCAAAACCATAAATCATTTTCCCTACATAATTTCTACATACAAAAAGGTTATATGCATATATTTTGGAGTCTATTTAAGATAAACATGTTGTAATTTTTTAAACTGGGGTGGATTATAACAACCATTTGCATAATCTGACGATTAAACTTAAAGTATAACCTTTTTACCCTTTTTTGTGGTCCTTGCCGACAATGCCGTGTCGCTTCGGGGGAAGTAATCCGTTCCTGTAGTCGCTAAGCTTTCCCTAGAGGATAATTAATTATGTCCTGGTAGAAGATTAATGTACACGTACCTTTGGGCTCAGCGATGATAAATACACCATCGCTGAGCACCCATCCCGGTTTTGCATATGTATGCAAACATTTTTTTTTCGGTCGTTATCTGCCTATTACATCTTATTTACCAACTTCCAAAGGATCCGCAAGTCAATCTAGCTCTTTTCGCAGATGACACGGCCCTTTACTACGCAAATCGACACCTAGGTAGAGTCACTCTACGCCTGCAGGCCCCAGCCACTGGTTTGCTAAATGGAAAATAGAAATTAACCCCGAAAAAAGTGTAGCAATACATTTTAGTCGATGCAACCGCCCAGGACGCTCCAAACCTTCGCGCAGATTAGGGCAAATCTCCCTATTCGGCCAACCTACACATTTGCGGAAAACTGCCAAGTACCTAAGTGTCACGTTAGATGAAAAACTTAATTTCATAACGCATGCATTGTTAACAGTAAACTCCACCCGCTCACATGCTCTTCAAGCAAACTTTCCCTACGGTACAAACTGATGCTTTACAAGTCATGTTCAAGTATAGTATAGTAATCATAGTCAAGTGCATACTCCCCATAATATCCTACGCGAACGTAGTATTCGCTCACGTACACACATATAAAATCAACCAACTCCAAATCATCCAAAACCGCTTCCTTCGAAAAGCAACTGGGGCTGTATGGTACCAGCGCAACGAAGATATATATAATGACCTAAAAATGGACACGATCCGGGAACTTTCGAAGCGCTACTTCGAAAGCGCCGCTACACATCCCAACCCTCTCATAGTTCAGGCCGCCGACTACGTTTCAAATCCTGAGTCTACAGTCGCCAAACGTAGACCTAAACACGTCCTACTGATCCACCGCGATCACGAGGACACTCAAACCATAGCACAGGCACGACAAAACTCTCACCGTCCTCGCCTACGAGTACGACGACAGATATGCATCGCGAACACAAATCGCACCTGCGTTCAAGGGCGGTCCGCCCCCAGATACTCGTTAAAACAGTTGACGACCGTCGGGGGACAGGTACGCTCCTTCCCTCGACGATCACGTAGACAACACCCCTACTTAGTAGACGTCATTATAGTCTACGACGGTAACACGTTCAACTTGAGTAGACACCTCACCCACACCGATAGCTGCTAAATCCAGCAACTAGGCCCCTTGATTACATTAGGGACCTATAATTTTTTACTTCTTGCTCAAGATCACTCGAATCGCGAGCCATGTATCAGATGAAGCTGTAAGAACCGTCAATAAGGTTACAATAAGGTCAATAAGGTGGTAAGGGTCAATAAGGTGAAAATTATTAAATTCCTATTTAGTTTATGTTTAGGTTTAGTTGATGTGTAAGTAAGTTTGTACCATTGACAGTGGTTTTATGCATATAAAGTTTAAGAACTACAATAAATATGTGCAGGCAATAATCTGTATAGACATGTAAAAATTGTTTATTTATTTTTCATAATTAACGCCGATTAATTAAATAGTCGTAGGCATTTTGTCATTCAATATAACAACAACATAGTAATTTTTTAAAGTAATGACTTTATATAATCCTTGTAAATTACCACAGACGATCTAATATTTCTTTTAGGTTTAAAGATCTTTATTTCTCATAAGAAACATAATTTCACCTATAATGAGAATTAGAGCAAAACAATATGGCACTGCGGGTAGATATATAATACGTTATTAATGAAAAACACACATTAAACATATAAGTTAAAAAAACTTGTAAACAAAAACAAAACCGACTTCAAAAAAACTATATTCAAAAACAAGAAATGCACTTAAAAGTATAAA
>JWHW01043104.1:29797-40861 GCA_000931545.1 Papilio glaucus
TGCTTTGCCCAATTTCATTCTTTTCATTGCAATCACAATCTCATTCAAAGTTATCTCACTTTCCAGCTCTTTTTCTTCATGAATTATTACTATGATACTTTAGTCTTAAATAGAAATTTTAACTTAATTTTTATTTAAACTTTCCCAATTTACGCTATCGAAATAAAACTTCCTAAATGTGCTTGCTTTAACTGGAAGCAAGATTTACGTTACTTTTCAATAAAATATAGTCATCGATTATTTAAGAACCTTATTCTGGACAGAGATAAATCGAGGCCATCCATAGATCTCACTTGAACGCCGCTGCACCTAGCACTGCCAAGAAATTTTAAAATTCGCTTGCTTTCAACGTTTATAAAAAAATAAATTCTTAATACATTTAGGATAAACAACGATAACGACAGCACAAAAAGAGACATTTAACTGGCAGCTTTTGAATTGGTTACTTCAACTTTTATGGTTTACTTTGTACTTTGTCCGAAATAATCTTTAGCAGTAAGGTTTCGCTTATACGCCTACTAAAAGAGTAAAAATTTCACAAAAAATGTTTTCAATAACCTTTAATGGATTATTCAACCTGATGTCATTGCTTCTTACGTATATATAATAACCGAGACGACAAACGCGTTCGTAAAAGTACCTCATCAATTTGTATTACCAAAATATCATGTATATCATATTAACATGTAAATTGGTCTATAAAATAAAGCTTAATAAACTTTGCTTTTCACCTTTACTTTACACAAATTTACATAATTATATTGCGTTCGAACGGAAAAACCTCAGCTAAATATATTTGCATGATAATAACGTCGATGGCCTGATTACCATTTACATGATCGTGGGGCTTAATGGCAAGAATATCGTTTTTCAGGTACAGGTTTCATGATTAGTAGAACTCGTACCGCTTCTTTAAACGGCGACTAATATTGACTTATCATGGACTAACAAACTGTGTAGACCTAGCGTATTGACTAACTTAAGGATTTGTCTCTGTATGTATAGTTATATAATTATATTTAGTTTTATAAACGTACATGGCGGCCATTACACTTTTTATACTCTCATCGGAAATGTTGGAATTTTGTGGAAATCGTGTGATAAATTGAAGTGATTGTATAATATTGATAGCTAATGTTGTAAAGTAATGTCATAAAAAGTTGTTTTTCGAAAATATTTTGGAATTTACGAATTTTAATGTAAAAGGTTTGTTTACTGAAAATCCATCTTTGTGTGAAAGAAACTATAAATATTGGTATTTGAAAATACAGATGTGTTCTAATTTTGATTATAAAGATATTATTTAGATTATAAAATAATAGATGACCCGGCGAACTTCGTATCACCTAATAAAGTTAAGATTTGATTATAACTCTTCCGTAGTCCGATCCGATTATCAATTCTATTCATCCTTCCAACTTTTATGCATTGAGACCGATAATATTGGCTGCATCTTGTCCAGCTTAAGTTAAGCTTGTGAACAAATAATTTAAATTAATTTTATAATTGAAAAATAAATGTAGTTGACATTCAATGCCAAGCTTTCTCGCAAACTCAGTGTAACATTTATTCTCGGTGGGTAAATAAAAAACTGTAAGAGACGCGAACATGCGACTCAGACTTTTATCTCTCTCGACAATCATTGTCTCTTTGGCGTTGTTCATAAGCTGATTCTTAATCAGTCCCCTTTCTCTGGATAGTCGAGGTTCATTTATTTTACAACTACCTAAACCAAAATACGTGCATAAGGCGGATCCTGCTTCTGCTATTTAACAGAACACATCACTCAACGTCGACGCACTTGCCCATTCACATGATGCTTTGCGAAGAAATCCGTCTGAGATTAAAATTTAACAACTCTGCAGTGTCTATCAATCGGAGTGATTTCGAACAACTGAGGGTTACAGATGAATGTAAGAATACGTCCTGGCGACTATATTATCTAACACACTTTCAAACAACTGTGGGAAATGAATAATAATGCATGCGCGCGGAGCTGTCAATTGAAAGTCTGACCCCGATCGCCCCCTATTGACAATTTCCAAAGTGAAAATTATATTTTTCCCTTGGGATTTTTTTAATTTTCTAGATGACCCGATGAACGTCTTAAATTAAAATACAAATTAAAGTAACGTATTTAATTTATCGAACATGAAAAGTAAATGTTAACATTGAATTCAAAGCTTTCTGGTAAAGTACATTTTTATTTTATTTTCTCGTAGGTAAACAAACAAAGTAATGGATTTATAAGGTGTACACACCGAAGTTGTCAAAGTTGTCAATGTCATGTGACAGTAATAAACAGTATCCTCGAGTGACGGTTGTTTTAATTGCGTTCAAATACAACAATTTCTCATGCGCGGACACAGCAACTTTACTTTACCGCCTGCATAATACAATCTCGTTAATTGATCACCTCGGTGTTCCCACCGCTCGTTTGCCCTTCTCTTATTAAAAAAAAAAATTACCGCCCTTACAATGTGGGCGTTTCTCCAATTGTTATATGATTTGTCGACATCATAATAGATGTCGGGATCGTAAGGGAATGCCACTTGTTCCAAGCTTACAGGAGGTCCGCGTATATGCGACCGGCAATGTTTATCCTGTCGCGCTCATTGGCTTGCGTTTGTTATTCACGAACTTATTGCATTCTGTACATAGTCGCTTAGATTCCATTTTCCGTCGCTCTTTAACGTTATTCGTACAAGCTAGTCCGATATTTTCATTATCCGTTGCTCATCGGTCATCGCTGCGGTTTGCACGTGAAGTAGCTCACCGAGAAATTGCCTTGCTTCGACGAACAATGTAAAATTATACGGAATTGTTTACGGTCACTCAAATGTGTCAAACTCCAATTGTAAATTTTAAAATATTAATATCTGTCTTTTTAACTAAAAACAATATCAAATAATAAGACAACGTTAAAAAAATGTCAAAGGTCTGTACGGAATGGTTAAGTGATATACATGCGTGCGCTGCTTTCGACGATATGTCCACTACGAACGCCACCTAGCGTGAAGATTTAAAAGTTTAATAATACTTTTTTTTCTTTTCCTATTTTATGTACTTAAACTTTCCCTGGACTGAGGACATTAATACATATAAGAAATATCCAAATCGGTTTAGCCGTTTTTGGGACTAAACATGACTAACGAACAGCAATTCGTTTTTATATATGTATATAGACAGTATTTTGTATATGTTCTATCTGAATCTCGTTCAAATATCATATCTCTAGGCTCTAATTTGAACGTAATACTTAACTTTATACGCTCTTTCAAAGCCGCAATGCCCATACATTTTGCAAGATGCTACGCACAATAAGGAGGTGCTTTAGAATAATTTTATCTTAGCGTATTTTGCACGTTAGCGCACTTACCGTGAAGAGAATGAATATGTTAATATTTCTATTTGTAAAATTTAAAGATCGTTGTTTATGCGACGTTAACAACGTAATGTAGATGTAGGGTAAGATGTCCGAGTGGCCCGGTTCTCCTGAGAAAGTATGTTTTTTTTTTTATGTATACCCTCCTCCGTCCATTAAAGGTAACTCATTTTATTGTCGCAGATGTATATGGAATGTCTATCGGATGAACCGCTTGCTCGCCACATTCTAATATACCAAAAAGTGGTGAAGACCGAACAAAATGTTGGTTTGTAGCAGTAATTTACTTTATTTTAATTTTTTCTTGACAGTAAGGTGCCAGAAGTTTATTCTTTGATAATAAAAATTACATTTTCGAAATTGTCTTGCTCTTATATTCTTGTATGAAGGCTTAAGGTTAAAATAAACTGTAAACAAATATTCGTTAGATTTAAAAGTATTTCGACTACAAACCGAACTTAGAACCAGGGAAATACGCAACACCTTTAAACTTGCTGATCTGTAACATTGGCACATTAGGCGCGTAATGAATTGCCCCACTGGGTAAGCTTGGCGACTCCGTAAACGCTTTAAGTCCCATCAAACGACTGTGCATTGTCGGCAAATGTTACAAAAAAGGGTAAACGTTCGCCCGTTCCATTATTAGAACGATTATTATCAAGTGGGTCTAAAACCCATTCACAAATTTCTAGTGTACGTTATTCGGTTTACATTACCGAACCGAACCAAACCTGTGCTGTTTGTGATAACTTTATAATTGTGCGTGTTAAAATAAACTTTATGATACCGAAAATCCTCGTAGTAGGTAGTAATAACATTTTTTTCACCACGATTTTGTGGTGTTTTGAACCAAAATTACACTGAGTATTACTCGTAATATGAAGCTGTATCCCGTAATTGGAAAATTATCTGGTATCTGTATTGATTTATAATGACATTTTTTTTTCATACTTTTTGTCTAGAAAAACAAATCTTGTTACATCTGCTTTGGCTATAACAAGTTTTCTTTTACTATTCAACATCAAAGAAAATTATTTAAATTCAAATTACTTCATGTTCAATTTGTACATTTCGCTTCATCAGTTTTTATTTATAGTAACGATAAAATAACTTCAGATGAGTTTTTCAAAGTAAATTTTTCAACTCGCTGTGAAGCAATGTTTTTGTAAAAAGTTTTTAATGAGCTTTTTGTTTCTTTCTCGTTTTAAATACGGACCGTGTTACACGGTATTGCGTATGATTTAAAATAAATTAAATTACCGGTTACTTACCTATCTCCTTCTTTCATAAAAAAATACAGGACGTGACATGATCTTCGACCATGCAATATTTACAAAAGTAGAAACATAAATATTGTATTATACTATCCTTGTGTTACCCAATTCTGAAAAAGAGTGAAGAGAGACGTCAGCTTACTTGTTTTAAGCTTATTAATTATAAAAACTGAGTAAAGATGAGTACAATGCAGTTGAAATAACTTCGTTGAAGAAACCTGGTTAGGTAGTTACTTTGGTTTGGCGTGTTGAAAGGATGAATGAAGAGAGAATAACGAAACAAATTTATGTTGCTAAATTGAATGGCAGTGTTGGTAGGGACGCCCTAGGGTAACTTAGATCGATAAGATTAGTGGCTTACTAAAACATGGCGATATAAGGAGCACCCGTAACCGACGAGCATGTATGGGTAGATCTAAGAATGTAGAAAAAGCGAGAGAGGCGTGCAAGGATCGCGCCAAATGGAAATCCATGATCTCTACCCCTCTGGGTTACGGGCGAGAGCGTATATTTATTTGTTTATAAAGGTGGATACAAATTATTCTGTTCAGTGAGTGTCTTCGTTGACAATTTAAGGAGGTTTTTACGAATTAGTTTTAATATGTTCTGTAAGCAATAAACCTTTAAGGGTCTTTGAAATACGTATAACTAATCCGCTTAAAGCATGGTATCGTTTACGGCACCAGCTGCTGCAAAAATTTATCAACTGCAACAGCGCCAACAATACCGACATGTAGTCGTAGCAAGAAAGAAATCATCCTTTCTTTCTGATATTGCTAGTTTCTTTAGTTCATCATTCATTTTCATATAACTGCATTGTCGTTGAAGACGACGCATGACACGTGGTATATTACATTTAAGTTTTACGCCCATATATTATATATTTTATTTATACCTCTTCGCCACTGTTATATTTGTATTAAAAGGAGTTTGTTAAGTTTCAATTAATTTATTACACACACGCATCTTATACTAAATATACAAGTGTCGATCCCAGAGAAAGGCGAACTTACACAATTCAATGTGTGTGTGTGTGTGTGTGATTAACAAGATTAACACGCTTACATAACCACTATATCTCTGTTTCTCTCTTAGCCATGCATCTGTTTTTCTATCCTTTTTATACACATTCTTCCATATCTTCAATCCCTTATTTGGTAATCCTGCTTTCATGTCTTTCACCTGACATTCTTACATTCATTGGCTCCGTCGATCGTTCGTTCTACAAGCGATGTGTTGGGCTTAATGCCACTTACGTTTCGTAATTAGCAGCTTCAATACGACTTTAAATTTTTCTCCAAAAACTGAGTAACAAATATATTGAACTTGGCCGCTATATAAGATTTCGCATCACGAAATCCTACTAAAAACCTAATTAGCTCTCGTCAACTTATGACGATAAGTTATGACGGATCGAAAATGTTCAATAGCTACAACGATTTTCATAACGGAATCCACTGTATTTGCATAGCTAATTGGCTGCAGAATTAAGTATATCAAGAATATATATTTCCTGTTTACAAAGAAGGCAACAACAAACAACTTGTCAAACTGCCCAGAAGGAGAATAATGTTATTCGGGTAGCAGCGATCGCTTAAAATCTGGTGAACGGCTTGCTCATTTGCTTCTATTTCTTTGACATCGTCTTAGAACAATTATTCATGAAAATAATACGTTTGTTCTCGAATTATTTTGAAGGCATCTTAACAAAAGACTTTTAAAGGAAGAATGTTTATTTTCGTTTTCCGAAAATAAAAATAATTTAGAACATTAACAACACAAGTTGTTTTTTTGTGTCGGCTTGTTCGAAATATAGTATTGCTTTACTCAGACCTCATTAAACTAGGATTAAGGGTATGTTTCCACTAAAGCGGAGACGGTTCGATGTTCGGAAGAGATGGCCAATTACAAGAAAATATAAAGGAAATAGTTGGCGTTTTCATAACAACAATCAATTCGTTTACCAAAAACGCATTTTACTGAAGGCCGTGACTACTTTCTGCGCGATACATATCTTTTCACATACAGTATCATCCTAAATAATTAAATTTATTATTTCTCTGCTCTGCTAACACGCTCTGCTAACACTCTTTATATAAAACTAGAGATTATAGATAATAGTCAAATAAAAACATATACATTTTGAAATTCTAATTACTTACGCTCCATTTCAGTGCATCTGTACCTTTATTTTTGAACGGCCTACGTTACAGTATATAATGTACTATGGAGAAAAATAAGACCCGACATTATAAGGGTTGTTGTTGCCTTGTTTATGTCGTAATATAAGTTGAACAACATATTTTTACCAATTTGTATAATACATAGATCTAGTATATAGTATCTATACTGCGACTGAACTTCTCCGAACGACTGGACATTTTTGATGAATTTTTGTGTTTTGGGTCCCGAGATGGTTACACGGTAGGTGGCGCTGTCACAGTTCCAAGAGAATTTTAAATTATATGACTAACAACGAAATAACGTTACCTGAAACCTCATCTCCTAGTGGTCATAGTAATGAATGGATGAAGCCCACGTTCAGCGGTGCCCGCCTGCTGAATGATGATGATCATGATAATAAAATAAGCCTATAACTTGTAAAAACTCGTGACAGGAATGCATTGTATCATAAAAAAACATCAAAACATCTTGTTGCCTCGTAGAAATGTGGCCGTGTTTCTATATCTTTGAACTTGTACAATATTGACTTTAGTATTACATAAATATTGACGTCGGCTAGATAATCCAATACACACAAGACTGTTGATGTTTGCCCTCCACCAGACATATTTTGTTAAGATTAATTTAAGTGGGCGTTATACATAACGACAAGAGTGTTAAAAGAATATAAAGCGTTTTCTTTTAATTTTAACATCTCCGTTGCTTTGATGAAGTATCTATTTGACTAATAAGTGTGCCGTTACGCGTAGTTATATGTATGTAATGACAATACTGGATCTTAACAGTCTTATTCCTCTTATATTTACGATACAAACAAAACTTAAAAGTTTTTTACAGCATTAAATTTATATTTCACTGTATTATTTGTAAAATGCCTGAAGTTGACTACAGTTTTCTATGTATTTTTTACCATTATCTTTATTAAACCGTACCCACAAGCGACGCAGTTACTCGAGTTTCCTTATTCTTTTACAATCGATATTCTTGTTTGTAGTGGCGGTACTAAATATTAATACAATCGGAATCGGGAAAGCGTGGGACGTGGCAGATGCATTTAGAAAGAACATCACGTCCCTGCTCTAAAACAGGAACATCTGCTGCAGGACACGTTTTGAAAACTCAATTACAATGAATAAACTGAAGTTAGATTTGCGTTTATATTTACTGGAGTTAGGCAGAATTTCACATTACAAAAACTTTACAGTTTAACTCGTGTTTTTTAACTTGTTTACGTAGTAAAACATGACCAGAACAAGAATAAAAAAAGTGATAGAGGCAGTAGCAGCTTTTGAATTGAACGAAAGGGCCGTTCACCAGCGGAGGGAAGGGGCTACTCCTGTATATCGTCTGATAAGTGCGGTGCTATTAACATCATCTCCCAATCCTTCTCTCTTTTTTCTTATACCATCGTTTAAAGCAATGCCAGACGTTGTGTTTATCCGTATGTCTCCACGAGAGGTCTCCACTGTTCGTCGCCGTTGACCCCACGTTAGTGGCATCGCTCTTACTCTGTATGATATTTTCAAGTTACGATTACCCAACTCATAGTACTCTTATTACGCCTTCTCTTCTGTATTACGCTCTCTAGCTTCTTACAATTTGTTTAAATATCTTAAAACAAACTTTTCCTGCGGCCCAAAATACGTAATTCAGAAACCACTCGACGAAAAGTGATTTTAACTTAGTTCAAGTTTTCGCGTTTATCTCAAAGCGCAACTTAACTAGGTAAGCGAGATACTTACACGTACGTAATTGCTCATTAGCTAGGACCTTTTAAAATATAAGATGTTCATCACTCGTCCGCGATGGTGTCTCGGCTCAGTAAATAACAAATTATAAAAACAACTTCAGTTTTTTAGTTTAGTTAGTTCATTTGTTTATTAGGCCCGAAACTATCACAGTTTGCTGAGGGATTTTTATTTTATTTTAACTAACTTTAATTGGTGCGGGCTCTACGTAACAAAAAAATCTGCACGTATGGACCAGTTCGACCGAATACCACGACCTCACAGAAGACACGTGTGAAGTATTAAGTAATCTGCGTTTCGTCTGAAGATTTAGGTGCTGGAGGCCTAGTCCTCTTCCCCTTCTTTGTTTTATTTATTTTAAAAAATCCAGTTATGGGCTCTTCAGCAACATGGTCTTTCGTTTCAAGTAAAATTTTTAAAAATACCTCATTTTTAAAAATTTGCTTTAATCTGTATTCGACTTTTAAAAAAATGTCCAAAAATCTGTTCAACTCGTATGGTGTTCAATGAGAATAAACACGTGAAAGATTGAAAACTTTGTAGCAGCTCTATATGAGTCCGCATTGATTAACGCTTGAGTAGTTAGAGTTGCCAACAAGATGTAAGATTTCAATCTCTTGATTGCCCCGCGCCGTGTAATTAGTGCACGTACTAATAACACGGACTAGTGGATTGTGACATCTGAAACTGGATTATAATATTTACTACAATTTACGAACGATATTTTGTATATGTACTACGATATTAACAGTATCAATAATAAAATAACATATATATGTATAAATGTTAATATGAATTGGAAAATTATAACAGCCGGGTTTTTTTTTAACATACATCTTTCTTGAATAAAGAAATGCCGAATTTTATTGTGAGAATTGTAAATAACATTGGACACCTCATATGCATTAAATTCTAAGAAACAAACAAAACAAATCTTCCAAGACTAAAAATAAAAACAATTTTGAAATAATATTACGGCACGTGTATATAGAATTCGTCAGATGTGTCACGATCAGTTACACCAGTAAATTTGTCTTCATTCTCTTTGTAACAATTTTTGTCGTACCAACTTGTCAAGTCGGCGCCTGGGATGCGTGAACACGAGACAGGGACGTTACTGAAAATTAAATTATTACATTAGGCAAATTTTTATAATTATTTAACAAATATGTTGTTACAGCGATCTTAAACTCTATAGCCTTTTTATCCTATGTCCTGTACTATTTTCTTAGCTTGTAACTTGTGAATAACTGTCGAATTTCAACGCTAACATTAGTAAATATTAAATTGTTAAGGTATACATACTATGTCTGGACGTTGAGGAAAGCCTGTGGCTGTATGTATTTGATTCCCACTGCGTTATCGCACGCAAGGCGAGCTAAATTTGTTTTCCTGATCTCATGTAACTGGTCTGAAATTATGAATAATTTTTTGTCACTACCATTAAATAAGTCGGAAGAAATACATCGTGTTCCGGATGTGAACACGCCTATTATTTTGCTTGTCGGTAATTTACTTTCCGTTATTGCAACATAATCGATGTAAATGTTTATACCACGCTGTAATTTATTTAAAGTAATACAGTTCAATAAATTAACAGCTCATTAAATTAGAACATCTTTAAACCCCCACATTTTAACACTACTGAGTGTAGTTTAGTGCTCACATTAATTGTTTATCAAAGTAATTTTCTATACAACACAAAACATTTGTATATGTTATTTTTATATAGTAAATAATCAACCCTAATATATATCATTACTGGTATTGCCTCCTACCTTGTATTCTACATATGCTACTTATAAAAATAATAACATTGACTTACGTGATGTGAAACTATGGAATTGATCTCCCCTTTCAAACCAAAATCGATCACCGAATCTGTATACATTCATTTGGCGCGCCATTATACAAAACAGTGTTGGTCCAACATATGTATTCTTGATATAATTTTCACTCATTATACCAGCAAGTAAATCGACATCATCTACGTCATCGTAGAGATGCTTCAACAGCTCCACTTTCTGAAAAAATACAACAAAGTATAGAAGTAACTTGAAGTTAGCAACTGTACAAAGTTTGCTGGACGTCATTTTAAATCAACATCAGCCTAAGGATGACGAATTAAGCCTAGCCCTAAGATCACCACAAAAGGTCAGTCCTCTCCAGTCTCATTCCTTCACCGTCCTTTCATTTTGTGCGAGACCTGATTACGTCACCTCATTCAGCTCATGGCTGTATGTACTATAAAATATTATATTTAGTTGTTAGAATGTTTTACAACTGTAATGTTTTTATTTAACACACGAAATATTTATGGAGATGAAACGAACCCTCGTTCGTTTACCCAACTCACCATTAAAACAACGATCACATATCGCATTTCAAGCACGAGCTTAATTAAAATAACTTTTTGAAATGTTAACATAACGAAGCGCGTAGTTCAAAAAGTTAATTAGTTTTATTAATGAAA
>JWHW01043104.1:51959-72126 GCA_000931545.1 Papilio glaucus
CCTACTGTTGTGCCTATCAACATTCTAAGTATCAATAATCAAGTATTTAATGATCTTATAGTTAGGAAGTAATCATTCTGGTAAACGCGAAAAGCAATGTCAATGTTTGCTGTACGTTAATATACAATAGGAAGACTAACTTTACTACACTTCGATTTTTTTATTCATACAAGCATCCATGCATTGTATTCCTTTATCATAGAACATTCAGGATTTCAATAAGCATTATTCGGCCATTTGGAACCATGCATCGTAATAAATATATTTAAAACTCCTACAACTTAATGATTTCTACGATTAAGAATTCCTATAACTTAAGTTCTTTTTGACAATAAAGAGAACTCTACATTTTCCATTTCTAATAATAAAAACATTTAACGGAAATATATAAATATGTTAGTTTAATCAATCAAACGTGACGAGTCGAACGTTGTGACGCTACAAAGCTTTGAACTTTGCCGTCTGACGTCACAAAGTCTGCAACGCTAATTGCTCACAGGCTCGGGCAGCTCGCGTAGTTCAACCATAGCGTTTCACGCAACTATTGATATACTGCACTTTAAGCATTTTTGCACTGGAAATATTCTAAGTTAAATCCTCAGTAAAAAGTTTTAATTTCACCAAAAAATAAAAATCTTCAAACTTTATTTATCCTTTTGTTTCTATCTTCTATGATCTATGATCCAACCGTTTTTGCTGTTGCCAGTAGAGCAATATCTAGTCCTCCCTGCATTGTGCCTTCCTCTTGACTTCTGCTACGATATGATGCGAAGTTCTCTTTCATTTGTTACATAAATGCTCTTCTTGACCATCTCTTTCTTTTCGTTTCAATGATTGCGTTAATAAAGGCGTCGTGTTGTATTCTCTTCTTTACGAGGCTTAATTAAACATGTGCATGGTTCAGGCATGTTGAAAGGATGAATGGAGTAACGAAACAAGTTTATGTTCCAAAAGTGAATGGCAGCATTGGTAGGGGGAATCCACGTCCAAGGAGAACTTATATCGATCAGATTAGTAACATACTAAAGAAAGGTTATATAAGGAGTACCAGTAACCGACGAGCTTGTATGAGTAGTATGCATGTAGAAGAAGCCAGAGGGGTGTGCCAGCATCGCCGTAAATAGAAATCCATAATCACTGCCTACCCCTCTGGGTTACGGGCGTGAGCGTATGTTTATTTTTTTATTAATCGATATTTTATCAAACAAATGTTAAATTAAAAAAATATGCACATGAAGCTTTTAATTGACGGGACATTTTCCTTTGTTCAAAGCTTTGTAGCGTTACCCATTTTGATTTCTTTTTTCTTTTATTTAATACTTCTTAATGCTGTAAAGCTGCTTTTGGTTAGTTTTTTACACTGTTATTTACTTTTTTCCTCATAGTTTTTAAGCTTTTTGTCGTTGAATTTAATGTACGGTGTTTTGCACCTACAATTTAAAAAGCACTCGCCGAGACTGTAAATTAACATATATATGTGTACATATATGTTAATTTAGAGGCTTGGCGAGTAGTTGGCATATGGTACATAATTAGTATTATTTTGTTAGTATAACAATACGTAACTAAATTACTAGGTAAATAAATAAATAAGTAAATAATAAATATTGGAAATATATTTAATAAAATTCTGTCTGCAGTACGACAATAATGTGGTTGGCTAAATTGTGTTACGGGATATAGTAGTAACAACTGTTCGTATGTCTCTGTACAATTCAATTTTCCCAATAATATTACGCCGCTTACGTTTGAGAAATAAGACCGTATATGTACAAATATTCGAGTTGGTAAATGCTAAAGCTTAGAACTTAGTCTAGGGAAAACGTTTTACTTTTACTGTTACTATATTTCATATTTCATTTTTTGTCCGTCTCAGACGTATAAACAGCAAAAGTAGTTTTTTTAATACTTTGTAAAACTTGGAAATAATGTCGTTATGGAAATTTTTGTAAACATTTCCTATTAAAAATTAGAAGCTATTTGGTTTCAATTTTTGTGTATGAGATGATGCAATACGCCGCTCTGTATTTTTTTTTTAATATTTTAAATAGTTGTATGAATTTGATCGTCTTGTTACGTAATGCATGAATGGCTTTGATTTGAGTAAAAATCCAGCATAAAGTTGGCTCGAACCTTTTGCTGGTTGCGTACAATCAGGTTAGCATCCCGCCCGATGAATATTTAACGAACTGTTCTCGTAACTTGGTGCATATTTTGACTTTATTTCGTAGACGCTGAGAAAACAATTTTTATGTTGTATTCTATCGAAGATATTTTTCCTTGTTTTTATTACTTTCTTTAAAATTATAATTATCATATCATAGATTTTCCTACAACCAGACAATCTGGACAAATTGGTTGTCATAACAAAGACCGAGGGCAAAAGATCACGTAGATCATCGACCTGCTGGCCCGACCAAGTACAATATTAGGACTCGATGTCCCGACTCTGACAAACAGAGGACAGATGAGTGTGGAACAAGCACAACCTTCACTCAGTACATGCATGTTGATATTAAACAACTAGAAAATGTACCTTGGATATCCTCAATAAATTCAAAGCACTAGAATCGCTAGATTATTCTCGCCTATTCTGATGTATTTATTATAATGTTTACACACCGTTAGCCGGAACAAATATAACGAAAATTATATTTTCAAAGGAATAAGCATATTTGTTGTAATTTTCGTGTCATCAAACTCAGTCTACATCCCTTGAACCCTCCATCTATCTTCACAAATAAAACACAGCACTTGGGAGACCTTTTAATGTAGTGAAATAATAATAAAAACATATTTGCTATGACACAAGAGTACCGGGTTTTATCGGTATGTCAAGCTATAAAATTACTATTTGCTTCCGATTGATGGCGTTGGCATCGAAGTGTCTGAACGCTTTTTCCTATCCTTTCCTTATTAATAGAATTGGATGGTGGGGTAGAAGAGTAGAAGTAGGCCTCCGGCTCCTCACTCGTCAGAAGCAGAATACTTCTACTTCACGCCTATCTTGAGGTCCTGATATTTCACCGGTGCAACTCTTCCACTGTCAAAAGTTTGAAATGAAATATTTGAATTACTATGTCAACCATTTTTTATTTATAATACGTGATTAGAAAGATGTCTGCGTCCGATTGCGACGCTGTGAAAGGATCAAATACAGGTTGAATAATTTAAAATCGTAAAAAGTTTGATTAAGCGACTTAATTGTTCTAACAAAGTCCTGACTACACAAAAGGCGGATAAAACAATGTTCTCACGAAGTTAGTCAAATACAAGGCATTTAAATTACTTGAGGCAGATACTTGGAATGTTACATTCAAAAGTAGTCGAGCACTAAACAACTTTGCGAAGCATTCACGTCGTAGTCTTTGTAAGAGCTGCCTCAGATCAAAGCTTTGTAGCCACACCGTTTCACTTTACTTGAGTACAGGTATTTCTTTCAGTCGAACATGCAGTATGTGAATGGGGCATGTAGATTTTTTAATCATGTTGATTCTCACTTGACTCCCCCAATCAATTCATTTAAAACAATATTAGGTGGCCGTGTAATTGAACAATTTTGGTGGAGTAACGGCACTTACGATCTGGTGAAGGTTGTTATAGTCTACTGGATGAAGACAACAAAAGACCTACGTCTGCAGCGGCAGGTGATAAAGAAGATGGTTATAATGGTGACATTGCATTAGGAGTTTTGACATAACGTCGTAAAATACAATTTTAACAGTGGTAGAGCCAAGAGCAGCCTGGGCGGTAAAATACCGCGACCTCACAGTAGTATGCTTCTGTGTTTCGTCTGACGAGTGGGACGCCGGATTTCCAATTTCAGTAATCTTCCTATTCCCTGCCTATAAGGATAGAATGGGAAGTGGAAGAGGATTAGAGGGGGTTGGGGATAAAAGGGCAAAGAAAGAGAAGAAAGCCTTTTTCCTGCCCGCACGTCCACCGTCCACATCCGTTGCTCTTTTGCCACTTCTTCCATAAAAAAACTCTTCATTTTATTTCAAATCAATAAATTGACTGTTTATAAATTAAGTGGATGTATTTTAATAAATCAAACCTTTTTTATCTCTGGTATGATATATCGTCACCCTACCATTTCAGTAGCGTCGTTTTAGCTGTGGAGAAAAAACTTGGAAAACTCTCAGCAATTTTTATCGCAGACTCTTGTCTCTTGTCCTTCTTGTGATCGGACATTTATAATGGGTTTATTTTTTAACAAGTTTCTTAAACTTATTAAAACTCTTGTTGCTTTATTTACTTATTTTAAAGACATCATTTTTGTATTTTAATAATGTTTCTATATAATTCTCAGATTTAGATATTTAAAATGTTAATGGAAATTAAAAAGTAAACGACGATAACTTTATGAACATCGTCATGAAACAACTTAGTCGTCTTAAATAAAAAAGACGACCTTTCTTCAAAGTCTTTAGAAGTACGAAAAAAGGGGAGTGAGTAAGCTGACTAGGCGAGGACAAATCAATCCCAGGAGATGAGTTTTGCGTCATCGAACTCATCAGAGGTGAAGCAGAAGTAAAAACCGCTTTACGCCCATATTCTTTGAAGTCATATTTCAAGGTTAGAGTTATGTTTCTTTCATGGATCAGGTTCTGTTGCTTTTAACACGCTTTTATTCGCTTGGATGAATGGATATTTGTATGTCTATAGTAATCTTTGAACGTGATGTTGAACACCTTCGAAACGTCGGATTATTATGAAAAATTGCGAACTTATTCAGGACCGATGACGATACAATATTTTTTGTGTATAAATGGGACAATTATCACAACTAGGATGTGATTACTTTGTGTAATGGAACTTAGCGTATTTTTTTAGTTTTTAAAACTAATTTATGTCTCATAATAAATTATTTTCCTTTTAAATTTAATACGTAACGGAATATAATGGAAATGCGTATTTCGTTTCGCATTTCCATAGCAAATATTATCTCCAAAAATACGGTTTCGTCTTCAATACGTTTGATGTATTATCAAGTTCATGTAAGGATGGTGGACGCTATAATGTGAATTGTTTCGTACCATGTTCGCCAACACATGCGGCCTGAAACAATAAGCCGTTCACAGGTCACCGGAGATCAATAGCATAATTACATTGTACTAAATCAAATTTCTACACACAAATCTAATCATTGTCTTTGTTGAAGTTGATTTAATCTTGTAGTTACGCTATAAACTGAAGGGAATATATTATAAAAATTCTGCTATCACAGTTGTTACTTAGTTCAGATATTTTACTAATGGGTTACCACTTCGTACAAATAATATCCTGGAACACTGGGGACACAAATGTCTTAGGTTTGATTTCTACCTAGGCTCACTTGATGTTAAGTGTCCATTGCTAGCCAATATCTTCTTTAAACTCACCCATATATGTACGTTCACCATGGAGGTCTCCGAACAAAATTACAACTCTTTGCCATAGGTAGCTTCTATCTCTACCTCCTTGTATCTAAATAGTAATCAACATATTGTACGAGAAAGTAATTATTGTAAAGGAAGGAATTTATTCAAATCGCGGCGACAATTCTTTATGAAGTTTTCGTTCAAAGCAAATTCAAGTGCAACTTCAAGTATCGTTAACAAAGCATTTTCATTACTTGCAGCCAAAGTGCGGACAAGGCAAAGGGCTGTTGGTTCAGTTCTCTATTGGAAATTCCTCTTACATGCGCGCGACTACGTGGTACGCAGACGCTCGGCAATAATACTGCTCACCATTCGGCAAGTCAAACATGCAAAACTAACATGGGTGAGAAATCTGTCAGTTACCTGTTATTATTGTCTGGATAAATAAACTATAATCTAATTCTTATTAGACCAGCACTTACTCGCAACTTCTTCCGCGTCATATTATAAGGGTATTAAGTAATATACATTTGTCAAAACTAAACAAACATATAAACTGTCACGTAACAACTTTTTCGTAGAATTTTTCCATCTTCTTATTCTCCACGATCAGCTTTTTGAAATTCGCTTAGTGCTTGATTAGTCTAAACAAATTAGATTTTATAAACTCGTATTTAATTATTCAACAATTATATAAAGTGTCACTGAATTGACCAATAAATGGCACTAAATTCACGGCATGTAAACTTGCGCGCTTTAAAAATAACTCCGATGAGATAACACGGTCAGTTAGCATAGTTTTTTCGTGACTTTTTAAAATTAATATTTCATTCGACATTCAACAAGTTCCGCTTTACTAACACTGACGCTCCAATCCCAATGTAAGCGATCCCAGCTGAAATAAAATAACTGATGCGCTCAACGCTTTTTAAATGTTAAACATTTTATTGGCGCTATATGAATGTTATATGGTTATGTCAACGTTTAGAAAAATGTAGTAAAAGTATTAACGCCCGGCAATCTATACAATAATATTTATATTTATTCCCTTATAATTTCAAAACGAAAAAAGACAGTTACTGATTGGTTGATGACTAAAACTTACAATTAGACTGAAGCACTGACACGAACAATATTATAAATTGAGCGCGCGCGTAATCACACAAACATACACACATACATACAGACAAACAGCAACACACAGAGGATCAAGTCAACGTTATCTATCGGCCCTATCTTTATTTTGTTTTTATTTTCTCGTAAATTCCATAATCAAACATGACTCTTTAAATCTTTTCTTACTATTACAATAGTTTTAAATTGTTAAGGTACTTACATTTTATAATGTTAAAGAAGAGCGGAACTTTCTAACACAAATGTTTGCTTAAAAGCAAGTTCCAAATATTTGTACCAATAAGTTAAACAAATAAAAAAAAGTTTAATTTTTTAGATATATTTTCGCAGTTTTTATCTTACAATGCATAATAGACGAGCTTACATATATAGTCCAGATTAATGACATACTAAAGAAAAGCTTAAGAGTACCCATAATCAACGAACGTATGTACGTATAAATATGTATGGACGCAGAAGAAGCGCGAGAGGTATGTGAGGACCGTGCTGTTTAAATCTGTAACTTCTGCCTATCGCATTGGATAACGGGCGTTATAGAACAAGAATTTATTTATTTGACTATTGCGACAAGGATTTTCATCAATCTTTAAGCATTTTAATTCTTTTCTATTTTATTTTTAAATGAGAATTACTAGTTTATAACCACAATCCCACCTAATTTATTAAATTCTCGATGTGCTCAAAAAATAGTACGCCCTAGTTTAGCCTACTCAACTTGTTACAATTATTTACTATACGAACAATAAACCAAGATTAAAATCACGCATCATAATCGTTCCAACGCGAGGTATATTAACAACTAAAGAGCTTAGCCTTATGTCTAAACGTCTGATAATGGAATGGAGATTAAGGAATTCGTTCGTGCGCACAGTCCCCAGAAATTACCACCCAAAGTAACAGCTGCTTAAAATTATTTAAACTTTCGTGAGACATATTTTAACACACTAATTAAAACGGCTTTACTCACGCGTGGTTCGGTGTATGTACCGACTAGTTTCGAGCCCTTCGAGGGCTCTTCCCCGAAAACTAATCTAAATCATGGGCAAGGTTTGGATTCCGTTCAATATGAGTTGAATGATAAATACCACGACCAACGACCTTATTTTTCGTAAAATACTACGTAATGTCCATAAAAATAACTAAAGTGGCCGTTTTGGAAACCCAAAAAATTCGAAACACTGCTAGGAATAAAATTGTAGAGCATTTTTCATACTAATGCGAGAACCGATAAGATAAATTAAGTGATATATTACTTTTCCCATTTTTATAAGAACAAAATTTCCCAGAGAATATGTACGAATATAGTTCTTGAATTTATTTTGATTTAATTTACAATTTCTGTAAACTCACGAGAATATATTTTCAGTTCAGTTTTTTTGTATGTAAAGGATATATAAAGTAAAAGTAGAACTAAAAAATTATGTCGCCAACAAACAAATTTTAGTATGTAAAAAAATAAACGTCGGCCGTGTAATTACTGTGGCGAGTGTAACGAAACATTGTGACATGGCCACAAAGCTTTGACCCGTACTGTGCAACCCTCACAAAGTCCGGAAAGTTAATTGCTCACAAACCGGTCTGGCACTCGCCTAGTTTTAAATGTAACGTTTTATGGTGGTACTCTTAGTTACATTTAGGACAACTTTTAAGTTATCTCTTTTATTTTAAATAATTGAAAGAACTTATTTTTTGACTATCATACCAATTGATATTATAATATATACCAAATTACCAAGAACTATGCTTATACGTAACCACGTACACGTAAACCACTATTAAATTTGGACGTATAATAATACATCAAACTAAACAATAATAGAAGATTTAGTAAAATAATTTATATCAAGAAATATTTAATACTAATACAACTATTTATACTGGCCGTTGGTCACCATTTGTATTTAATACGATTTTCCATACAATAGTATTTTATCCTTTTATTCCCAAAAATAATTTCTTAGTGCTCGTCCTCATTTTAAAAGGCAGCTTTGTATGAAATTTCACGTTCCTAGGTGCAATGGATTCGGTTGGCTTTTTGTCAAAGGCGATTTAATTAATCATTTGTTCCAGATTTTTTCATTTTTGTTGAAATAAATTAATTTTCGGTCATTGTATTCCATTGGACCCTCAGAGAAAAAAAATTCATCCACTGTTATTAAATTCGAGGTTCACCGTATGATAATCAAATACAAACAATGTTAAAAATATGGTAATGTTTTTTTTATTATTGTTATAAAACATTTCATAATTTGATAAAATATAATAAAATGTTTTTTCGTAAACTTAGTTTAAGTAATGCACGAGGTATTTTTGATGCGATCCAAGTTAAGATCTTCTAAAAAAATATTGTATTATACATACCTACCATATTGTACCTCTGCCTTATTCGATTAATCGACGCCAACTATTCGCACGGGTCAGCTGTTAAAATACATATTGATGAATTATTGATGTAACTGCCGGCAACATTGAATATTAAAATGGCAAAGGTGGACTACCCTTACATTTAGTGAGGAGATTTGTGGCCACCGCACGGCTCTTTACCAATTGTAGTTTTTAAATCTAAGCAACCAAATTTGAACCAGAAATAAAACAACTTTAAATATTACGAGTTACATCTCTTAAATCGTTACATTTTAGTGCACCTTAATATTGCAATAGGTTAGTCGTACACGTTTCTTTGTTTACAACAATCATATCTTGATGATGATGATGATCTTGATCATAATATAATGAAACCAGGTGTAGTTGTACACATTCTGAGCGGCGGTTATAGTTTTTTTTATTCGCTTTACCTCTAACTGACAATGCAATTGGCTGTATATATATGTAATAGTTGTATAAAAAATTGTTGTATTAAAGGTAATATTAAATTGTATTGGGTGTATTTTTTAGAATACGTCCAGTATGCTTCTATATAGTATTCTATTAGATTATCTTATAATTTAAAATTAAATTATACGTATTCCCTTTGATACCTTTTATTTTTTATATCAACCAGCGACATCGTACAAACAATACGTCATGCGTCATATATATTCCAATTTCATTAGTAACGAATACAGTTGCAACCGTAGGCTTAAAACGTTTATTCAATTTCTCGAACATGATATTTGTACACTGAAAAGTTGTTTCATTTCTACTATTTGATTAACTATTGCGAGAGATGACATTAAAAAATGTTAAATATATTGTTAACATGAGAACAACATCTGATTTACGAGTATATGTTTTGTACATATGTATAACATTAAACTCTTCCTAAACCAACTGAGTTTAATCAAAACGTGTGTTAGTTGGTCGCAGGATAGTTTAGATTCGCAACTGGCATCAGTAGTGGCGTTGCCGGAATTCTTTGACGAGTAACCAACAATGAAATTCGTTAGTTAATTCTAAAACCCACTTATAACAGACAAGCCAAAGTTCAATGTTATGATAATTCATCAAACCACAATAACTCAGTTGTTGGCTAATAATATGTTAAACTGGTTGTTTTAGTTTAACAAAATGTCACGTGACAACTACGTAATGAAGAGCTACGAACTGCTATCCGCTCAATAAATGGCGTGGAAGTCTTTTAAAACTATCCGAGGAAAGCTCACAAAGAAATCAATAAGTGTAAGAAAAAGTTTTTGTATTGCACCTTTTAGTAAAAGAGATCGTTCTTACTCGAAAAGTTAGAGGAACTCGGAATTTTTAAAAGATTCATAATCGTAAGCGTTTTTCTTTATTGTGTGCATTTTTACAAAAAATATTATCAATACGACAGTAGCATTATTAGTAGTATTATCTAAACGCCCAACTTTCACTTCACAGAATGTCTCCTCCCAGTCGGCGTGATATAGAGGTGTTAAAAGTTTATATTTAAACTAGATGTTGCCCCTGGCGTCGCATGCATTTTGTCTTATTTTCCTCGATTTATAGGTAACGTGTGTTAAAAAGTTGTTATTGTCAAAACATTATAACTATACCATTACACATGATGTCCGGAAATGACAAGTACAACATGAAAATAAAAAAATGAAAATTAACTACAACTTACCTATGTACAGAGTTTAGTTTTTTGTTTGCATGGCGCTAGAGTGCGTCAAGAATGATGAAAATATTTTCATCTTTTCGATTATCTCGAAAAGTACTAAGATTTTTTTAACCAAGTATTTTTACCAATAAACAATATCATTTTGTGGAAGAACACGATCACAAGAGTTTATCCACTCATGTTTTAGTAACCGCCTGTATAATCAATCAAATTCATCATAATTTTTCGTGGATAGCTATTTTTAATTAAAAGATTTTTTCTCCCTCGTAAAATTTAGATTTGACTAATAGTTAAGCTACAAAAATATTTTTTGAATTCCTAAACGCTTAAATCGATTATTATAAGGTCACGTGGTTTTGCTGTGTACCAATTTTCATTAAGAACAGTAAAGCAATGATTCGTTGTACACGTCCTTTTATAAATAAGTAACAAATAACAAAGAGAACATGAAATAAATCCGACAAATACCAAGCAATTTCTAAGGACGATATCTTCTCGAGTTAAATATAAAAATACAAGTTGTTGAGATACAGACAAAATTTCTACTGTCTGCTAGAGATCGGGCAGGTTTTAATATGAAGTTTCATCCAAGTCCATTTTGAACAAGAGCGTAGTATTTTTCTAAAACTATAAAATGCATAGCTTCAACATTTTATGCAAACTCGGAAATTTAAAACATAAATTGTTTTACAAATAGCTACATTGTAACACTAAATTTTACAGTTTCGGTTGACTTGGTTGGATTAATCGAAAACACACTTTACTATCATTTTGACAACAAAGAAAAACATTGCGAGTCGTCGTGTTTTTTTTTAACGAATATGCAATACGATTGGAACGAATTCGAAAACGAGTTTCGCAATTGCTCAACACGACCTTGATGGTCAACATTGCACTACCGGTTGGTTTTCGCGTACTTCCTGCCTCATACAACCGCCTTGTGAAATGATCTATCCACAGCGGTATTTTTAAACCAATACGACTTACGGTCCTTCAAGCGTACTCCTTTCTTAAGGACCGTATCTGCAGTTCCTCTGATGTGAAATATTCAATGGCGTCAGTGATGACTTAGCATTAGGTGACCCTCTGATTGTTAGCTCCCACTACTAGAAAAAAAAACAAAGAAATCTACATGACGCGAAAAACGCCTTTACAAAGAGCATATTAGTATATTACAAACAGAACAATTACAAATTGTTCCAATAAAAGAAAATTAACGTTTCTTAGAAATTATGTATTACTAAATTACATTTATTTCCTCATTTTTTATAACGTTAAACTTTTGTAGGATCATTTCACAATTTGCCATGACAAACAAAACATTTTATATTGATGGCCATTTCGATATTTCATATTACTAATCTGTCACTGGCTAGATATGCATGACATAGCCAAAATATTGTAAATTTTCAGTACTCATCCAATTGAATCCATTAATCAAAATATAAATAAAACAAGTGGCAATTTCGTCTACACTAATAAATATTTATATTCTATCAACAAAATACAAGCAATATTATACTTACACATCATTCGGGCTTGTTTACACTTACATTTAAATATATATGTACATTTATGAAATATCTACTTTTTTCATAATCCATTACAACAGTTTTATATCTCTCAGCCACTTTTACCCAAATGTTTATAACCACTATCGATAAATTTTTTCATCGTGTGGTGGCATACTAATAAAATACGGCGCTGGAGGATGAGGTGCTAAGTAACGAACCGAACCCGGCCCTGACTGCACTTTGTGAGGTAAAGTAGCCGTCGACAACGAAGCAGGAGGTAAGGTCGCTGCATAACCAGGCCAAGCCGGTCCCCACAGCGGAGGACCACCTGCACTACCACTATTAGCCAAGGGACTACCTCTATACGATGTTGTAGTCATCCTCAGACGTACAACACATATGGCTACAATAAGAATTGCTATAAACGCAACAACGCCACCAACTATGCCTATAATAAGATTATCGTCGTTGGTCGAAGAGGCTAATACAGGCGCTCCCTTTGGCTCTCCTGGAGCTTTGGCTCGTTCGTGTGATGGTGCTACTGACCATATAATGTCAGGTTCAGCTGACGTGCGATGCACTAGACGCGGTGAATTGGTCGTTGTTGCACTGCTTGATGATGATGTTCCAGTCGTTCTTTTTCTTGTGTCGCATGAAAGTTCGTCATCGCCAATTTCAACCAACAGAAATCCTGATAAATGATCAGGGGTATTGCATCTTATATCTTCTATCCCTACGTTGGGGAGCCATCTACGCAGTGCCCTTGCGTTACAATCGCAACGTATCGGATTTGTGTCTAAACCGAACATTGAAAGATCTGCACGCCGATCGTCGAGCGCTACTAGTAATTGTGGCTGCAGTGTTGTTAAGTGGCTACCGGCAACATCAATTGTTATTTGAGATGATCTCGGTAAAGGAAAAAGTAGTGCAGGTGGAAGACTTGTTACAGATGTATTTCTAAACCTTACTACAATGGAAGGGGATTTCAAACCAGCTAACACACCGGAGGAAACAGTTTTTAATCTATCTCCTCGTATTCCCAATACTTCAAGACGCGGATGTAATGCAGAGGCAAGCTGATCTGCACCAATGTTAGTGTCTTTTACTTCAACGTCTAATTTCTCTAATGCAAATAAATACTGCAATGTTCCTTGAACATCAAAATAACCCAGTCGCGGGTAACCATACGCTCGTAGCTCAACTAGATTAGGTAAAGACCTAAATGCATTTTTTTCTATTTTCGTGCATTTATCTAAATATCTCATATCTAAAACACGAAGCGAGGAGAGTCCTTCAAAGTTACCATCCACAATCATTTTAATAGGATTACTAGAAATATTTAGACTTTGCAAGTTTTTAAGTTTCGGCCAAGAAATAGCAAGTGATCTAGAGACGTCATCTATTTGATTGTTTGAAAGATCTAAGGATTCTAACAAAGTTGTCCTGATGAAAGTTTTTTCTGTCAATTTTGAAATATTATTAAATGACAAATTTAATCTGTGCAAGAATGGTGTTTCTAGCTGTCCGACATTTTTTATTCCAGTACCTGCAAGATTTAGATCTCTAACAGTTTTTGGTTCTGTTAAAACATTGTTTATTGTTTTTTCAGAAAGTGGATTAAATGAAAGATCTAGTTTCTTGATATTAACCATTACGCTATCCTCTGCTTGTATTTCCACAATTTCGTTATGAGAAAGGTCAACGGATGATACAAAGAAATATTGTTTCTGCAATGATTTTAAAGGTGGATTCTCAAATAAATTATTACTTAAATCTATCGATTCCAACATATGTAAACGGGACCTATCAAAGATGCTTTCAGGTAATTCATTTAATAAATTCCCAGCTAAACCTAATTTTTCCAATCTTATTATACCTTCAAACAATCTGTCGCCAAGCCGATCGATTCTGTTGAAAGACAAATCTAAATTTTGTATTTGAGTAGAGTTATGGAACGCCATTTCGCTTACTCCTTCAATTTCATTCCGAGCCAATAAAACTGTTCTTAGTTTCGGAAGACGTGCAAAATCTAATTCATCAATGTTTTTCAAAACATTGCCTGATAAATCGACTAATTCTAAGTATTGCAGAGTACTAATGAGTTCGGATGGGAAAAAATTAAACTTATTATTTGTTAAGATAATTTCACGTAAACGTGGATGTATTTTAAATGAAGATGGGAATAGATAACTTAATTGATTATCCGAAATATCAATGACCTCTAAACTTGTACCAGTATTAAAGAATTCTCCCTTAAAAGCATTCAATTGATTGCCTTTTAGCGATAAGTACTGAATAGACATAACATTTACAAAAGCTGGAGTTTTAATACTCACTATGTGATTGTAGGACAAATCAAGTACGGTGAGATTTCGAAGGTTTTTAAAAGAGTTTTCTGATATTTCCTGCAAAAGGTTATGAGAAATATAAATTTTCTCTAAGCTAGGATTTTTTAAAAATAAATTAACAGGTAAAGCTTTTAAACCAACGTAACTTAAGTCTACAATTTTTAATACCTGATTTTCACTGAAAACATTTTGAGGTAAAACATTAATATGTGAATTGTGACTCATATTTAAATGCACTAAGCTAGGTATCGACTGGAAAGCGCTTGCTGGAATTTCAGATATTTGATTGTCCGAAATATCCAAGTACCAAAGATTAACAAATTTCAATTCTTCTTCGGTAAATCCTAGAATTCTATTTTGACTCAAAGACAAATATTCAAGCGAAGCTTCTAAACCGTTGAATACATCTGCAGATATTGAATTTAAGAGATTCCCGGATAAATCTAAGTGACGTAACATCCTAAAATGCTCGAATGCGGCTGGTGGAAGCTCTCTAATCACATTGCGAGAAAGCACCAAGTTATTGACTCTATCGGAAACCGCTCTCAAGATATCGCTCGACAAAGCCGTTACTCTATTAAAACCTAAATGGATCGAAACCAAGTTAGGCAGGCGAGATAGTGCAGTCGCAGGAATCAGAAGTATATTGTTATCTCGCAAAAGTAACGTCTGTAAACTAGTTAAGCCATCAAACGCGTCATCTTCGACCTGAAAAAGATAAAACATAATATTATAGTCTTTGTTCTTTGTAATGATTATATATTTATAATATTAATGAGATTAATCTAATTGCTTTAGATTTTGGTTTGGTTTACTCTAAGCTTTAGATTTACCGGTTCTGTTGCCATACACACTATATATCGAAATGTTTTACCAGCTCTTTAATAACTAACCTCCCTTGCGCCCTTTAGACAGGACCAGTGTAGTATAAGGACCACTTAGTAGGAATACTTCTACTGCCTAATAGCACTGTGAAAATAACGTCGCTGACCTATAAATCGTTTAACTGCTGACTGGTAAAAGTAAAATATGTAGAACAGTACAATTGTTTTTTATTACAATAATGCGCTAAAATAACAAGTAATATAATAAGAGAGCTTATAGTTATCTAACAGTCCTTTAAACACTACTGCTGGCCCTTTCCTTATTATAATACACTTATTTACTATTCAAACTTCATTATAATACCTGTTTTAATACAATTTTATTGTATAAATTAAAAACTAGACGAAACTATCAATTACAAAGTTCTAAAGTCACACTGAAAACAAACTTGTAAACTAAGAGTATATTTTAAATAGATTTAAGTTTCTATAAACTTCTTGTGAGAGTTGAACAAGAAATTAACTTACAGTTCGAAGGGAATTCACACCGACGTCCAAATACCGCAATTCAGTGAGCCCCACGAACGTCCCCGGTGACAACTTAACGAGGTTATTCCTGCTCAAGTCGAGCACTTGGAGCGACACCAACGGATTCAAATGGCTATTGTCGATGTTCTGAAAAGATTTTCATAAATTGTACTAGTTATTGAGAATGCTAGAATATTTTATAAATAACTAGTTGACTAGGCAAACTTCGTTCCGACTACTCTTGTAGTTTCTGTCATTTCCTCAGATATAAAGATAGATGTATAATATAAAAAACGCATTTTCTTGATATTTTTTCATTTCGCGAATATTTCATATTATTATTATTATTTATTCTCCTATTCGAAGCGAATTCAAATCCCACAAAACAAAGATCTTGAATAATAAATGCTAACACGACTTTGTCATATATATATTTTTAAATCAGTTATTTTACAAAAAAATTAATATCAGGATTCCATAAATTGTATAACTTAGAGTAACCGAATCAATGACTCATAATTTTAATGGTATATTCATTTTATTGTAGATTTGTACTTATGTATACTTATGTATATACTCTTACTACATTGTATACTTGTAAGGGGAGGCAACATTTGTACCAACATCATCATAATATTAAAAATTAGTCTGTACATATATGATCTTAATTAATTACAGTAAAAGTATAATATAAAAGATTTTAATAAAAGTTTGTAAGCTTACCGTGATCATATTACTTGAAAGATTTAAGTGTCGCAACGCGGCGAAAGATTTCATCGCAACGGTAGGGAAATCTGTTATGAAGTTTTCCGAGAGATCCAACTTTTGCAAGTTTTCTATGCCCAGGAATACGTCGCTGTTAAACTTTGATAGCCTGTTACGACCGAGATCAAGGACTTGCAAAGCTCTCAGGCTCACGAAGGCACCGCCCTGTATCGCCGATATCATGTTGCTGTGCAGATCTATCGTTTCGAGCGACTTTTGTGATATGAATGACGCTTGACGGATTAAAGCTGGAAAATTATAACTTTACTTTAGTAAGGATTAAACTTTCAAGTAATTTTACATATAAAAAATTGTAAATTTAAAAATAGTAATTTCTCTACAGAATTATTGTGACATTTTACAATTGTAGATGAAAATCGTAAGACTGTGATGTTCTGTATCAATAAATGAATTTAAACTCAAAATTAAATTCACTATAAGTTAGTTCTAAAAAACGCATTATCGTTTTAAATTAAACAAGTAACGGTAGTGAACATATATAGCATATACATACACACACACACTTTGCCTTTTTTACATATATATAGATTTTAATAACACTATCATTAAAAATTCTGGTAAGGCTAACTCTACTTTTAGCATATATTTTTGTATATACTTTTAAAACAGATTAAACATATTTTCGGTAATTCGTGTCCAGGAATAATATATTTTATCTTAATAATAAATTTCTTCTGAACGATATAAAAGCCATTTGTGTGAAATTTTTATTAAAAGTTATATTATAGAAAAAAATGTCGAACGATTTAATAAATACCCACTCCAACTCACCTATTCTATTTTCCCGCAGCGAGAGAACTTTTAATGACTGCGGACCGTTAAGGGAGGACGACGGCACGGAATTCACATTGTTGCGGTCGAGTCGCAAACTCTGAAAATATTTTCACTCTTAATGCATGAATATTAAGAGATGTATAGCTGGAAATCTACTTCTTTCATAGCAAAAAAATTATTAACAAAAATACTTACTAAATTAAACGTTAATAAACATCTCCCTGCCCTTTTCGCACTTTATGTGGGATCAGCAAAACAGGTTTTCGTCTTCCACGTCAAACTATCATCCATCATTTCAATCCCCTCTTAATCATGTCACCTTACATACAACCATCCATCTTTTCTTACACCTATCCCTACTGACATACTCTTACATTCATATATAAAACTCTCCGTGTCACATGCCATCTTTTCCTCCGTATAACATACCCATACCACGCTAACCTTTTGCTCATTCATTTTTCTATTACTGCTGCTGATAATGAAGTTACTTAATTAAAGATTGAAAATGTATAACAGACAAAGATCTGAATGATTAGAATTTGAATCCGTGTAGGCTGATATCAATCAGTTTTCATTTTATGATTGTGTCGTTAACGACATTTGTTGTTATAATGTATAACGTATGTCTACATAGCTTTAGAGAAACTTACACAGAGAATATAGCAAACGAGCGAGCCGTTTACTTGATATTATGCAACTACCACAATCTTGATTTACCTAGTCTTGAACTGTCATAGAATTACAGACTGCACGACTAAGTCGGTTCCGTCGAAAATGTACAACGAGAAGAGTGATATGTTCTGGTGCTGAATACTCTCCATTCCGTCCTTTTCTTACTAACTCACTAGTTGATGTTTATGTCGTGATCCCTGAACAAGGTCTCGAGGCAACAAGATTAGTCCTATCACAAAGGTAAATGCAGATACCTTTGCGTTACATTATAAGCTTCACAAAATTAACCTTGATATTTTAAGCATGGATCAAACCTTGAGAACATCACACCCAATCAGCAGACCCTCTTCTAAACCCCGGATATTGTTGCCGCTAAGGTCCAACTCTTCGAGCGCTGGTAGGTTATGAAACTCCGCCGTTGAGAAGATAGGGTTCAAGTTGTCTCCGAGCAAGTTGTCGGCCAGCGCTAACTTGGTGATGTTTCCCCTTACTCCGGACAGCAAGCGGTCGGGTAACCGACGTAAGCTGTTATGGGAGAAGTCGAGTTCTTTCAGCGGTAGACCATATGATGAAAATATCTGAAACGAAAAATAATGCATTGAGACATTTTACAACTTATGGAAAGTTTGTCTTAAATAATTTTTTGTATTTACTACATATTCAAACAAAGCGTCTTTCTGTATGCTATCAACTCAAAACTTCTGGATGGACTTACAAACGGGTTTCACTAACACAGGATGTGATTCATGATGTAAGTTTATTTGTATAATATTAGTACATCGGCTCGCTAGTACTAATATTGTATGTACGTTTAAAACATATTACATCATAATAGTTTCCCGATCTAAATCGCACGTCGAGTCTATAAACAAAGCAGACTTAATGCTCGGAATTAAAACTTGGAGCAGCTCTCAACTTCCAGCATAAGCATGATTGCTAACTTTTAATCTGGTATAGCACAAGGAAATACTTTTAAAGTTTTAAAACTAACTCAAAGCGCCCGGGGGACAACAAAATTTTAAGTAGCTTTGCCAAAGATTTTGTAATTTTGTAATTTTCCTATTTTATACCATCTAAAGAAAATACACATTTATTTATTTCAAAAAAATATTGCAGTCATTAGGGTGGCTAGGTATTAGGTATGTAGGTACCAGCTTATCGATTTAGATTAAATATATTTGGCCATTCTTTATCTTTCGCCATTTAATTCGATGCGTAACCCTAAATATGCTTCTTCTTCGATTAGAAAGCTTAATACTCCGGAAATATCAATAATTTTCATCAACAACATATTTTTCGTCGACAATGCTGTGCCAGCAATTCTAAATTAAAAATTATTTTCCTTTCCTCCGGCTGCTGGTATTTGTATAACTTTCTAAAAGTCATTATCACGTAAGTAACCTTTGGTGTCTTGGTTTAGAAAAACACGGCACAGACGTATTACATGAACTTCAAACTTTTTAACTCGTGGAAACAAGTTATACGGTCGCAATTGAGATCAGGCTACGTGACAAAACGACGTGCAACCATATCAAAAGATATATTGTGAGAGAATATTTGACAATTTTACAAGACTAAATTTAGGGTTTGTTCTTCTCAATAACTTCCAAATGTTACCTGATGCCGCTTACTACACTAAAGCCCCGTTTCTATAAGTTATCTCAAATTTTTATTCAACTAAGACTACTGTCGAGTTAAAGCCAAATCGATTTCATTTTCCATAAGAAAAAAAGTTGATAAACATGCTTCTAGCAACTCAAACGACATGTGATAGGACATTTGATGGCTTGCTAGAAAATTTGTTCCGTTTATCAGCCTTTCAAAAACCGGCAGTGCTACCGGCATTTTGCTAACAGATTTGTGTCTAAAATATATTAAAACTTTTTTGCCTCTTCTGGTGGAAATTTTAGAACTAGAAGTAATATATTGGTTATAATGTAGGTAGGTTGCAATAACCTACCGTCTGTTTATTAAAATAAAATCAGTCCCGAACCAATCGCCGTTTTACTAACACACGATACACCATAGTAACAACACAAAGCTACGAGGAGAGAGGCACGGGATGATAAGTGGCGAGGGGCTAGGTCGGCGGTACTTGAGACATCAGACAAAACGCCAAAGCAAAATATTTAAATTTACATAGCTTCTGGCTTGTCTTCCGTTGTTTTATTATATAAGAAAC
>JWHW01043104.1:72190-88678 GCA_000931545.1 Papilio glaucus
ATTTTATTGTTAAAACACGGTGTTTCCGTCCAGTTATGTCGTGGGTACCTTCAACAGAAGATAGGCTAATGCGAAACGAGAGCGTAGCATCGACTACATATCCACTCAACATCAGGTAGGATTTTGGTTAAGCACTATTTTATTCGTTAAAAAAAATCGATTAGATAACCAATCTGATCGATATGATGAATGATGAAACATACTACAGAAAAGCGATAGAAGAAGTATCCCTAACAGCGTATGTACCGGACATGTTTACGTAGATGTATGGATATAGAAGAAGAAGCGAGAGATATGAGCCAGAATCGCGCCAAATGGAAATTAGTAATCTGTGCCTACCCCTTTGAAATACAGAAGCGAGGGATGTTTAATGTAACAAAACGGATCTTTGCAGTTTAAAAGTGTATTGCAGTAATAACAGATATTACACAATTAAATAACAATAATAGTCATTGTCCATGTCTGAATATTCTAATTGGTTTGAATCAGGTTGCAATTAACTTTGACCTCTGCTTGATTGGAGCCTTTGAAATTTTGTATATAAATATAAATATTAATTTATAACACGAATATTGTTTTACAGCAATAAATTAAATATTGAAGCAAAGAAATAGATGTAATAATGTTTTCATTATACCATTGTATCGTAAAAGGCCCATAATATTCAGCAAGTAATAGATTTATTTAATTTAAGCTTCAACGAATACCTATATATTGAATAGATATTATCATCTAAACCTAAACGGAATAAATCTTTTTTAAAAATAAAGAATTTGATAGTTGCACAAAGTAAAGCCTTAATAAAGCTAAAAACTTATAAGAGCGAAATAAACTACCTGTGTTGGTAATGACTGTTGACCAGCCCATCGCTGGCTGAACGCGGCAATCGGGGCACCGTACGGTAGTGGAGGGTAGTCACCAGCAAACACAACTCTGTCGCAGTTCATCAGGATTCCGAGTTGCAGAGCTCGATCCACCTGCACCTTGCAACGGCAAGGGTACCGCAGGTCATCGTTTAGTTCAGAGCAAGGGACCCAGTTCTGCTGCCCCATGGTATACGTCGTCATTAAGAGTAGAAGTAGCCTCCACATTTTGATCTGAAACAAAAGGAAATTATTTTAAACATAGTAAACGGATTGATGACAAAATTTATTTGTACTATATTATTATGTATACTATAAATTTAAATGCAACGTGTAGATATAACAAAAACGTTGAACTTAATAGGAAATGTCTCGATTCAGGAAAACATTTTAAAGAGATTTGGTTTTTCCAGCAATAAAATAACAAAAAACGCGTATATAAATAAAAATAAAGCAAATTGAAACCAAAACTTTGTGATGGTTTATGCAACTTTTAGGCTTCCCCAAATATTTTGCACCTTATCCATTTGTAGATAACAATTCCATCTCAAGATTCGCATTTCTACCGCATACACCCTCTTGTATCTTTTCAACCACCTAACACATCCATACATTATGACAGGTCTTTTAATGTTTTCGTGAATCTTCCCCTTTACTTTAAGGAGTAACTCGTAGGTCGCATCTTAGGCTTGTGACCTGTCGGTTTTTTATGCATCCCGTTAAAAATCCTTCTTTCAACAACCTATTATAAAATGAATTAAATGAAATACCATAAAGCCATCTTTGAAGACATTTCCCAGAGTTCATTTCAAAACGAAGTGAATTATTTTTAGTAGAGCTGATTATAAAATTGAACAATACTTTGATGATACAATGTGAATAAAATTTCAACAATCTTGGTAAGATGCCAAAGGCCCGGATGCTCCATTGTTTTGTAATCTATTATAATAAACCCTAAATTAACTACACGGCTCACAGTAACACAGCCCTCGATAGCCTCAATACGCTTAAGGCATTTGGAGAGGTTCGAATCCTTTTCTACATACATAAAAGAAGAAACTGACGCATATATCAACGCACAGCCCAAACTACTGGGACTAAAGACTTTAAAATTTGCACAGAGATTTCATTTCTTACGCAGGCAAGCACTAAAAAAGGATTTTTCTAAATTCATCCACTAAAGGTCTAAAGTAGTGAATGAAAGTTTGTATGAAATACTTGTAATCCAATATAAGTTGGCCTCAAATATATATGATCAAACATATTAAATAGGATTCAGCTTAGGGAGGATATTCGTCGATTATATAAAATTGCACGGCGGGAGAAGGGGCTCACCTTGTAGTATATATTATAATATTGAATAATTATTAGTACCTATCGGATGGGGATATTAGGTTCGATACCCTACCAAAGGAAAACTTGCGTGATATTAAAAAATTTATATATTCATGCGGAATTGTCAACGGCGACCAACTAAATCCTAGTTAATAGCGATAGGACCCCAGTCATTTGTTGCACTATCTTAATAAGGCTCAAAAGAATTGGGAGCTTATTTTTAAATAAATTGGCTTTAAACCCGAGTTTTTTCAACCTAACAAACCAAATTTTTGGTATAAAAACATTACCATTTCTGTCTATCCCAATCAAAGTTACGCCAATAGCAAATGAAGCAAGAAAGTTTTTTTTAACTTTTTATGTGTGACGATAAGCGCAGAACAATATAAATTAACAGGGCCGCCCAATTATGCAAAGAATATTCCTCACTTTCACAACTTTCTTGTTAATATTTACACTTTCACTTTCTATTATCACACGGACGGACGTAACAGTTATTAGCTAATATTGACCACGGGCAACTGGCACACTACTCGAATTGACAACGATGATTATTTTATCGATTGTACGCGGAATCGATTGCCGTTTCGTGTCATTCATTAGCATCGTTTCATTATTGTTTTCATTAAAATTTGCTGATATCGTTTTAATGATAATTTCATGTCCCATTTTCAGTCCCTTCCCTTTCCTAATAAGGATAGGATGGGAAGGAGAAGAGGATTGGACCGCTGAGATTGGACAGGATAAATGGGGAAAATAAAATACCCTTTTTCCGTCTATCCCCTCCTTTGTCCACTAAAGATAGGCACCGCATCTGCGACTCTATTGCTTGTTGTGGATGCCTATTGTTAACGGTCTCTTAATATCAGATCACCCGTTGGCTCATTGGCTATCTTGTACCATTTAAAACTAAAATTATTATTTAGGGTTTAGTTAGCTGCGCGAAAATATTTTTAAATATGTTATTAGGCATGTCTAATTATATTAAATTATATTATATTTGCAGTAATTTAACGTGTTTAATGTCATCCTCAGACCACTTTTTGTAACCGTTGCTTTTATATTACATAGAGAACGACAGACCATCTTTTAAAGTCGATACAATAGTAGTACCAACGTAAACGTTACAACCGGTCCCAGTTGTATTACTTACGTACTATTCTGAAATCTAGCGTGATAAAGTTAGAATAACTGTAATAAAGAAGTTACTTTGGCCAAGTTAATTTACATAAAGCGTGACAACTTAGCTAACCGTAAACTTTGTCCTCGAATGCTTAATAATGTCACTTAACTCGAGTAAGAGTGATCGTAAAGCTATTAACTCGTGAACGCGTGGGTGCACTATCTAGAACGGACAGTAAATAGTGATAATGTGGATAACGTTACAGCTTAACGGCCCTAGCTTGCAGCTTCGCTAATAATGTGTTAACCAATAAACTAACCTAATAGACTTAATAAACAAGCCGCGGAAATTATGACTGTTAATAATAATTATTTAAAACAACACACAACGCTCTACATTAAACTTTTAACAATTTTAATCAGGTGTCACTATTCTCAATCTTAAATTGTTTTACGTGTGAGTCTGGCCTTAACCTAATAGGTTAGAGTTATGAATTTATTGCAAATTTTCTACATTCATGTGATTGGATTTTGAGATAGCAAATTTTCACAAAATAAATCAATTTGGAAAAAGTAAGACATTTTTTAGCGATACGAAAATCCAGATTTATGCTTGATAAATAAAATAAAATAAAATAAAAATAAGTATTTTTTCATTGATTAATTGATACAATGTGACATGAAGAATTATTTTTGTTCGACTGACAAGGTAATGTTTGTCGGGGGTATGAATTTATGTAATAACAATATCCTGGGGCATTATTCACTCAGGGCCATCTGATCCTAAACTAAGCAGAGTGTGTTATGGAAACCAGATAACTGATATACAACTTTTCTTTTGTGAATGCATACATAAATAGATAAATAACTACACCCAGACTCGGGACACAGACATGTTCATGCACACAAATGTCTGCCCTGGGTGGGAATCGAACCCACAACCTGCGGCGTGAAAAGCAAGTATCTTAACTACGCCAACTAACGGTCGTATGTCTGTTCCATTCTTGTAGCCTAAACAGCTTGACCAATTTTGAAGAGTGAGGTGTCATTGAATTCGTACTCTACAATCATACGGGCTTATTGACTTTTTAAATTAACCATTGTTTGTTATATTTGTATCTAGCAGTTTGTATCTAGTAGAAATTGTTATTGGCATGTTGATTTATAAAACTTCGACAAAAGAAAATTACTACTCGAAATAATTATTCTACACAGACGATGTTGTGGCTGCCAGCTTCATAATTAAATGTCATTTTCAGCATCCCAGTTAGCGTAGCAATTGATCTCTGATTCCGTTTTCAATTGTTTCACAAACCAACTTGCTTTTTTTTATTTCTTTTGTGATATTTCATACAAATACAACTGAGACTTATAATCTAAATGGTTAGGCTGAGCTGAAATTATTAATTTGTGTTATGTGTACTTCTACATAAATATGTATTGGTAAAAGAAGCGCAGATGTAACTATGGTACTTTGCCCCAGATTCCGAATTATTACTATCAGGATATAATTAGAACAAAATATCCACTAGATCGTGTTGCTATCATACGCATGAAAGTACAATTTAAACGAAAAAAATTATAACTGTTTACAGTTCATGTTGTGTTCGTCTATAAGTAATTGTGCATTGCCAACTATGTATCCTATGTTATTGGGTTTGCGTTCTAAGTTACAGTACGTAAAATTGTTGACGAGCCATTAAATAAAATAAAAAACCTAAAATTCTCGTGTGATGGTGAAAAAATGTAATCATACCTGAACCTTCAAAGTTATTCAGTATGACCATCCATTTATTCGCAGTTCATTTGATAAAATCAAAGCACATAAAACGCCGTTTTGCGCAGCAACGAGTAACGATTTTTTTATAGGAAAGAAATAAAAAACATTCGTTAATTACTGCGGTATCGTAAAAGCACCTTTAAAACTCACAGAATTGGCTCCATATTTTATAACCCTCAACCCCTTCGGAGCGGCAAGTAAGGCCACGCTTCGATAATTTGTGTGAAAGGAAAATTTAATGTCAGGAAATTAGAACCTTCCGGTTATATCTTCGCGTCCAATGTGAAGCCGTGAAATAGAAATAGTGTGGAATCTTTATATAATGAAGTTGGTGCAATTTTTAACATAATCATGAATTTAAAAAACTATTGGATTTTGATCCAACAGATGTTGACAGAGATTAGTAAATTACGTGACAAGTGTAAAAGGGACTTACAAACTTCGTCCACCCCAAAACAAATCTTTAATTTTTGAATACATTTCACAACTTTTTATATCATCTAACCCGGGTTGTTGTCAACCCTGTTATGGATGCTGTAAGGTACTCAATGCTAGGCAGCGGTGTTTTAAATTTATGGGATTTCTGTATAATTCTATAGAAACATACATCTTTAAATAACAATTTGAGTTTAAACAGTGGCAAAGTCAGCAACAACGTCTGATCCAGGAAGGGGTCGGCTCGATCGGTGAAATACCACGTCCTCATAGAAGACAGACGTAAAGTTGAAGTATGTTTTTCCGTTCTGTCTGATGTGGAGGCTCAGTTTCACACCTCTTCTTGTTCTCATTTTTTAGTAATGAAGATAGGATGGGAAGGGAAAGAGAATTGTTACGTGTGAGGAAGGCAAGTGATTAGAAGGAAATATCTTCTTTCCTGTTTATACCCGTATTATTGGTAGCAGTCTCATAATACCAGGCGACCCTCCTACTCGTTTCCCGCCTTGTCCCATAAAAAAACCATTGGAAAAATGTAAACGTAGAAAATGTACTTTTTTGATCTCGATTCGTCTTTTTCGCAATTTCTCTGTTAAACAATCTCTTTCAAACAATTTAAGCATCTTAACTTCTGACCACTTATTAAAATAATATTGATGTCAGTGGTCATATAATAGATTCTAATTAACAATATTAACGAAGCATTTAAAGTATTGAGTGCTATCGTTAAATATTACCTATAACGTATATACAATTTAATAACATATAACCGTTAAGCTATCTAATAACGCCACCACAACGCCATCAAAATTTATGATACACAGAGTAAAAGCCATAATAACAGGACATCATTTTAAATAGCCAATTTCACGTTCGGTCTGCTTTTCTGTTACGTTTCAATATGTTCTGAACACACCGGTGTCGATATTCATTTAAGTTTTGTGTAAAACATTGCAACAGGTACTCCTAAATAACAAAATATTCATGTGAATCTTGGTATTATCATAATACTAAGGATTGCCACAGACATCTTAGTATTATGATAATAATTGCTCCTTATTAGTGGGCTCCCGGAACGTTGTAAATAAAATAAAAAGAAAGAGGTGTCTCATATACACCCGGTTGAAACTGAGTTCCTTTCGTTTCCTATATCGTTTTTGTGTTTGTACTAAGTAATTATTAGAAAAAGGGGTATTCAAACGTTAAAATTATAAATATTTTTATGCAAAAATGGCGTCAATTTTTAGAATATGCATTCTAAAAATTGACGGCAATCTGAATCGATTGAAAAAAGTTTTTTCCTTTCCTAAGTGTGCCTCAAAAATCACTGCAAAAAGATATCGGTTTTTCTGGAGTTTTTCATTGTTACACTTTTTGGTCTAGGCCCTTAGTCCGCAAACAAACGAATAACTTGCGATAAAGAAGTCTATTCTAATATTGCAGCCTTTTATATATTTATTATATATTTTTATAACATGGAAAGTAATAATAACAGCTTCATGGCATCCATATCGACCGTAAAGGTTGTCACTTTTCTTGACATTCTTATAAAGTTTCTCACAAACAAAGACAGGACGATATGAGAAGATAGATCGACTTACACACGAATGGTGAAGTTCTAAAACTTTTTGAATAATAGACCATCTTAAGTTTTAGACAACCATTAGTTTGTAAGACATTATGATTAATCACTTGTAATAATATGTTTCCATTCATAAAATTATGAGGTAAAGCTACATTAGTTCAGCCGATGAAATTGTGAACTGCCGACTTGAATTGATTTCAGAGAGCTTATTACGAGTTTATAGCAATTTATCAGATTTTTAAAACCATGAATAATTTATCGGTTAATTAAATTATGCAGCGTGTCCGGAAATGATGTACAATTAAAGATCACCGATTCCTTGGCTGAAATTATGACGATTAAACCCTAGTTATCTGTATCCAAAGTTGAAATTGTCATAAAAAATTGCAGTGATAATACAGGCGGTTGTAAAAACAATAATAATATAATAAGCCATCAATTTTTCTTACAAAAATTTTGCACATATCTTTTTTTTCTCGTTGCGCGTAAAAGCGTAGTATGACTTGTAAAAAACAATCCGGTTTTAAGTCTAAAAATAACTGCTCCTATCAAAACCTAGCGATCCAACACGACTTCACGCGGGTGGCACTAATTATGTTGATCCGACCGCTACCAAACTTCCAATCGAAGATATCCTGAAAATTTAATGGAAATCGGTCGAGCCGTTTCGGAATCTATAGGGACAAACATATATAACATTTTATATATATATATATATAGATAGATTCAACCCCAAAGGGTAATTTGACTACGTGAAGTAAATCCGCTGCGATGCTGTACCAGTCTTAAACGTAAAAACCGTTATGAACAGCGTGTATATATTAATATTAACATTGTTATTCAAATATCGAAGACAATAAAATCCAAAACAGAAGTAACGGAACACAAATGCAAACGACAAATGTACATTAAGCGCTACAAAATGTATGCAGTAATTACGTTCACTTTTGCGCTTGTGACAGTCGTTTATTTTTATGTGGCCAGACTGACCTGACTGTGACCTGGCTTCGCTTGCTTCCCTTCCCAACGATGTAAATAATTTTAAACAAGTTAAAAATATTGGTTTTTCTCAGAAAAAAAACATACGACTGTAATTGTGTAGTGATTTGATAAAAATTACTAAGCTAGCTATCAAGGGTATTGTTTGTTTACCGGGCACAATTTTCTCGTTGTTACTTAATGCAGTAATTCACTATTTAAATTGTCAATTAAATAATTTAAAAGGCGACATAACATGACATAACTAAAATTTACAATTGTGCACACATAAAAATGTTTCTTGAATTGCTTCAGTATCAATTTCATCAATATCATTAGAAGACCGTCTTTCGTGCAATACTACTGGGTTATGTTGAAAACTCATCTTTGGTCTTATCGGTTATAGAATCGACTTGGACTCATTCGGTTGTGGTGCTATATTATTGTTAATAAATAAATAAGACGTCTCTATATGTCAAGGTTTCATTCAAACATGACAAGGTACGTCTTGCTAAATACGGTCGAATGCCAACAAACATTTCATCGACCTTTCTCGAGGATGTCGTGACTCGTAAACTTAACGTGTAAGAAACGTACGTTAATAAATTCTTCATAGTATTGTAAATTTGTTCTTACAGTGGCCTCCATATGATAGACAAGTGTACATATTATATAGAGAAAAGATTTAATTGTTGGTTTACACTGACGTAACTAAAAAACTAATGAAACGATTTCAAAAACTCTTTCACTAACAGAAAACGAAGTAACCCAAGATATATTCCATTTTATTATTTGTCTCTCTACCCGAGCGAGGCTGGAACCGTTTGCTAGTTTAATATAAAACATCATATTTATATGACATGTAACTACAGGGAGCCAGTACTTGGACTTTACAACAAGATGACCTTTTGTAAATACGTACAGTATATACAGTTTCTTTATGAAACGTGAGACGAACGTCCGATCGACGCAACGCCGCCACAAACAACACACAAAGTTAATACACAACTCTATCTAATATTTTTATGTTACAACTTAATGTCCATAAGCCTATCTTCGGCTCGGTTGAACCAATTCAGATTGAAACTAAAAGGGGCGGGGATTATAAGGGTTTGGGATTACGACATAGCGGTAAACTCTCATTTGGCTTAGAGCGTTCACGCGAGAAACAACTCGCCGCCAACTAAAATCCCCATTTATTATTATTACGTATTGATCCTAAACACCTAGGTGGGCAAAAATTAGACTAATTTTTCTATTACGTTACTCTCTAAATTCAATTTAATTCTTGCGGCTTTGCTTTCTTTTTTCTATAACTTGATTCCGCGTATAATTATTGAAATTATAAGTGTAATATGTCAAAAATTTATTATAATCAAAAGATAATACGCAATACTATACAACCCATATAACATTACCATGGCAACCGATATTGCCAATGAAGATTATATTTTGTTATCTGAAACAGTTAAAGTTTCGAGGTAAGAGGTACCTTTCGTTTTTTTTTTTAATTCTGACAATACGAACATTTTATGATGATTAGTTAAGTTATCAGGCGAGAATGCGTAAGATTTTTCTTGCCTGTTAGCTTATACGAGCGACAAACATATTATCATTTACATGATATATAGATAAATATTTGTTGCATGTATTTGTGGTCGCCCCCGTAATCAGTCGCGCGTAAGATTAGTCGAATCTCCTTGCCCTTTTCCCACTCATGTGAGGTCGGCACAGTAGTCTACGCTGTATAGGTTTTGGCTACAGTTTGTACGGTCACGAGGACTGTTATTGGTCGGGCGGCATCCCTTCTCGTCAGTTTCGTTATTAGCTGATTGGCATTCATCTTTTCTGTGATAATATTCCCGCGTTAATTTTCATTCCTATAGAACGCCATAAGCGCCATCTTACGTCTTCGTGGAATTCCGCCAGTATCTTTTTGTGTCGCAGTACATCCGTGTTTACTCTTGTTGATTTCAAAATAATCGAATTTAGGATGAGAAGGCCGCATGCGGTAGACGTTTACATCGCCTTTATTTTCTCGTTCCTAGCATCGTCCAGTCTTTGTCAATAAATGAGCGATTTGATAATGCACATACGTACACTGCTATTAGAAGCCTTCTGGTCATTGCTAACAAATTCAGATGGTTTTCTTAGGCGTTTATATTATGTAAACAAACTAACAGTACTACAATACATCCTACGAAATAAATAAATTCAAAATAATTCGTGACACATCTGCTATGACAAACTGCCAACTGTCCTTTATACCGTCATTGTCATTACCCCAAACATTATTATGGAAAGGTGTTGATTCGGAATTAATTAAATTGTTATGCATTTGATATTTCAAATACTATTAAAATGAACATTCAATTGGCAAAGTTTAGTTTAACTAATTCAGCTTTACTTATGTAAAAACAAATAATTCGCTTTTAAGTTTTTCAAAGCCGACACTACTAGAACGCTGAATGCCCGCATTATTGTGAACGATTTATTCCCGGTAACGTTCTAGAGATCTTTAATATAGCACGTTAAAAATACGAGTCTTTTTATCGGTGAAATCAAAAATTGTTTCAATTCTATCCTCTTTATAAAATGAATTTACTTTATTGAAATGAAAAATTTTGTAATTTATTCTGAAAATAAATGGAAAAAAGGTAATTTGCAAACAATTTTAGCAACTTAATTAAACTTCTCGTTAGCTAGTGTTAAAGTGTACAGATTAAAAATGTTGGCGTCGTGTTAGACACACATAGTTTCTCATTGGCAGTTAGTTTCCACGACATCCTGCCTGTTGGTACGTTGTTAATTACTAGAAAAATGGACGGTACCGTTGCTGTTCTCGGAACTGACCAGTACTGCCGTCCTTACGATACGAGCTTAAAGTTACTGTCGACTGCGGATCTGTACCGTTACCAACGACCTTGATAGCGGTAGCCGCTGTAAATTAGTTGCATTCTTATCAATTCGTTTTAAATAAAGAATGTGAGTACAAATTTTTCGCCAGTTTATTTTTTTATATAAACACTTTTAAACGTTTACTTACCCTTAAAGCACTATCAGCTTAACCATATTACACGAAAAGCTGTATTATAAATATATATCTGTATTTTACCGAGTCAATTTTTCACAAATATGACAGGAAGTGTTTCCCTCCGATTATTATGTGCACGACCGCTCCTCATATTTAACTATTAGGTCTTACGCATGTCATAAACTCAACATTATAACCGTACTTTTATGTATGTGCGTACCTATAAACCTGCTTAAAGTTATGCAAACCAACTTGAGTAAGAGGTCAAGACAAGAGTGGAAAGACTAATGCGTACCACCCCTCAATCACATAGCTACTTAACATCGCGTAGGATTGGCGAGCACTAGTTCCTTCATTATATAAAATTAAACTAAAATCTATATTTACAAAAGAATAAACCGACTTACTCATATATCAACGCACAGCCGGAACTACTGGGCCTAGAGATATGAAATTTTGCACAGAGACTTTTTACGTAGGCGAGCATTAAGGAAGGATTTTTCTAATTAATCCCCTAAAGAAGGGGATGAATGTACTTATGGAGAAAATTAAATTTTAATGTAAGTTGAGCTCAGATCTATGTATATGATCAGTACGGTTAGTGTGGACAATCTTCGGTTTAAATTGCAACAGTGAAACCGCCCAATTTATATTTACACTTTTTAAATAAATATGGCACAGTTTAAAATATAAAACTGGCCACAAATGGGCCTAGAGCATGCCTGTCCCACAACAGTTAGATAAACTTTGTGTGTTTGTCTTTCCGGTTACACCCAATAGCGATTGTTAACACGCGGGCTCAGTTGGCTCACAGGTAACCTCATTTCGTCTCCACTTTGCCCCAGACTGCTGTTGAGATTATGGTTATTTTTATATAGTACATGTTATTAGTCATAACTGTAGGCTAACTTTCATCATAACACGGTCATAAGCCATAGTTTTCTCATGACTAGAGAACATATAAATAAGGTACCATTTTAAAGCACCATTTATATCAGCTAAATGAGGTTCAGCGCAAAGTTCAGTTCCTTCACGCCATCGAATTCCTCAACACACAACTGATATGCTTATTATATAAAGCGAACAATTGTTGTATATTTCAGCTATCTCAGAAACAGCTCAAATGATTTGGATGAATTGTCGTATTTAGATACCGTTTTTATTTTTAAATTTATCTATGAAGGTGTCTTTCTTGTAAGAACACGATTTTCCAGAAAAATAATTAAGTAATTTTTTAGAGCGCCATCTCTTGAGCTTTGGATGGTAAATTCTTTGACAACAATGCAAACTAGAATTTATGACACTAGATATCATTACTCAAATTCTAAAACTCTTCCGGGAAACATGTTCTTACATACAATCCGGCAAATAGGATATTTTCTCTTACTCATTAATCATACACTAACTAATATTTACTCAATGCTAAATTCTAACAATTCGTATCTAATTGAATTACAAATACCTTTCACAGACTAAAACTCCCATTTGACCATCATAATTTGATACCGTTACTACAAGAAAGGCATGACACAAAAGCCTAATTAGATGTATTTTGCGATGCTCTGAAACGTTCATTACTGTTACAAGTACCTACATGTTGTTGTCGAGTTTAAAAATGTGGGTACGGTGCAATAACACCGGCCCAAACCGGTCCTTGTACAGACCTTGGTGCCTCCCACACCGCCTCGAACCAAGTGCTCAGAATATGTCAGCAAGTTATAACGGCTGCTCCGACAACGAAGAATGCAACTTGACATTCAAATTCAGGTCGATTTATTCTGTTTTCCATTTTATGCGAGAATCTATTTTCAATGGTAAAACGCCTCTGATAAAATCACTTTTAAGTTCTTTGACATTAAAAAAAAACTAATTGGACCGTTATGTAAAATACTCGTAAATAAAAATATCACATAAATCACAATTAGAATCCTTCATTAACTATATAACTGCCTTTATTATACAAATAGGTGTTGCCCGCGTTGCCATTGATTAGGCCTGCGTTAATTAGAGACACGCAGACACGACGGTAAATCTATGTCTTCTGTGTTGTCTTTGGTTATATATAACATCCATAAATTGTTTTAATAAGTCATTAATAATTTATGAATATGCTATCCAATTTTCCATCACCATCTAAAAATGCTTGTATTAACGAGAGACAGTCGTATAACGGTAACAAGATTTATTACCTCAGACTGTTCATTATGGAAATTAACAGATTATAAACGCATGTTTATTTTTTACATAACTCGTTTAATTCAGTTAAATAATCGCACAAATATATTCGCTTATAATTAACAGAAATCATAACTTTTTATTATCCAATGCTGGTAACCAATAAGATAATCTCTGGCATATTAATTATTCGTGCTTCTAATTTGGGTTTTCAAAGGAGAGCGTTTCGAGTCGTCGACGAAATCTTTTACCTTGCCTTGCTTCCTTATGAGATTCTTTTGCATGTTTCTTACACAATTAAAAATTCTTTATTAAGCATATTCGAATAAGAATATTTTGTAATTGAACATATTTTAATTGTTAATTCAGAACAAGACAATAAAATTAATTTGGTTGTATAAAATTAATTTATCGTAAGCTTTGTTTATTCGCGAGTGTAGTAAACGTTGGCCTAAAGCAAATAACTAAATGTTACCCTACTACCAAGTATTCTAATTTCAATAATGCGTATTCGTCAAATACCATTGTAGTCCACCTTCCCGAGTAGTATTTGCCCAGTCAACATAATCGCCTTCCGTTCTTTATCGTTGCGTTAGCTTTCCTTTTATGATAAAAGCAAAACGGGCACAAAGGTCTGACCTATAAGTTGGTTAAAAGACTCTTTGTATAGAGTATTTGCGCGCATAAGAGATTTTCTTGAGAATAAATTTTATTGTTTTGTTAAATGACTTTCGTCACGTCCCATTTTTTTGCTGTTCGTTGTGAGACAAAAGAAGTTGTAGCCGAATGAACCCAACATGACAAAATTAAATGTCATTACAATTAAATAATAAAATAATAACCTCTTACATAAATATTTTACAGTTCTTTTATTCATATTTCATATCAACTTTAACTAAGAGAAATAACTCGTTAAAACTGGTGCATTAATTGAAATAGTCTAAGAATTCAATGATCGATATAATTTCGCAAAATCCTGATAACTGTACCGAACTTCTTAGCTTAGCAGAACCTACTCTGAGAAATGCTAGACGATCTCCTTCAAGGAACCCGCCCCGGCTTCGCATGGGTAGTTTCTCCATACAAAACGATCGTCCCCTACTTAACGTAATCGCGCCAACTGTCAAACAACTGACAGTTATGCCAAAAGCGCTAAGGTTACATTAGGAAAGTTAATATGGTCGTTAAGTTTTCTTAAATTTTCTAATTTCGATTTTTTTCTTTCATAACCTTCTCCAGACAATAACAACACACACAAAAAAAGAATTAGCGAAATCGATCCAGCCTTTTACGCGTGATGCCGTGATCAAGGGAAATAGAGATTCATTTTTATACATACAGATATACAAAAATATCATCGGAATAGACCTTATCTCATCCTTATTCACTTATTTTCACTTTACCGTATCTATGTTTAATGACAATCAACAATGTTAAAACCATTATATAAAGCCGCTGCGAGTGGTGTTCAAATAAACGGAACACGGAACCGAAATTTAAATGAAAACGTAATATAAAAGTGCATGATCGTCGTCCTCCGTACAAAGCAAACAATCAAACCGAAAAACGACCGCCGTGTTTGCCGAAGTAAGATTGGGGCCGCCTTTACAAGTTCTGTTTACACAGACAACATCATTGAGCGTAATCGCTTTTCTTACTCATTCGTTGCTTTGACTTTTCAATAAAAATCTATTTTTTAAGGTAAAAACTTTTTTGGGCACATTAAGGTATTTTTGTGACATAAATTTTATGAGTTCGCATCACCGGTATATTAATGTAACATTATTTTTTATTGTAATAGATGGCGCTAGTAGTCTTAAGTTATCGTAGTATACCATTTTAGTTCAACTTTTAATGTTTTGTTTTATTTATTTATTCGAATCTCACTTAAAATAGAATGCCTGAATTAGCTTAATGTAATATACTATAATTAAAATATTTTGATATAACAATTAATATGATTGATCAATAAAAATATTATTATTCCATTCATTTACATTTTTACTTTGGTAGGCAGTCCTCAAAGACAGCCTAGACAGCCTGACGTCTTTCGATGAAAACCTTAAAGACGCTTAAATTAAACAAAAAAGAAATTAAATATACGTAAACTTAAATTCTATTTCAAAATTTATAACAGCCTCGTCAATAATTTTTATTGGATAAAGGGCAAACGCTCCAGGCAGTGCAAAATCTTAATTATCTTTTTTAACTAAGTTCAGTCTTTAATTAATTTAGAGTAGCCGCAGATATTTACAAAACGCTGATGTTTAACAAAACTTTTCCAATATAACTAAAAGTATGGGATGGTAAGTATTGGGATGCTTCGATTACTGATTCGCAATCAAGACGAACATCAAGTCGCGGTTTCACTGCTATTAAATGCAAACAACGAAATTAAACGAACTCAAATTGTTTACGAAGAACTTGAGAGAGTGTCGGCAATGATGACGAAGAAACAAAATATTTAACCTAAAAAAACATTATAACCGTAATAATTATAACAACTCTTTTTTGTATTAAACCAAAACGATTATTATATTTAATAATCGTTTTGGTACCATAAAATAGAAATTACTTATTTTACATTGTTTTACCATATTTAATTATTCATAATGCACCTATTTAATTACATTTCAAACGTGGCAGATGTGTATATCACGAAGAAAAGAGGTGTGCCAAGGTCGCGCCAAATGGAAATTCATGATCTTTGCCTACCCCTCTAGGTTAACGACATAAATGCATATTTTATTTTTATTTTACAGATAATTGTGATATTTGAAAAATATTACACAAATTTTGTAGGGTGGGCCATTAGACTTGCTTTTTAACACGATTACCTTAAAAGTCTGGTCTCCGGAAAGAAGCGTTAACGATGTAACAAGACCGTGCCAAACGGTAATCAATAAGCCCGCTCTATTTCTCTCGGTTACGAGCGTGAGTGTTTAACCCATACCAAGTTATATCTTGGCTGTTCCACTATTACATATAGCATTTTAAACAATTCAAAAGATTCAATAAAGTAAGAAATGAGACTACCGTTGTGCTACCGCTACAGACACGAGAAGTTTAATGTGCATCATTTAATAAAACGTTGAGAAACCAAGGCACTCATTCAGGGGTTCGCGTGTCGATGCTAGCACGCCATAGAATGCATTGCAATGTATCCTTATGTTTCTAAACG
>JWHW01043104.1:91478-108647 GCA_000931545.1 Papilio glaucus
AATCTCTATAATAATTTAACCTGTAACTAATGCTCTTTATTTTGTTTTATTCGAGTAATTTTAAAATTACATTTCGTTACGAAAAAACTAAGTTGGATCTTGAGTATTTCAGAGGTTTCATTATAATTATCTTTACATGTATAATAATAACTGCCTCTGTCTATTTAGTCAACTTTTCTATATCTGAGCTGAGTATGATCCCAACCTTTTTGTTGCTATAAATTTTTGTTTTTCGTATTTAAAATATTCACACCTTTAATTATCTATAACATCGAGAATCGTACTCAAATAAATCTTTTAAAATTAGTTTTATTTAGTGAAATATGACTGGAAAACAAAACCGTAATATTTTTACTCCAACACCGGTATGACAACGACGAAAACATTTTTAATTTAGACTGAAGTCTGGATAATAAAGTCATACGATCCAGAGGTAGCCCACGAACGATAGCAATGCGGTCCGCTGTACCAAACGAGACCGATATCATTTGATTACATGGAAATACATGGCCTGTTTTCCATTTTTTGTTACTAATAAAATATGGATAAATTCTCTTGTACCATGATTTATTGCTCGCATTGAGAGTCACAATCAAGTGTCAAGACAATCAGTGCGGCCCATAAATTAAAAAAATTGTACACCCCTGATTTCAGCAACAAATAAGGTTGAAAAAAAAAAGAACAATCTTTACAAGCAAAACGAAGCTAAATGAAATATTTCGACACGTCGCATACCAACTTTGACATTTTCCTCTCAAACTCACTTTCAATGTTCCTGCAATAAATTACTTGGTACAAAGTCAACAAAGTTTTTTATTACTTTACTTTGGCTGCCTCAACAAAAACAAACTCGCCATAAAAGGTTATTTTAATGGCTGCGTTTAAACAAAAAAATCATTACAAAAGCGAATTTTCATTAGAAATCGTGCCTTACTTTCGGTTTTATGTAATTTTTCCTTTATTTCGGTATTCTATGACCATAAATCTCTCGTCAATCTCTATTCCAGTAGACTATCCAATCGACATTCATATAAAAGTGTTTTAGTTCTTTGCAGTCAGGATGGATGAATGCTTTGCATTCCTATCGATCGTGTGTTCTATGAATGAGTTATGGTAGCACGTGCTTTATTATAATATGCGGATGTACATTGATAGAATTTATTAGCACAAACATCTAATACTAACGTATATAAGTGCTACGACAGTAATTGAATGGAGGGGAGTCCAAGGCAGTAACGATAAGATTTGAAACAATTAACTTTTTAAGAAACTCCTCTTTGCAATTAGCATAAAATCATGAGTGGTTTTTACATTTATTTTGTTTAAAACAGGCTTCCAATTTATTTTTCTCATCTACCTTTCTTTTTATGTTATCCATTCAGTTTCGTTTTCAGCCAGGAATAAAATACAGGGTTAAATGAATAAAATAAAATATCTGGAATCACATCCAACCACTGAGAGCGCTTTGTATTTCCAACCAAATTACTTTTTTAAAATGTAAAGTTATACGGAGTAATTTTTTTACGGAATTTACACGGCAAAATAGTTTTTTGTAATACTTGATTTTTGTAATGTTTTTACAATTAACTTTTGAAAATAGGTTCGAACTCTTACAACACGCAAGAACACTTACAAGCTTAATGTTTATTCGGTCCTCTGTAATTATTTTTGTGCATAACCGTAAAGTATGTTTCAGAGGAGCGTAACGTATATGTATGTATACGCACATTCCGTTACGTGATCCCCCTCTCCCTCCCTCTAGGCATTCTCTTTCTCTCTCTCACTCTCAATCTGTCTTTTTCTCTCTCTATTGTTTCTCTCACATGGGCCTCAATTCTTATTGATTTTTCATTCGACCGCGCAGCACGCACAATTTGATTTTAGCTTTGTTACATTACAAAAGTATGTAATAAAGTGAATGACACACTTAGTTGAACCAAAAGCAATGAGAAGGCTACGGTTGTTAAGCATCTCACGCTCACGTAATATCGTAATTTGCGTTAACAATGGCACTAAACATTCTAATTTTTAAAATGCTTTGTAGTGGTATATGTACGTGGGGTTGTCCCATAATTTTAAAATGAATTATGTAATATTTATTTGGAGATTCCATAAAAAATGAAGAAACCTGCCAACGAATTAGAAGCCCTGAAATATAACTTAATGTTTGTGCAAACTTTGAGTGTTTGCAGCACTGTGCACCCGTTTCGTTAATGTAGGATCGAACATTGTTAGTGTTTTTCAACATCTTCTGCTCTATGGATAGACTATAGTAATAGAAAAAAAGCTAGCTAATACGCACATACTGAATGATTGTACAGGAGTAAGACACCGGTACAAAAAGCGGTCCGTCTAGGTTACATTAGATACACAAATACTGCCACAAAACCTCGCCACAAACATTTATACTATTTTTTGTTAGTAAAATTTCAATAAAATTCACATTTATCCAAAGTCAGCGATGATGACAAACTGCATACGAGAATACAATTGCATTTATGCACGTTATTTCAACGTTAACAGCGAATATTATGAACTGAATTTATTTTATAATTATTCAGTACTTGTTTTGAATGAAATTTATACTATTGCTAGTAGTAGCCGAATTTAATAAACTGAATAAAACAAAGTATACGAATTTCTCATCTTCCAGTTATTTTTAGATATGTAAATGATAGCCTTAAGAATATTTGTTTTGCCTTTCCTGCAATGGAATGGAATGTATACATTATTAGTATTAATATTTCTTGCTTCATTGGAAATACACTTTTAGGCGTCTTCATTTACATCACTGAATAAACTCGACTCGTAAAGTGGAATTCAACCCAAAGTTTATCTAAAATTTTTACATATATTCGTCTCATTTTCTGCTTTTAGGAACCTATTACTGGAATAAATCAATATGCGCTCACGCCCGTAACCCAGATCAGATCATGGATTTCCATTTGGCGCGATCCGGGCACATCTCTCTCGCTTCTTCTACATTCATACATCTACGCATACATGCTCGTCGGTTATGGGTGCTCCTTATATCACTCTTTTTTAGTAAGCTATTACTGGACATTCTTTATAACCTATTTTTATAAAGAAAATTGTGAGCACCATTTGTCCCTTTGTACTATAAAAAAATAAAAACGTTTGTTTGTTGAAATTATGTTAAATGTTTCATGTACATATTTATTTAATTTAAAATATTTGTTTGAAAAAATATCGATTCCAGGCACGTTATTACTGGCTTTCACAACATTTACAAATTCATAAAATTGTTTAAAGGACTCATTAACACTAGACTTAAGTAATGCATTGTATGTAGTCATTAATTTGTTAAGAGGTGAGTGTAAACCCACGTTTGTTCGCGCTGTCTTAGTCGAATGGGTTATACTTTTTACATCTAGATAATCTTAAGGGTACAGAGATAGTTAATTTTAATAGTAACTTAGTAGAATCAAATAGATTTAAGAAATAGTAGAGTACATATTAGTAATAAAATTGGTTTGCGTGTAAGCTAACATAACTCAACCGAACACAAAATATTACTGATATACGCACACCTGTTTTAATTTCCACAACTCAATTTGTAGCGTTCGCAATTCAAAAGCGATATTCGGATCATATTTCACAAATTGTGTTAATACAGTAGAGATAATCCCGCAACTTGGCACAACAAAAGCCAGTCACGAACACTTTTGCCCGGCCATTCTCAAAGTTATGACGTTCGAGTAACACGCTAAGAAACTACGAACAAACTATTCGCATGAAACTCTACGTTCACAATCGAATCACGTATTCTGAACATTAAATACACACGAACTGTATCATTTCACTGTTATCATATTGCTCATAGCTTCATCTAACAACTTAGATACACATCCTAGAACTGTAAACAAGTCTAGTTGAAAATAAAAATTAATATTGTATTTATTTAAATGATATAACTTGATATGATAATTGGTTTCTATTAAAACATCATTGCTTTATGTAACACCACCACGTCAAAATATACTTCATGAAAAAAATGATATTTTTTTTTTCATTTGCAGCATACGAACAAATTAAAAGGCAAGGCATTAACAATTTCTATTCCCGATCAAAATTAGCGATAACAATGCTAGTCCAATGGTATTGCGAATGTTCAGGAGCGACATCAATTAATTCTGGGTACCAGTTACCGCGTGACGTAATAAACAAATTAAGAAATAATTAAGCAACCAAAACGTAAGCGAAAATTAAATTTTCTGTTACATGATTCCGGCCCGAGAACCCTGAACGGCATACATAATGTTATTCTGATTTTATCTGGGTTTTCTATATTTGGTGGCGGTCTACCCACTCGGCCTTCGTAATGAAAACAACTTGTTAAATTATCATGAACATTTTTAAGGCCTAATAATGTTTTCTGATGTATCTAATGAATGTATGATTGATTTATTTACGGTAATTAGTATATACATTTAATATCGACGATATTATATAAAGGCTAAGTATCTATAGTCTGTTATCAAGATGGTAATTTCGCAAACAAACACCTTACCTTTTACGCTAAGATTAAAAATTATTAAAAAAGATTAAATTAAGATTCACTTTATCGCACGATTTCCACAAAATTACAACATTTCTGACAAAAGTACAAAAATGTATGGTAAGTGTTTGTTTGTTTACAAAAATTCCATCTCGATATGGAACAAATTATAGTCCTATAAATAGGCCTCCCGATCAGCAGGTCCGTGCATTGGTGGTAGTGATCGAGCGATCGTCACTCATGGGGTATATTATATTGCTTAATCTATCGTTTCTACTATTTTTCCTTCTTTGACCGTTAACGTACCGACTAAATAAAATACCACAATACACAACAGGAAGATATACTTAAAAAATCTTTAGTACACATTAGTTTTATAGCATTTTTGTTTGAAAATAAAAATCCCAAATGCTGCCTTTCGGTCGTCCGGCTTATACCTTTAGCCCTATTGAGACCCGTGTCATGTAAAGATGTAAAAGGATTTGATGTGATCGTTAGACAGCTTAATTTCCGGGATCAGCGCAAAATAGTTTAATATCCGGGAAGGAAGCTAAGGTGTACTTCAACTTACAAAGTAAAAGGTCTAAGACATTAAGAAAGATATTGACTATTTCCCTTTCAGTGTCAATACAATGTCTCTTCAGTCGTGTATTTTTACATAAAATACACGACTGAAGAGACATTGTATATCCTCGTTATTTTTTTAATCAAACAAAAGCCATTTATCAACACCAATAGGAACTAGGGCTAGGTATCACGACAAAATTTAGAGAGAAATCATCGAGCTCAGCCAACGACGTCGTAATTGCTGTCTTTGAGCGAGCGCGTCGTGCTCCGGCAATATTAACAAACTAATAACTCCGATATTCAACCAAGAACCAGCTCAATTTAAGGAGGCCGGAAAATTTTATTACTTCATAACTCGATTATTTAAGATATCTAAATTTAAAATATGTTGAGTTTTGTGTGATTTCCTTTAGTTTATATTACTTGCAACCAATATTCGGCTATTACAGTGTATTTGGCGTTTTTGTGACCTTTTGTCCTAATCAGCCGACTTAAAAACTTTTGGGCTCCTTGTTTCACGACTGTTCCCAATCCCAATTTCAGTTCTCTTCTCCTTCCTCTCTTTTTCTAGTAGGGTTATTGGGTATTGGTGAAGGGTCGATTGCCTCATTCTTTACTTGAACGGACCAAACCGCAACGATTCGGAAATACCGTTGGCGAAAGTTTCTTCAAAAGCATTTAAATGCCCTTTATTAATAAAATTTGTGTTTTTTAATCCGTAAAAAAAATAACACTGTATATAACATGGATATCGGCGATGTGTTCAGATTACCGCGCCTCCGATTTACCAGATTATGAGAGCATGACTTATCGACAGAGTGCATAGAACGAATGTGTGCTGTAGTTATATAATCGATTTCTAATTTATCAGCAGTTATAAGCTAAATTAACGTTTTTATTAGACAAACCTATGTAGAAACATTTATTTAAAGAAATCAAGCAGGAAATATCACAATTTATTTATAATTAAAACTTTAGAACATATGTAGTTTGATCATAAAAAAATAATCGTGAAACTATACAATGTAATTAGATAACTTAATACACTACAATTACAATTAAGACATGTAGATAGCTATTGTTAACTTAAGCATTTAAAAATGTAAAGCTTTGTTCCTATAAATAATCATTAGTATTAATAAAATCCATTCGAATGTCTACATCGTTAAAACTGAAAAAGCTCGCACTAACTTGCTTAACGTAGAACCATTAAAACACTTTGCCGCTCTTAATAACACCTCAAACGAACTTTTCAATTCTGAAATTAATCCCTTTCAATCTGTTAAACGAACTTCGAAGTGTTCCAGACAGAAAACTTTGCTTGTGCGTAACAAAATTGCTTTTCTGATCGTTTCCAACAATATGCAAATAGCTTTTACTATCTGAAATCTCTGCGGTATATTCGTTAATTATACCTGATTAAATTTGATTAATTTTAAGCGTTATACTCGAGTTTAATTCTGAATTGTGTAGTCTTGAGTGTCAGTTAATCTTAAGACCAAAGATTAAAGCGGCGTGTTTGACTTGCGCCGACACAAAATTAACAGAGCTTTCGTTAAGTTAAACAAAGCTCTTGTTATTATCTGCTAGATTATTTAACATGAGAAACGGAATTTACTCGGTGAATACGTTAACATCATCGAATCTGTGATCGTTTGAAAAGGAACACATTTGTGTATGATAATATAATTTGCGGAAACGTTTAGAAATTTATACGTAAAAAGATTTAAATAATTGACTGAATTGAGCGATCCATTAAATCCATCCGGGAAACGCTATGTTTCAGTACACGTACACGTATGTACAATACCAGTGTCTTTTTTGCCAAATTTCCGATACTTTTCCAATATGTTTCCACTGCTTACAATGCTATTCGGTATTTTATTCAAAAAAATTTTTTTTCTTTGGGATATAATTATTGTATACGTTGAGAAATACTCGTAAAAAAGTTTCATCACAGATAAAACGTTCTTATGTCTTTTGCTAAATAGAATTCCATAAAATATTTGACAAATGGCAAATATCTTTAAATTTACACTCACTTTTTTTAGTAATGTTTATTTTTGGTAAAATAGTATTTCTTATCCTGAACCAATTTAATAAATCAATATAGAAAAAGACACGAATGTCTGTGATAAATATTTGCAACGATCGCACAATTACTTATCTGTTATGATTTTACGAGTATTTCTCAACTCTAAACAGGCGTGAAGTAGAAGTATTGTGCGTTTCGTCTGATGAGTGAGGTGCCGGAGGCCTAATTTCAGTCCTCTTCCTCTTCCCACCATTTCCTCATAAGGATAGGATGGGAACAGGAGGAGGATTGGACGAGAAGGGGGTTAACGGGAAAAAGGTTCCTGTCTACGCCCTCTCCTGTCCATTAAAGAAAGGTAGGCAACGCATCTGCAACACATTTGCTTGTTGCGGATGTCTATGGGTAGCGTTTACCTGAGATAAGGTGATACGCTTTCGCCTTTGCCACCTTATTCCATAAAAAAAACTTCCTTGTGTTGACTATTCTTATACATCCGTACACCGTAAACCTAAACTTAATCTTACAACGTCCCTCTGCCTTGTACTCGTTGCCTTTATCGGACCTAAGTAAACAATTTAGAAAGTGTTGCTTGGTAACAGCAAACATAACCTATCAAACACTTTCATTCTCATACGCCAATCTAGCGTAATATTTAAAAACTCTCGCCCCGAGACGAGGCAAGTTATCGCATTACACTTTCATATCATATTCTCGGATGTGACACTCTCCGTTAGAGCTACACATTATGTTTTATTCCACTTACCAACGAAATGTCGATATACGATGGTGTCAAATGGTTTTGAAAGTGCGGACACACATAGACCGACGAACTTATGGTTGTGGAAGTCCATTGAGCGGAAGAAGCGAGGAACCGATCTTCGTGGTGATCTTTGGAAGAGGACTAAGTCCAGCAGTGAAGCCACCGGGCGCACAGATAATTGAATTTTTTAAGCGATACGAACAACAATGACTGTTCTAACTATATTTTGAAGTATAATTACCGGAATTGTGTCAACACTTGAGCTAAGATGGTATCTCGTTTGGCTATCAATTAAACATGCCAACGGTACAAATACAATGAGGGTACCCATAAAAACGTATGTTTTCCGGGTAAGTGGTAGGCAGGCTACTATCGTTAAAATAGTCGTGTGACAACCCTAGCGATTCCGTTTTTCTTCACAACATTACATGCATTAAGACACATTATAGTGAAATATCTCGATGCTCGCGTAGCGTAAAAACGTTACCGCATTTCACAGCAGCGACAATGACAGATGCTCGGCGATACGAAATGAAATGACGTGTATGCGAATCGCATTTTTGTGAAAGCAAATGAACCAACAAAATACCTGATAAATATATCAGTAACATCCATGAACTTATGCTATAGAGGGGTCTGTACACACTTTTTTTAGGAGTTATACGCGGGAAACAAACTTTTTTTTTATTTTATACATAAATAGGGATCACGCAAAATAAGGGCTAGTCGTGGAGTTGCGGAAAATTAGCCTCCAACTATTAACTAACTATACATGGGGATAGAAACTCCCTTTGAAATTGTTTTTATCCCTAAATGTTACTAGCTCAGTATATAATATAAGAGTGACGGTTGAACCTTTTTTCCAACAAAAAACACAGGCAGTCATAAGAAGTGCCGACAGAAGTGGAACAAGAAACAGTTGGGAAGGCGCGACATTAGTTCAAAAATAAAGAAATAACCAAACAAAAATAAACCCTTGCGTCTTAACAATAAAATTCAAAATTAAATGCAGGAAAAATAAATGAAGAAATGATCGTCGGAACTATTCCAAATTCAAATAAGTATGTTGATGAAGCGTGCTGCTGACGCATGTTGTATACACCAACCTATAAATAATACCTATAAAAATATCGTCTAACGCAGCTAAAGGACTTTTCACTTCAAAAATATTTAAAAAGATAAATAGCGTCTTAATTTACATAACATGAAAGAAATGTGGTACTTCTAAGAATGATTTGAACGTTACCCTTCTCATGAAATGAAAACATAATAGAAGTATCATTCAAACCTTTTTTAAATAAATGGTAACGTAACAAGCAACGTAATGGTTTTGTAAGATATCAGTTAAATAACAGTGACCAATTACGTTCAAGTCGTCGACTTTATTAACAACGGAGTTCTACTTTTTCAAAGCATTTACGTAAGAGTTTTGTTAAAGAATACTATATACTTCTTTTTAATACAGTTACCATATGGCCTAGACTTGAAATTTAAAATGAATATTCCTTTCGCAGAGTAGACACGCACTTAAGACGGTTTTTACGAAACAGCAAGGAGAGTTGCGGGCGCTACTTAATTATAAATTAATTATACGGAACAATGTTTGCCAAGCCAGCTAGTACATAATAGTTGTATTACAACAAATAAATGAATGCCTCCTATACATCTATGTATGTATATGTAAAGGCGATGTGTAATGTACGTTCCCTGTCGCCGAAACGGCTAGACCTATTTCAATGAAACTTTCAGGAAACGTTGAGATTGACCCAGTGGGTAATCCTGTGTAAGTTGATAGCGATCGGATGAAATTCCACGACCTTACTGAAGACAAGCGCGAAGTAGATGTATTTCTGCGATTCGTCTGATAAGTGAGGAGCCGGAGGTCTAATCCTAGACCTTTTTTATAGAAAAGGATAGGATGGGAAAAATAATGCGACGGGAGAGTATTAGGGCGCATGCTGCACGGCGCTGTGTTCCAGCCAGCCGTGTTAACCGCGCTGCGTCTTCGCTTGCCCAACTGTGTACAAAAAACTGCGTCACCGCCCGCCACTGTTTGGGCCAGCTTTTCAATATCATATATAAAGATAGAGGTTTATTTAGTTGTAGCGAGTCGAAGTTCACAGAAGCTGCATACAAATGTGTGGAAGGTGATGTGAATTTTAATGAATAGCCAGCTAAGTGTTGTTATGTTATATTAAGATTATGCTTTTATTAAGACAATGTGTTTTGTTGTTTCATTTCTGTTTATATGTATTAACTGTTGTGAATATTAACGTATTTATGTATGTACTAGCTGTGCCCTGCGGTCTCACCCGCCGTGCAATTTAATTTAACCGACGACGATTTTCCAGCCTAAGCTAAACTCTATTATGATTGATCTGAATATCTCACATATTTTTCCCACTTTCTTGAGACTTTCGTTATATTTTGGACAATTCACACAATATCTTTATAAATTATAGCCTATATGTTATTTTGATATATAAGCTATATTATTATAAAATTTCATTAAAATCCATTCAGTATTTTTGCGTGAAAGACTAACAAACATTCATACATTCACACATCCATACATACAAACTTTCGCATTTATAATATTAGTAGGTTAGCATCGATCACTCTGTTATGGTGTTATATTTTTGGTAGTAAATATCCTTTTTTCTATTTATCCCCTCCTCTGTCCATTAAAGGTAGGCAACGCGTCTTCAACTCATTCGTTTGTTGCAGATGCCCGTGGGTAGCGGTCACTTTCGGGTGAACCGCTTGCTCGTTTGCCACCTACTTATATATCAAAACGATGATAATTTGTCTTATCTACTACTCTGACTGAATGTAGAGTGGTGCCGATGGGGCTCACTCGCGCCGGTATTTTGCGAGATCCTGGTAACTGGGTTAATCCGGCGCAACCATCTGCTTCTTGTTGTTTTATGTTGTACTTTACACCACAGAAGGAAGGAAGATTCGAATATCGTTTTACATTGTTATTAAACACTTCAGAATTGTGCCATTTTACAATAAAACGGCCGAAAATTTGTAATTTTCGATTGTTGATGCATTGAAACATTTTGAAATCTCCATGTCAATAAATAAATCAGAATGAATTCGTTCTGACGTCTGAGATGTAAATCGAACGCAGTGTCAAATGCACGAGAAATAGAGAATACGTGACCGGAATACCTGATGTACTGTGCACGTTCTAACGAGAATATTAAACACGTATCTTTTGGTCTTTGAACCTTTCGTGTTTGACACTGAATTTAGATTTTAACTGCACTTTATATTATCATATTTTTTTTAGTACTCAAAAGATTATTTACTAATCTAACGAACATAGAGTAGAGTGTGTGATGTGGGTAAGCCAAAAATAAACTAAATTATATCCACGTCACACAGCGGCTACAGCTTACACAAATCTACATCTACCATCTACACAGTGGAGTAGGGAAGAGAGGCGACAATAAAACGATATGTGTCTTATAATACACTCTGGTATAGTGTATTTATCTTTGTGTTTTATTATTAAGGTATAAAATCGATAAGCTGAAAACTAAAAATACGATGTATCGATTAAAAATCTGTCACCTAACTATGTGTTCCCTAGATAAGTAGTTCCTACTTTAGTGAAAAATTGTTTACATAAGAACCTAATTTAGAGAATGCCTTAGGTTAGGGCATCCTTAGTAAAGGAGAGTTTGAGGGTCCTATGGGGAAAACGGGCATTATTAGAGCATTTTTCTATGTAACTACGACCACTGTGACGTCATCGACTCAGGTTTGGTGTTATTGAGCACGAGTCGTAAACTGCTCCTACGTCATGCCTTAGTGAGGCATGTTAGAGCTGATAAACCAATGCCCATCACCTATTCGTTTCCCTTATCAATCTTCATTTCTATGTAATAAAATATAATGAAATACTCGTGTTATTGGTACTGGTAGAACTTTTTCGTCCAACAAATAAAAATATTCTTATACAGAATGTTCACAATTTAAATAATAATGACAGCGCAAAAAAAATAAATGTTTATACAACCTGTTCGAAACATATATTGTATGCGTAACCCTAAAGTAAACCCTAAGTAAACAGCCGGCAACCTAGTTGTACTATATTCGGGTCGAACCGAGACCGTGCACTCAGAAAATGAAAATACTGCGAGGCATTACTGCCAGCCACCGAATATCTTACACTGAGAAAAAGCCAAGAAGAAGTATAAAGAGTATGGCACGACAGTGTTTATTTATGATGAATTTAAAAATATGTTTTTAAATATATCCAAGTATAACAGTTGTTTCTTTCAATATAATAAAAAAACTATAATGCAAAATTATTAATGAAGAATTGAAAAGCATGATGCGAATAAAGAACCTATCATTTATTTGAATTATCTTAGTAAAATCCATGTCTTTCGATTTACCTACTTCTTTTATATTAACAACACTCCACTATTTAACACTTTATTTTATTATTGTAAGGGGTAAAACGACTAATAATAATTTTAATTATTAATTTAAATATTTAATTTTAATAAGGATATTTTATCGTTACAAGTTAGAGTAAGCTTATCGACATTTAAGATAGTCCGCTTTTATAAATACTTTAGCAAATAAGTCAATGATATGCAATATTTTGAATTCAAAGTGGGCTCTACATATTTTACTTTTAAATAACTCTAAAAATCCATAAATCTACGATTTATTTTAAATATCTAAATCATAATTAGTTAATTACTTCATTTTCCTCGTAGAGTTACAAACATTAATCTCATTGCCTATTTATGTATATAACATTTATTCGAAATGCACATCTATTTCGTCTCTAAACGCGGTTCTTAAAAAAATGAGAACATTCTCCATTCGGTATTCAGTGGTACCGTTAGTTCGATTTGTGACTACCTTGAATATATCAATTTAGAAATATGTAGCGTACACATATTAGATGGATGAATAAATTTATTTAAGGTTATTTTTAAATATTCGAGTCGTTTTTACTTCCATCGTTGATTGACGTGACGAAAGACTAATCTATACCAATACCTATTAGGAAATTTGATTTCTTTTTTTATATATAGCTTAAGGGAGCAAACAAGTTGCGGATCGACTTATATTTAGTGATCACCAACGTCCATGGACAATTGCAACACCAGGGGAACTGCAGATGCGTTCTCCTTCCTTAAAGGCCAGCCAAGGAGAACGCTCCGTTCTTGAACAACACTAAGTAGTATTGGATTGGAAATCCCGCTGTAATTATAGAAATTATGAATTATTTTTTAACGTTATAGAGCTGGTTCATAATTATTCAAAATTCTAATATTTATATCGTCGTCCAAAAAGATTAGAGTAACATCTCATATCCGTTAACAAAGTAATTTATTGTAGAACTTTACGTCATCACGAACTGTCGTGAATAAAATAGCCGGTTTTAAGTAGAATTGTACGGAATCTTTGACCATATGTGTGGTTTTTTTATTACTTTTCCGTACATTGTGTTAAAGAATAACGTGCGATTATCAAAATACTTTACAATTTTACATTATCTCCAAGATTGGAATTCGTTCTCATACTTGTTAAGGACGAAAAGTGTTCAAACAGTGAAAACTCAAAGTGACTTTTGGAACTCTTGAGAAGTAGGTGGATTCACAAACAGGTAAAACAGCTCTTGGAATCAACAATAGTCAGTAGCCAAGTACCACTACTTCGCAGAATTTGCGGCGTGAATTTAACGTATCATTCTAGTACGTTCATACTTATAGTTTTCGTCTTATTAGTAAGGTGCCGCCTCTCCCTCCCTCCCTATTTTCTCTATTTCCTTCTCTTCCTTCCCTAGACAAAGTAACGCATCCGTAACTAATGTGATTGTTCCGGATGTTGACTTATGTTATCACATAACACCGGGAGAGCTGCTTGTTTGTTTACTCTCTTCTACCATAGAACAACCAAGAAACAGCCAACACAGACAGCTTTCGTTTCCAGCTAAATGTTATGAGAAATATAGAGAATTCTATTTTTTGCAAAAAGAACGTACTAACAAGTTTAAAAGTGACAAAACATAACACGGTTTAACGGTTAACGGTTTGCTACCTCTGTTTAAACTAGTTTTAATAAAAGTTTTTCATTTTTAAGATCGAATTACCAGCTTTAATTAAATATTGCAGTGCACGAATTTCGTAAAGGTGAATGCGTTAAGGCATGCCTGCCTCTCTCGGCGTGGAATAATGAAGGGTTTCGACTTTTCCCCGTCTCTAAAGTAGGACACGTTTACTCACTCTAATGATGCAAAGCGAGCAACGAACGAGGCTTATTCTATTCCGCTCGACATTGTTAGCATCTGGTTAGGGTCTTTAAACTTAAATATACACAGATAAAATATTGTATAAAAAATGTTTTCGTTGAACGTTAATATAAAATCAGAATTTTTTGTAGTTTCAGCTTATTTTTTTAAGTGAATACTTGTTTAGCCGCGTTAGACGATATATGGTAGGGGAAAATCTTATGGGTTCGCGCGAATATGCTCAGCATGCGTCAGCAACACGCTTATTTGAATTTGGAACAGTTTCGACGAGTTTTTTTTATTTATTTTTCTTGTACTTAATTTTGAATTTTATTGTTATGGTTTATTTTTCTGCTTGCTTATTTATTTATTTTTGGACTTTTGTCGCGTCTTGCCACCTTCCTTGTTTTAAATTTTCACTTCGGCAGTGCTTATGCCTGTGTTTTTTACTTATTTGAAGATAATTCTTTGTGAAAATATTAATGTTTTCACCATTAGTAAAATACAATATGTATATTTTAAGAAAGTCTTAATAATTGAAACCTAATGATAAGATATGTTTAACATATTTCTTATTAAAATTAAAATTGAATGATAAATTATTTAAGAAATGCCGCTTATCAAATATCCACAGAATATTTTAAGATTCCCTTTATATCTATTTTTTCATTCTACCAAAGTTTAAGCAAATTTTAAAGAAAGACAAAAAAATACTATTTCAAGAAAATTGGCTATTGTGACTTGTCTTACAAAATTTCGGCTTAATTAACAAGACAATACATTCATTTATTCAGGCCCATCTCCCTCGAGACATCGTAACGACCGCCTTGTAAAACAAATTTATTCTTAAGACGGAGTTTTGACGAAAGCCTCGAAGCTTATTCATATTGATAAGGAACTGAGAAGCGAAATTTCCACTTCAACTTACCTCTGGTCCACTCGAATTGAGTCCTTAAAACGTTAAATTCACTAACAAACAGCTCAGATACGACAAAAAAGCACTGTGTAGTCGTGTAAACTTGATTTTTTCACAATTAGCGACATCTCACTCCACACACATCACGATGGAGACACGTAGATGACATTGAACTTGGTGAAAACACACACCCAACTTACTTAAAAAAAGGTAAAGTGTTAGACGTTTTAATAGGTAAGAATCGGGTTTTTCTTGAATAAATTGCGCGCGCGCAGTTACATTAACAGTCGTCAGTCGACGCGAGGGCACAGACCCCAGTGGCATAGAGCCAGCCGCGGGCGTCGTCGGCCGAGACACGAGTACCGTTGCTCCGAGAGTGGGAGCGAGGTCGAACACTAGCCGGCAGGCTTTGACATTTCCAAGTTATTTCGTTACTTCATTGCGACCGACATGACTTGCTTTTGTTATTGTTGGCATAGATCTGTAACAAGATCTTACTAACCTTCGACTAAACGCATACGTAAAAACAGACCTACGCGTGACTGTATTATAAAAACTTGTTTTGAACTTTGCACTTAATAGAGCTTATAATGAACGAGCTTTCGTTTTTCTAATTTCTGTACTCTTGAAATAACCGTTTTGGTTTAATCTGACATGTTTAAAGTAGAAATAACATAGAAGTAGAAGTACAATAATTTACATAATACGTTTGCATCGTGACTTTTTCCTTCAGATGTCTCTACTATTGGATGTACACAAAACACTTGCGAAGAAAACTGTAGGAGAAGGCTATTCGAAGGAAAACTGGAAGAGGCATTAATTTGGCTTTTAGCTCAGGTACATTCCGCATTGAATACATTTTCTCTTAATAATATGAAAAAAACAAAAAAAACAATGGCGAATAGAAGGAACACTCAACAGTCGCGACATCTGCTTTCAGTTTTGAGTTTTTAACACCATTACAAGAAACTACAATACACACACACTTATTCAAATAATATTGTAATTTAATTCTAATATGAAAAGTTATTAAGGCAAAAAGTTTATTGTCCTCCAGCTACGAAGATTAAACGGATTGCTTCGAAAACTTCAAGGCAAATTCAATCACAAAATTTCATTTAATAATGATACGGATCCACAAAATATTGAAAAAGAGTATTGATACGAAAAAAACTCGCCACAACTCGCTCCGAATTTGCATATCTCAGGCAAAGTTAGATAACAGGCTGCGAAGAACTCGCCGAGGATTTTTGCTCCCTTACAAATTGCTTTCACATTGAATTCACACAAAGACTCCTCCGAGTTCTTTACATCTTACTGACGTATTATGTTTTGGATTCAATCGGACTGAAGCTTATATTACATTTTTGAAGTGAAGTTTTAAGAAACTTTTGGGGGTATTAGGATTTTTCTCTGACGTAAAAACGTAAACCTTAAGTGTATGACGAATTTTTCAAAACTAAAACACTTTTTTGTCTTTTTATTGCTCATTGAATACTTTTTTAATATTTTTTCGATCTTATCAAATATACATTCTTCTATTCGTTTTCAACAGGAAAATTTGTTCATTTTTATAAAATTACAAACTCTCTCAACATCAATCCCTCTGTTCTCCGGCCTAAATGGCTTGTCAAACTTACATTAACTGTTTCAAATCATTCGGAACAGTTTCACAAAGGCTTCGAACTATTCGTAGCACTGTTACCAGCTTCGAATGATTGATGTAGTGGCGCGAATGTTCCCGACACCGGCGCACGTATTTAATATTAATACTGTCACACATTGTAGGGATGACAAGATTGATAGAACAAGTTTCGGCAGAATATTGTGCGCTTTAGGCACATTGTGATTTATTTGAGAAGCGGCTCAAGGAAAAATCTTGAGTTTTTCTATATCCGTTCGACTACCTTATGTTAAATGCCGTATGATCAAAACATAATAACAGTGGTAGAGCCCGCAACAACAACATCTGTTGCACGAATGGGCCGGCTCGACCGGTGAAATACCACGACGTACAGGCGTGAAGTAGAAGTATTCTGCGTTTCGTCTGATGAGTGAGGTGCCGGAGGCCTAATTTCAGTCCTCTTCCCCTTCCCACCCTTTCCTC
>JWHW01043104.1:111142-133836 GCA_000931545.1 Papilio glaucus
TGAGTGAATGCCACTACTCAAAGACAATCCCCAACAACAACATCAAATGTTAAACTCTCAAAAATACACAGTATTTTAACGAATAATTTATAGAACTAGTCTTTTTGAATATTTACTGAACTATTATGAGCTCGGGCCGAGCTCCGCTCACAACTATATCACAAAATGTAATAATCATAAATGTTTCTTACAACGTCTTATATAGGCAGACTTTCCTACCACACAGTGTTAATGTAGGTAGTCTAACGACTACTTTACAAATGTCGGTAACCTAAGAAATAATTTATATCGCAACCAAGACTAATTTAAATGATTGCTAACAAATATAACGCATAGTCTTAATGCAGGACAGAGGGAAGGGATGAATAAGGAAAAAGAGAGTAGGATGGAATGGGTATTGGGGAGTAGCGACTATTTCGAATCAACTTCAACTAAGATAAATCAACTAGTTTCAGTTGACAAAGATTGTTGACATGTTTTTCAAATAAGAGTCAAAGTAGCAGCTACTCATGTAATGTTCAGTAATCAACATCAACAAAACGACACGTAAAGTTTGAGTAAAGCTCACGCTATTTTTTTTTCAGGAAATAGACACAACTCAGGACAGTTGTGTCTATTTCTAAACAATGCTGACGATACTCCTGACGGTACGGAAGTAAACGATGATAGCTTACGAAACGAGCCTTCTTTTCTTATGCCTTATGATCTGATTCTTTACAAGGTTCATATTAGTATACCAACTAGCGACCCGCCCCTTCTTAGAACAGGTAGTTTCTCCGTACAAACGTACATCCTCCTGCTTAAAGTAATCGCGCCAACTGTCAAACGACTGACAGTTATGACAAAAGCGCTAAGGTTACCTACATTAGAAAAGTTAATATGGTATTTTAACACTAATATTTTTTTTTATTTGATTACTGGAAACTTTAAATTGCCATTAACAAGTACTATGCAGCTTATTTTGAAAAAAAAAAAATGAATAGGGCTATTTATTCTAACAAAATATCGTTTAAAAGTGAATCTACTTTATTAGTCTTTGCAGATTATGAAAGGAACCATAGATAACAAAATAATGGTAAATCCCAACAGTATAGTACCTACCTAAGTCATGGTGCAAGTTAATTTTGGTCCAGAAAGCATTTCTCAGAACGAAAGCAAAAATATATAACATTAAAACTACGTCAACATCGGACTGCAACTTACACAATAACAGGAAGTTTATCGGAGCAAAGTCCAAGTGCTCGCTCTTCTTAAGGCTACATCGGAACTTAGTCCCAAGTAGCAACTGCAAAGTAATCAAAACCAAGTAAACAGCTGCCCCGGGCATCGTAGCTTGAATGTTATACAAATTGTACAGTTGAAAATAAGATATCTTCGCTTATTTTAACTGAAAAAAAAACTTTTTAAAACGCCTTTATTAGCTCAACCCGTAGTATGTTTAATAATAATATATAAAAATAAAGTATTTAATTTAATTTTAATTTCTCCCACAATTAAGTAATGTAACTACTTTTTTTTACATAACATTCTTGTGTTTAATGAGATAATTCAAAGTGGGAGGGAGAGAGCTGAAGCTATGTTTCCCCGTGCTGTGAGGCTCCTGGCTCGCCCTCTTGGATTCACATTGTTCACATTGCATTATTTGTATGTATGTGTAAGTGTTTACATAATTTGAAAATGAGGTACCTCTCCTATCAGACGAAACGAAGATGTGTAAATACTAACCTCTACTACACGTCTCCATTTAAATAAAGACGAGGTTGATTGAACAGACTGCTGCTGTTGATTCTGCAAGCGTTAAATTTGAACAGTTTGTAATCCATATTATTCAATTCCAATATAAGAAAGGTTTACAAAAACAGATACATCTGCTTTTCTCATTAATACTGAAAATTGGCAGGTGGATAACGATGCTACGAGCCATGAGACAAACTGACCAAACTCATTCCAAAACTTTGGATATTTCGACGAAATTCATACTATAACAACGGCCAATGGCCAATATCGATGAATCCTAAACGCAAAGGTTCAGAGGGAAGTAACAACCTATACAAGACATTTGGTTTAAGTTAGTCCAGCCATTATGAAGAATTTGTTCTAAGTTTTAGCAGTACATGATAGGATTCTGATCAGAAAATTTTCATCGTCGACAATAGAATGCACCGACTATCTCGTTGTCAATGATGCGTAGGTAGGATGGATACATGTTTTTAATACCGCTGAAAACTTTGCGACATCAGATACGATGCAACTATACAACAAAACAATTGCGCTCCAAAACAAAAGGCATGGATAAGGAATTATGCGAATGTTGGAAATATGGAAAAGCTCATAAACTTAAATTCACCGCGCTAGGTGCATTCATACATACCGACGTTTGTGGACCATTTCAACTGTGTTCCAAAAAACAAGAAACGAATGCTTACGAAGTCGCGGGCAACCGTTAATCCGGAAATAATTCTCGTATTCGGGAATAAGTAATAGTGTAGAGGCGCTCTCGTTAAGATGGTACGTAATTAATTTTCAGTATTAACAATGTATTAATACGAATAATTTTTTTTTGTATTAGAAGCAAATTCTTAAGAACGACTTTTAAACAATGACATATTTTTTTAGCAAAGCGTTTCACCCGATGTTAACCACTTCCCATAGACACCTGCAACAAGCTAATGAGTTACAGATGCGTTGCCTACCTTTTTGACGATGATTTCATATTAGAAAAGGATAGGGTAAAAAACTAGGATAAGGCCTCCGGTCTTCTTTGAGGTCGTGGTGGTTCACCGGTCGAGCCGGCCCATTCGTACAACAACGATGTTGTTGTTGCGGGCTCTACAACTATGAAAACATAATCTTCCTTTACATTTTATTTAATACTTCTTAGGTCAATGATAAGTGAATTCAAGTTACTACAAGAACTCGTTATACTTGCTTGCTTAATATCTAAAAGAAATCGTAAAATAGACGAGTATGACACAAGTGCATTCGCATTGAAAGCAGTAATTCAAGTTTATTGCAAATACCCATAGTTTTTTTTGTAGTGAAGGATTGAGAAAGTAAAGCTTACGATTTAAAACTTATGTGTCGTAACTAGTATTATAAATTCGGATGTAAGTTTATTTTTTTTTTTTTACGCTTTAACTCATTAACGACTCCTTAAATCTTTAACTCCCTAACATCGGTTAACATCATGAAATTTTGCACTAACATTGTCACGGGTACATCAAATGGAATGAACAAACGAAAAAGAAAAGTAATTGTGGATATAGATAAGTTATAGAATTAAATCGTTATTTCCCCGGCTAAAGAAACTGTAGTCTTCCGTTGTATAATTCGTATACATATAATTGCCGGGGACTGTGGATTTCAACAAATACATCTTTATTCAAACCGAATGAAAAAATAATTATTACTCCGGAGATTTTCCGTAACCTGACAGCATTGTATTTTTCGTGACGTAAAATCGTGTCGCGACACAAGCTTTCTCTCTATTCTTCTCTCTGCAAAAACTGAGATGACAATATGGTTTTTGTAAACCCACGGTTACGGGTGTATGCTCACGTCATATAAATCTTAACTTTAGATATAGGTAAGTGAGTATGTGTGTGTTTTGTGAATCTGTGGTCTTCCGGTGTACACGTCATTTCCCGACACCTGTATATTGAAAATGTTCAAAAGAACCTGCGGCTAAGAACTCAATCTGCGACCAATAAATAAGGTATCATGCGCCAAATATAAGGTCACTTCTTTTCTATTAATTAAAGAAAGAAAATTAATTAAACAAGGAAATTTATAAAATACATAGTTTGTCTACTCGAGCCTACAAATATAAACTTATAATATTTAACACTTCCATTGAGAGTTTATCTACGATTATTTAGTTCACTGACAGTGTGACAGTGACAGTACAATTGTCAAATGTCAATTCTTATCTTCAATCGTAAACAAAGCATATAGTTACTTTTAAGTTTAATAAGTTTGCCTTATTTGTTGTTAAAGTTTGTTTTCTATTCTTAAAATAAATTGTCCTCTACCTCTACTCCTTGATTTTAAATGTTACTTTGCTTACTGTGTATGATTGTGCTAAGTTTAAATAGGGCTTCTATCCTTGCAGCAATTATACATTAATCAAGTTGTATAGTTTCATGTGATAGCAGAATGTCGGCGTTATTAACAGCAGATTGGTTCCAACTAGATTCTTACTACAGGTTGGTATTTATTGGCTAAATATTTTACAATTTTACTATATAAAGCTTGAATATAGTAATGTTTTAATTTTAACGTAAGTTTCAAAAAAAACAAAGATATCATGATGGAATATGTCATTAGGTTTTTTCATGGAAGAAGGTGGCAAATGAGCAAGTGGTTCACCTGATATGGCCATTACCCATAGGCATCTGCAACAAGCAAATTAGTTACAAAATCATTGCCCACCTTTATTTTACAGAGAAGGGGAATAACAGTTAAAATGAAATTTCCTTTTCCAATTTATCCCCTGAAATGGACGGGGGGATAAATTGAAAGAATGGGAAACAGAAAGGAACTAAAATTAGACTACATGTATTTTTTTTTATGTAGTATTTACATACAATCACTTTAACTGTATTTTTTTCTCTCTTGACTTATTAATGATTGATCTTCTTCACACTTATAAACCGGCACACTGCTAAAACTTTCTGTTTTTGCTGCTGAGTAGTATAGTAGTATGCCTATAACTTACCACCAGGTGAACATTCTAATATGCTAAATTCAAAATGATTTGCAGAAAATTTGATCTATACACAATGGTATGGTCTATGGATGAAGGCTTAGGCAACATGATAGTCAGTGGTGCACCTTACGGGGGCCCCATAGCTGTAGTCAGAGATAGGAAACAATTTGTTCGGATTGCCACAAATGTGAAGCCAGTGATAACAATATATAACTGCATTGGAACAATTATGTCAAAAATTTTGGTATGTATGTATTTGTATTATACTTATAGTGAGCTGCCCCAATTTTGCATATAGACAGATAAAATTTTATTGTAATGTTTTGAAAGCCCATTATATATTTGGCAAAAATCATGTTCAATTTCAATTTTTTTTATTTACAAAAAATATTAATGAATTAAGTACCTAAACTTTGCTAACAATCATGATGAATTACCCCATGAGAGTTTTTGAATTTACCATGTCCAAACAGACAGAGCAGCTAAACCTTAGTGTTTTTGCTCCATCTTTGCCAAATTATAGTAATGACATATTGATTTTCAGACGTTTCCAGCCCTAGTTCATTTGCTACAATTTTTACTTTGTTTCCTTCTCACCTTATCTTTTCGGGTTCTATTACACTTATGAAGTTATATCTTGGTCTTGGAAATACATTACCTTACAAAATCTCCTTCCTTAACATTTCAGTGGAACAGTGGAGTCCTTATACACATGGGTTGGTCTGATGGAGAACAGCTGCTTTGTGTTCAAGAAAGTGGGGATGTTCTCATTTATGACATGTTTGGTGCCTACCAGAAGACATTCAGTTTAGGTCAAGAAGTCAGGGATACCAAGGTAAGTCATTTTCCTTATACTTTGTAAATCAAACAGTACTACTTACTATAAAGTTGAACTGTCAAGATGTAACTACATGGCCCCTTAACCTTTACCAACTATATAAAGAGTAATAGATCAATATTAAGGTATCTGTTGGAAATAAGTATTTAGGATTAAAATAAATGAACTTATGGTCAATTTGCCCATATAGCATACATTACATATTCTCTATTTCCAGGTGTGTAAAGCACAGTTGTTTCCAAATCCTCATGGAATTGGTCTAGCGGTCATTACATCTACCAACCGCATGTTTCTAGTCAGCAATGTTTCCGATCCCAAAATTAGATCTGTACCAGATTTACCTAGTAAGTTCTTTGCATATAATGAATTGAATACATAATAAGTGAACCAATTACTTTACTTTTCTTTTCCATACTTCAGGAGCGAATGACCCCATAAGCTCTTGGTGCGTCCTGAGCACTGGCCAACGATCCACATCCGTGATTGGCTTCCTAGTTTGCAGAGACAAAGAAATCTACAAGTGCCAACTCGGAGAATCTGTAGCTGTACTGATGGTAGTTATTGATAATATTATGCTAGAAGCTGTCATGCATGTACATTTATGATGCGCTTTACTGTTTAATTTTGTGTATTTAGTAAAAATGTAAGAACTTGAGGAATATGTTAACATTTAAATTCCTTTTATTTTATTGAAAAATATTTTCTGTTCTTATATATGTTGTAAATATTTTCAGCGTCCGGAGATTCAAAATCCATACACTCAGATAGTTTCAATTGTACCATCACAGAATGGACGCCATGTGGCCCTGTTTACGGACTCTGGCTTCCTTTGGATTGGGTCTTCCAACTTCAAGACCAAGTACTGTGAGATTGATACGGGGTACATTAAGCAACCCAAGGAATTAGTATGGTTAGTGATATTTGACTGATATAATTGACTAATATAATTATTCTATCTTTAAATCATATAATATAAAGAACAGGTATACTTGTACTTTAAATGCCCAAAATAAATATGTACCTTTTTTTGACAATTTTACTTCCTTCTTTAACCCTTAATATAAATAGGTTTAATAAATCAAGCATTTTACTCTTATCAACCTCCCATTTTCTTTTGAAACACAGATTTGTTATTCAGTGTTGCCAGCATATTTACAGTGAGAATATAACAAACATTGTGTGTGCACCATATGTTTACCACCATAGTAGGTTTATTGCGTCTAAGTAACTATACAAAAATATAACCTTTTTCATATTATTTTCAGGTGTGGATCACAAGCAATAGTAGGTCACTGGGACGACATGATGTGTATATACGGCTTTAATGATACAGTCGTATCTTACCCTTATGATGGACCATTCCATATAATTCCCGAAATAGATTGCGTTCGGGTCATTTCTGAAATGAGTCATGAATTGATACAAAAGGTACCAGTTGTGGTTGATAAAATACTGAGAATTAATAGCACTGCTCCTGGCTGCTATCTGCTTGAAGCGTCTAAACAATTCCAGGTATGTGTTTACTAAGCATTTATTTCATTCACCTGTTTCCATTATGTAAAATGTAATATGTTGTTGTTGAAGTGTCTTGTTGTCTTCTTTCTCTCATACATCATCATATTTTCATGGTCACCTTACACTTCTTAAATGTTCATCTAAAATTCTCTAGGGTATGTTTAATTGTTGGGTGTAATACTTAGATTTTTTTGATTTGTAGAACCACATCCCTAATACTTTTTTACAACGTTGTAGAAGCTGATTGATTTGACAGTTCATGGGTAGAAATATCTATGCATGCATAGGTAGAAATATCAATGCGCGCATGGTCTAGCGTATGTTCAGTAATCTTCTAATGTGTGGTGATCCTTTTTTATTTGGGATATTTCTGTCGTGTAATCTTCATTTTTTATGGGTGGCGAGGAAATAAATAATAAATACATAAATTCTAGAAACGTAGCCACAGAGCTGACGAGTACATCCGGTTAGTCAAGCCGGACCTGGCAAACGCTGTTCAGGATTGCATCGATGCGGCCGCCTTCGAGTTCAGTCCTGACGTCCAGAAGATGTTGATCCGTGCCGCTCAGTTCGGCAAGGGCTTCATACTAGACCCAGTATTAACCGACCACTATGTGAAGACCTGTCGCTGGCTGAGGGTACTCAACGCGATACGTGACCCCAAGGTCGCTATACCGCTCACTTTCCTGCAGTATCCTTTTAAATAATCAATAATAATTTAATAAATAGTTGTTAAATTCGTCTCTGTTCTCTTGAACTAGTTTATGTTTTGTAGAGTACATTTGCAGCTACTACGCGGCTACAATAACATGACATTCGTGTGCAATTCAATACACCCTCCTACTTCTTCGGCGAACGACAAAGCAAAACTATTTTCATTATTCTCTTTAGTAGTTTGGCTGGTTGGCTTCCTTGGACTCAGGATTATTATATTACTGTACTCGTATAATAATCAGTTTTTAGTACAGCTACTTTAGGACAAAGACCAAACAGAACAAATCACAGCAGTCTTTGCATTGAAGATATTATCGGAAAGTCGCCCGTTAGAACCTCATACTCTCATTTCAACTGTGATGTCATAAAAGACGTTAATAATATTCTATCTAAAATAACTATAGCAATTTTTTTTTAATTATTTCTTCAACTCCAATTAATTTTATTTCAATATTGCGAACACACTGAAATTACCATTATATAATTTCTTTGTGCTTTTTTGTCCATTATTTCTAAGTTTTGCATTTTGCTCATATTTATATTTGTTCATTCGTATTTGACCATTTTAATAAACCTTAATTGAATGGAACAGAGTTCAGAATCTAGGCGAGCGGATACTACTGGACAGGTTGATATGGCGCCGCTTGCACTGCCTCGCCACACACATCGCCTCCTACCTGCAGCTCAAGGACGGGCAGACGCGGGTGCTGTCACATTGGGCTTGCTACAAAGTAAGGAATTCTTTAAAAAACTCTAAATATTTTTTCTCTCTATATTTTTCATTGGGTATCAAAAGAATGCACATTATTTGAAAACATTATATAAAAATGAACATCATCTCCCTGCCCTTTTCCCACATTATGTGGGGTCGGCACAGTATGGCCAGGTTTTGGCTAAAGGTTACGTACGGCCGACCGCCTGCCTGACGCCAACCTTCCTCGGAAAAAAAAAGTGTTATACGAACGAATGATACTTATCACAAAAATGTTGATTTATAATGATTGTATGATTAAATTTGACAAACGTATTATTTTCCATTGGTTTGAAATGATTATTATTTTGAAATATGTATTTTGAACAGGTAACACAGCCGCACTTGGACAACGAGAGTGCGGCGCGCGAGATCGGCGAAAAGCTGCGCAACGTGCCCGGCATCTCGTACGCTACTATCGCTATGAAGGCGGCGGAGAAAGGCAGGAAGGCGCTCGCAATTAAAGTAACTTTATTTAATATTTAACAAAGCAAAAAACAATCGGTGGACGTAATCCCTATAAGCATTCTAAAGGCTCTACCAGACGACCGCGCATTAAAGAAAGAAAACAATAATAAAGAAGTGCACTACATGACAAGGATATCTTATAAAATAACATAGATAAAATAGAAAATACAAACTATCATATACATACCAACACAGATGAATACTTATATACAAAGATACATTCATATGTACAAAATAAGGAAGGATGGTCCATCCATGGTAAAACTCAAATGATAACTTTTACATTATATACATAAATACACGATAATAGCAGAAATATAAATCGGAGGGGTAGGCAGAGATAATGGATATCCATTTTGGCGCGGTCCTGGCACACCTCTCTCGCTTCTTCTACATCCATACATCTACGCATACAAGCTCGTCGGTTGCGGGTACTCCTTATATCGCCCTTCTTTAGTGTGTTTCTAATCTGATCGATATAAGTTCTCCTAGGACATCCTCTACCAACGCTGCCACTCATAGATAGATAGAAAAAGGAAATATCATTATTTCTGTTTGTTCCCTCTTCTGACAATTAAAGGTTGACAACGCATCACAACTCATTAGCTTGTTACAAGTGTCTATAGTTGGTGGTCGCTTGAAGGCGTGCGAACCGTTGCTCGTTTGCCACCTTCTTTTATAATTTTTTTCTATAGAAAAATGAGGATTGTATAGTGATATATTTAATAATTTCAGATCTTGGACTACGAGACGCACAGCAAGCTACAGGTGCCGCGGCTGCTCGCGCTGGGCGAGGGCCAGGCCGCGCTTCGCAAGGCCACGGCCGCCGGCGACACCGACCTCGTACACGTCGTGCTGCTCCACCTCAAGGACAACATGGGCAAGCACGAGTTCGAGGTGATTGTTTAATGCACTAATTTTTATTATGAGCAGGTGTAGAAAATTAGACAATATATCAAATATAAAAAAATACATACAAATCTAAAAAAAACAAACATCTGCGACCTAATTTACATAACGGTCAATTTAAGAGCTCCGCAGAGGTGACAGGCACCGGGGACTTGCCACGACCTCACAGAAGACAGGCTTGAAGTAAAAGTATTGTCGCCTTCTGCTTTTATGTTCGAAGAGGAGAGGTGCTGCTGAAAGCGAGTGTCATTCAGCGCACTTCTGCGTAGCGCACAAAAGACAATCTCACTCCTTGATTGAAGGCTAGGGCCGGTGCTGAGTAGTGGTAGTCAGTTACCATCTGGTACACTTAAAGAAACAAAGTTCTTCCACAGCTAACAATTAGGGGCTTCCCCCTCGCCCAAGCGTTATACCTCAAGTACTGTGCGGGACATAACCGCGAGGCGCTGCGGAAGGTTCTAGTGCAGGAGGACAACTTTCCCGGACAAGCGGCTACGCACATCCGCGATGCCATCGACAGCACCAATCCTGGCAGCGTCGAAGCTTCCCTCATATCCGCTAGGGAGTGCTACAAGAAGGCTAAGAACGATCTAGGTAAACATTTTTACATCACAACTGTAAAAACTAGTAACACATACCTGATAAAGAGTAAAACGTTTATGTATTAACGTTATTGAATTTGGTGTATTGTAAAATACAGTCCACTCGCAATGTTACAACTGGATTGTATAGAATCATCCGTAATAGAACATGGCTGTAACTGTTCTGAAACAGGTGACGTTAAACTGATTAATATGAGTGAAGATTAACGTTTAATTATTCCAGTTAATCTAGATTTTCAACTTTTAAGCAAGTTCAAGTCTTTCTGATGAAAGTTATCAAACCACAAACTTGTAAGATCCCTGCTACATCTCCAGTCCAATTTCCAGGTGTATCAATATGCGAAGACCTGCGCAAGTTGTGCAAGCAGCAATCGAGCCTACAAGAGACGTACGGCGCGAGCTTCGTCGGTCTCTCGCTCCATGACACCGTCCGGAAACTACTGGACCAGGGAGAAATCAAACTAGCTGATAAACTGCGATCCGAATACAAAATGCCTGACAGAAGGTATATTATCTATTACTGAAGGCCGCAAGGACTCAATTTTATGGTCTACGTCCAGGAGTGAATGATAGTGATAATAATTTAAACATATATCAATTAGTAGAACTTATACTTAGACTACTGATAGGGAAATACCAGCGTATTGTCAAATTACTATTATTGCCGAGTGTTAACGACGGAGACACAATAAACAAAAACCCAACATCTACTGATGTCATAAAATGCAAACAAAATAAGTATTAATATACAAAAACAAAAAATTGCTAACAAAATAAAGTAATAAATGAATCGTTACGAACAACACCATTGCTAGAATTAGTTCAATAACCTATTTCGTCACTTATAACCGCGTAGCACACGCGCGGCGGTAGGTCGCAACTGTAGATGCTTTGTGTATTTTGTTTCATCACCACTGCTCGAAAAACGGTGAAGGAAAACATCGTAAGGAAACCGGCATATATTAGAACTACCAAATTCGAAGACATGCAACATCGACCAACCCGAACTGGGCCAGCGCGGTGGATTACGGCCCCTACCCTCTCTCGAACATTGACGGCACGGCAACCCGGAAAGTCTTTGACTCGAGTAAATGGCGTCTTGATATTTTGTCTGACGTAACATAGGATGCTAAAATTACGTTAAATATAAAATTATTTTGTAGTTAAGCTATTGAAGACATTTAGCTGAATTGTTTGTGTACAGCCTCGTAAGGTTACTTACTATGAGTCTTATGTGAGTCTTTACTATGAGGCCTTTTTTATTGTTTATCTGTCGTTAAGACCCTGTATATCTCATTGAATTATTCGGTTATTAGTACCACACTTAAAAATAATAGTATTCAAATTAAATGTGAAGAATGAAACTGTATCAATAAGAATAAATTTATAATAAGTTTTTATTCCTAATTTAAGTTCAATATCTTTTGCTATCATTCCACGTAGAATGTACATTAAAAGACCTATTAAATGCATCATTGATAACCACACCACTGACTTGTACTTTGGCTTACGCATTGTTACTGCAAGGCAATTAAATATTTCGAGAAAAAATATATTAAACCTTTTTGCAGATATTGGTGGCTTCGTATACTAACTCTGGCAGAACGACAGGACTGGCCAGAACTTGATCGTTTTTCCAAGTCGAAGAAATCCCCAATCGGGTTCGAGCCATTCGTCGACGCCTGTTTAAAGTATAACATGAACGATGAAGCGCTCAAGTACCTGCCGAAATGTCGCGACGACATCAAAGTCAAATACTACGTGAAAGCCGGGTGAGTGTTACCATATATTTAAATAATATTGGGATCGTACACAGTCGAAAATTACTTCCACATTTACTCTCGACATTTTTGTTGAGTTATTACAGTTTAAAATAGGAAAAAACTTACAATATGAGCGAATATATATCTTATAGTAAAGACAGTCATATGTATAGTGACCATTAGACAATTTCACACCAATAGTATGGGATGGGATGATTGGGACAAATGCTTTGCAATGTGACTTTTTCACAATGAATATGTTTGTCAAACATATATTAAGATAAATAAATAGTGAAAAATGTGAATATGTCAGCTTTAATAAAGTCTTGATTCTATCTAATTTTATATCAGGATATTATTTTATTTTTCAGGTTTTACGAAGAAGGAGCGCGAGTGGCGTTCGAACAGAAAGACAAGAGCGCTTTGATATTCGTTCAAAGCAAATGCCCGCTCAGGGAGTCAAGCCAGCACGCTAAAATTTCCGCACTCCTGGAGCAATTAAATACCAAAAAATAGACCTAACATACCAGATATATATTACAATGTTATACTCATTGGACTATAATTTGCGTACTTCTATATGCTCAGTGCTATGTATATTTGATTTTTCAAAACTTTTGCATGTAATTCCTATATAAGATGCAATGTTCTAATGTTAAGGCAAAACAGAAATATAATGCATAATTATCATAATGATTTACTTCCACTTTATGTGATTTATGCTAACGTTATACGTTCCGGGGAAGAATATGAATAAAATGAAACCCAACTCAATCTTTAACCAGGTCACAATGGAAGGGACTTAATACATACCTGCAAAAAACAAACCTCGGGTGTTAGGCAAGGAAAGCAGGAGGCTCATGAAAATTTGAGACACCAATCCCTGGGTACTGGAAGAGCTTGTTTTTTTTAAATTAGAATCGCCCACACTAGCCATGTAGGCTATATTCAACGTAATTTTAATTCGAATCAAAATAAAACAAGGAAAATTCAATGGCATGGTTGATGGTTTGGCTTTATTTATACCACATATGAATATTATTAAAATTACAAGATGAACTGAGAAATCAGTTCTCGCGTAGCGTTCATGTGAACTACATCGTAGTAAGTAGTCGTATCGCAACAAATTTGGATACTACATTATTGTATTTTGATTTTACAAATTACATTATACAACGCCAATAGCAACATAAGCTTTTTTTTTTCGATAATCATCAAATCAAAAAAAATCACAAAAATTTAATGACAAAACAAAATATGTGTATTTTAATTTTTTAATATTTCACAAACATTAATACGTAATTAAAATGTAATATTCGATTTAAAAGCTTGCATTCGTCAATTACTTTATTAAATAACAAGAAACAAAAACTGGTATATGAATCAAGGACTAAAACAAAATTAAGTACTTAAAATATCAATATAGGAAGGATAATGATAATCGATGTCGAAAACACATAATATATTTTCTTCGAGCACGCCATTAATATTCGATTATATCGAATGTGTATTGCATCGATATTACTTTAAAACATACATCTTTAATCTATGTTATAAGTAAATATCGATTTTAGACCAGATAACATCGATATTCATGTAATTTTACATACAATGTCATGGACACGTGTGTCCATACCTCAATGAGCTGTACCGCTTATATATCGAACATTTATTATTAATAATTACGGGATTCATAGACAAAGCAATACAATCAAGAGGAAATCAGTGAAAAGAATCACACATGTTCTTAAAACATTGTAATGTAACCATAAATATTTATATTGGTATTTTATACGTGTATTCAAATTATACGTAAATTATATCAAAATATATCTCGCTACAATTTGGTATATATATACAGTACAGAAGAGAGGAACTTGAAACTTCCGAGGAATCTTGAAAAAGACGATTTCAATACATAAGACAATAACAATATATAAATTGTAATATGTAATGATGTATATATATATACATGCCACCTGAGTGCAACTCGACTGACAATTTAGTTGATCGTAATTAATGCGTCACTATGTAAAATAACTATTTAAATTTTAAAAAATACACAAGGTCTCCTCCCCTACTGTAAAATAGTTATTATTTGTTATAGCGACCTCTATGCCAGATTACACGGACTATAAGGATTTTATACATATTAATAATAATAACAATTGAACAAATTGAAAACCATTGCTGCACAAGAAAATATCACAACCATTTATAACCTGATAATACAAGTTCTTTGAATATCACTGATCATTTGATTACAAGTGTTTAGAGGGAGAGAAAACTATTGATCATTTTTCAGTACTGAACAAATAAAATTGGTCATTTTAATTGACTATCACAATTTGGATTTAAAAAAAAAAACAATAATATATTTATATATAAAACAATTTTTTTACGTTATAAATATAATTTGAACGCAGTAAAACTAAAAGAAACCGACTTCAATTCAAAATCTAAAACCACGTATCCGGATTGGGATAAAATTTAAATGGGACTAATATGTAAACAAAAACCATCTTTGCTTGCATTTTTTTGTGTATGCATAAATGTCGAAGTACTAAGGTAACAAACATAAAAAAAATACAATAGATTTTGAATTGAGACCCTCCTTTCTTTTTAAATAGGTTAAAAAGACAAAAAATATTAACAATAACAAGATAAAATTTTTAAAAATATGTTTAGCAAGCAATTTATGTCTCCATTATCTAAATGTTATTGATGAATGAATAAATAACGAAAAGTACAAATGATGTACATATTTTTAACCTATAATCACTATACATAAATTACAAATATTAACACGAAATAAAAAAAAAATTATGAATTTCAAACAAATAATATTAAAAAAAAAAACACTTGTTTATGGTTTAGATATCAATAATTTTAAATATCGGTTAAAAAAACTTTAGCCATACCAGTATGACAAAAGACATCGAAAGGAAAACGCCTAAAAGAAGTTAAATATTTATGTCAGAATAATTAATTTATGGCTAGAGGATTATTTATAACTCATTCAAAAATATATCAAAATTTTGAATTGTCATCCTTTTTTTATTTAAAATTAAATAAAACTTAACATCTCAATAATAAGTTTCTTTCTAAAAGTATAAGAAACCAATTACACGTCAGTATCATCAATGTTCAGTCTTAAATGAAATAATGGACCTACGAATGTTAAATTACAACTAAACCATCTGCGTACAGTAAAAAATTACATATAAAACCATTTATAACAGATTATCACACATTTCTTTAACTTAGACCATAGACATATACTAATAAATAAGTAAAAATATTTGAGTTTAGTTGGACCAATTTTGGTAAAAATATTTGTGTTTAGTTGGACCAATTTCGGTAAAAATATTTGTGTTTAGTTGGATGAATTTTGGTAAAAATATTTGTGTTTAGTTGGACCAATTTTGGTAAAAATATTTGTGTTTAGTTGGATGAGTTTTGGTAAAAATATTTGTGTTTAGTTGGACCAATTTTGGTAAAAATATTTGTGTTTAGTTGGACCAATTGTTAACGATGTGCGAATCTCATTACTATTGTGTTTGTCGAATCTGTCAACAGTAGCTCGAATCTGCGAAATGCTAAATCGAATGTGCTCGATTGTGCTTTTCTTTACAACACCACGATAGAGGCGCACTCCGAGTGGCACAGTCACTGCACTGAATACTCCTAGACCGGCATCTGTTATATACGATGGAACGATATGCAGAAAAGCTTTGAGACTGATGTCGTCGTCGTTACGGGATCGTATGGTGGATAGTTTGTTACTTCTTTGTATCCGTTACAATCAGCAAAGGTCCATGAAGGCACATACCGCAGACATAATCCAGGCAGCCTCAATAATAAATATATTCGTCGAAAGTGAGGTCTTCAGGCTCAAAGTTGCTGACGCGGTGTAGCCCCAATTGTTATTATACTATATTATAATGTGTTATTTTGCTATGAATTTACAATGATCTATTATTTGGCTTGCTAATTAATAATATAAAAAAGAATAAAATCAAAGGTATATTTTATATAATACCCACTATATAGAATATTAAAATATACCTTTGTATTGAACAGCCCCTTAATTGTATATGTCTTTGGTCTAAGCTTTATTTAACAAGACAAACGAGTTTAACATGCAATTAACGAAATAAAAATAAGCTAATGTCATTTGGTACAAAACATTCTCCTAAATAAGAGACAAATTAATTTTTTTAATATTTTATCGCGCGTTAAAAATTACAAATTAAAACATTTCATACATTGATGTCCTAATATGTAAAATAGGCTTAATATATTGTCAAATAATAGGACATTAAACAAATATAAACTAATTACAATAAAAAATAAGACATTTGGTATGAAAAAACTATATTTCGCTTCGATTTAGATAGCAGATTTTCCATCTGTCTCACTACACCTCAATTATTTATAAGCATTCAGAGTAATTTGGCCGCGTCCCATTATCACCCCAGATAGGACACCAAGTTGCTTTGCAACTACCTACCCCATTTCATCAATTTATCATTGAAGATTTGACATTAAACATATTTTAGTCTCCATCTCACTCTCACATTCTTTCTTCCAAATACGGTTATAGCACCTCAATCAGTTCTTTACGTTACCTCAACAATTCAAAAAGTTAATAGTTGGTGCAAACTCCTAAAAATCGTTTTCAATAACAAATAAAAACTATTCACTAAATAGAATATTTTAAGTTAAAATTATGGTAATGAGAATAACAATAATTGAGACAAATTATAAACCTTGTGATATTAACTATCACAGTTAAGGTATCGAAACACAAATTTACTAATAACTACATTAAAAATTAACATTGTTGTGCGTTCAGAAGACACGCGCCCGCTCCGCAAAACCTAACCTTAAAATTTGAGGCATTTGATACATCAATAAATCTCAAATTGCATTTGTAGTACGTGTGGCGAGGCGGACACGAGGCTGGCGCGGGTTGTACGCGGTTCAGGCACATGTTGTACACGGGTAAGGCGAATGTCGTGCGCGGGTAAGGCGCGGGGTGGGCGCGGATGGACTTCGATATAAATAAAATTTACGATTTATTTATGAGTCATAAGATTCAAATTATAGCAGCGCGGAGCGGGCGCGTGTCTTCTGAACGGAGCCTAAGGGATGAGATCTAATGACAGAACGTTACTCAAGTTTAAATGGTCAAAAAAACATCTCAGTAAAAATATTTCGAAGTAAAATCTGAGTCATTTAGCTTATGTGCATGCTCTAAGTGTATATTAGACTAATCACATTTCTGTAGTTTTTAATTGAAATCGAATATCTTAAGCTGCAAATCCATTGCATACATCTTCAACATAAGTGACCTTGCAGACCTTGTAACAGGTTCATGTAAAATAGTGACGTTTCGATACAGATAGACAGCTAAAATTAAAATGTTAAATTATATGCAGCAAACTTGTAATCCATCTTCGTTTTCCAATTCATTTCGACCATTAAGATTTCAAACTCAATAAGACACTCACAAATCGACCTTAGCATATGATAGATCATATTCCGTGAGAAATATATACGCTGTATGTAATTTTATGTTTCATACTTCGACATATACGATAAAAGTCATGAATCTTATTAACTAAACATTCAAGTTATACGCTTACAAGCAACTTTTTTTAAGTTTTTCTATAATATATTATCACATTTACGAGTATGTATATTCTTTAACCTAGTCGATACAGAGCCGATGCCGATTTTTTGTTACATTTTTTCCAATTTAATTACATAAAATCTAACACGTTAGCACATTTAATTTACACAATAAGAAAAATCGCTAGTATGGCAAACACGCAATATTTAAATAGCACAGGTGGAAGGAATTTAAATAGAATAAATATATTGTTATGGAATACACAAAAAATCTATGCATAGAGAATTTAAACGAACATCGCTTCTGTTTAACACATAACATATTACAGAGTACTATGTAAGTACACTCACCACAGACTAAATGTGTGTCAAACACATCTCAAGTATGCTAATAAATAAAACACCCACAGCACACAATCACACAAAGTGCGTCCTATAAATTCACCATTCAAATTATTACAATCACTTTGGTAACAAAACTATTAAAAAAAAACAATAATAGTACTGGAATCACAGCAAACAAACTAAATAATAAAGACCTAAATAACAAACATAAAATAACTCCTTAACAATAAATAAATAAGTTAATCGCCTTTATGGATAACTAATTAATGTCTTTGAACTGAAAATAAATACAATTTGTGCATCACATTTCGTCTGTCAAATTGACATTGTCTAAGCCAAGCGGTTGTCAAATATTGACAGATGAAATTTTTTTCCTGAAACAATACATAACTTAAATAATATGCAATTTTTTTCCATTTTTTAATAGGAACTGCATTCGAACTAGACTTAGCGTTAATGACTTAAATTCGTTACTTCTTTGCTTTTTGAAAGCACGTATTCTTTTAGATATCGTAAGATGACGCAAGCGTTGCCGAAGGTTGGGCGTTGACCGTTACTTTGGGAGCTCGCTCATACTTCGATTTGTCGACAAAAGTAGAGGCGGGTGTAAGAAGAACGGAATGGCGGATGCCTTGACCTTGGCTCGTGGTGATGATATTGAGGTTGCTCAGGTTGTGCTTAGGTATTGTGAAGGAAGGTAGATCTTTTGCTTTGATGCTGTCGTATATGCGGACAAGTTTGTTCGCGTCTATGCCATCTATGATGTTCAGAGAACGACTGTGGGCTGGCGAGGCTGTTACGACCAGTCCAGGCATTTTCGTGGCGTTGAGACGCCCCGTATCAGGTACTGGGGGAGTGGGAGGCGTTGGCGGGGTGCAGGGGAGCGCGGAAGAAGTCGACGCCTGGCTGGTCGCAATGTGCTGGGTTATCGTATGAGTTTTAAGACCTTGAGCTGTTTTGTAACTTTTGCCGCATTGGCACTTGTAAGCCTTTTTTACCCTGAAACCACAAAACACAATACTCACCAAATTGTAACACAAAAAGATAAAAAACAAACTAAACATTAAAATCATATTTACTGATTTACTACCACATGAGTTTTTATACATATATCTAGTAAATACCGGTTTTACTAGTTATTGAAAATATGATGGGTTTAATTATGCACTATTAACGACATACTCCTACAACATTTTCTTCATTTTCAAATTCATGTACACGGAATTATGTACCTAATACTTCAAAATGAAACCTAAGATTTACTTACTTTTTTTATAAAAGACTAAAAATCAAATATACTTGAATGATGTTCTACTTAGATTATTTTCAACTATTCGTGGGCAACATGGTAATGAAATAATACCCATTTCTTCCAGAAATACTCTTGTGCAGTCAAACGTTTCTTTGTGCCGGCTATCTTTTGCTTGTACTGCTCCGAATTAGGCAACACTGGATATTTTCTATTTCAAACAAATAACTATAAAAAAACTTATTCGGAGAAATATATTTAACGTGGACGACACATCATTGTGCCCTTTGAGATGCGCACTAGATGTTATTTAAAAAAAAAACGCACAATGGTTCTCTCCATGTTGTATCTTATCAACTACCTTTGTAAGGGCCTAGTAAGTCCCGATTCACTGTTGTAAATGTAATAGTATTAAAGGGACCACTGACAATACAATAATGACCTAATGATCTCGTCAGGATTAACAAGGATATTTTTTTCCAAATATTAAAATATGTTAATTACAAAAAGCCGTCTAATATAATTTAAAATCTCTGCAAAATATGCAGATCCTAAGAATAAACGAGATTAGACACTGACAACACTGGCAAAATGATGATGAAAAACAAATTTGTATCTCATTTAGAAATGTATTCATCATAACAGTTATACAATTTTTTTTAGTAGTTATATATATAATAATAGTTTGAACTAGGGTAACGGAGCCCTTCTTGGTGTCTCCGGGTTTGCCTCAGCCTATACAGAAATAGAAGTTGAAGTAAAAGAACTAATTAATATGATTTTTGAAAGAAATAAAAAATTAAAAGTATTATAACTAGGCAGAGTTGGTAGTTTTTTTTTTAACTTTATTTGTTATCGAAATTAAGAAAAGGCAAAAATAGTTTTACTTATAGTTTGTTCCACGTCGAGATAGAATTTGTGTTAAAAAACAAACGTCAACATACTTTGCGGTCATTACACTTTTTATACTTTCATCGGAAATGTTGTATAAAATAAATGTGCGAAAATTTACGAATTTAGGTGTAACCTTTGTTTACAATTACCTTGATCTGTAAGTCTAAGCCCCCACGTCTACCCGATGTCCGCGATTCCACCACACAAGCATAATCGTTTCGTAAACCTACCCTACCTTAAAACCACAATTTTTAAAGATATATTCATGGTCTACTTCAGTAGTAGATATAAATATAAGTAAAATTCTGTACTTACTTGCCATCCTTCTTGTGTCCGTTCTTGGAATGGTACTTGATGCCGTTGACGTTTTTGTAGCGCTTCTTGCAGCCGGGCACCGGGCAGGCGAAAGGTTTCTCCTGCGCCGCAGGACCTAGGACACCACTAGAGGCGCTAGTGTTCATCCTGGAAATTAAACGATAAATATTTCGATAATCTATATAGACATATACATCCTCCAAAGGTCTTTAATAGGGGATGAAATCTATATAAATAAAAAATCTACGATTTATATTTTTGATGTATATGATATTAAATAGGGTTCAGTTTAGGGTGGACATTGGTCTGTTAAATTAAATAGTACGGTAAACCGGGGGGCTCAACTTGTACTAAAAATAAGTTATGGGAATGCATTGGATGAGGTCGCCAAGGACTACTTGCCGAGAACCTTGGCGAGTGAGAGTCGTTTGGCTTGAGTTGAATAATGATTACGATGAGAAAATACTGTTAAATTATTTCATAGGTACAGTACCTATGAAATAATTTAACAGTATTTTCTATAAAAAATAAACATAATTAGATGAATATTAAACACGGAATCGCTTCCAGGTGATCCAAATACAAACTAAACAATTTATATTGAAAATACTTTATAAAATACTTTTCATTCCTATCTTGTTCTTATTAAGAAAGCTACTCGAGAAGTATTTGATAGGGCGGTAATATTCCTAATTACTCTACCTATTTCTAATTCTTTTCAAATAGTTAGGTACATTAATTTCGTTTAAATTAAACGGCGTCGCCACATTATTCGTTAAAAAACGTCGAAGGTAACAGCTAGTTATTAATAAAATTAATATGTGTCGTACTTGACTCCATATCGCAAGATATACTCCGAGCTGTACTCCTCGACTGTCGTCCACGAGTCATTGCTGTCTTCAGATGGGCTCATGAGCTCGTCATCATCAACTTCGCTCCCTAGAACAACATATCTATTTACTTCCTTGTAAATCAAAAGAGCCTATCTTTGTTCCAACAATAAGTACACAAACGAACTTGCGTAATAAGTAGGAATTAACATTGTTCTTAAATAATCAGCAAAAAAAATCAAAGACAGAGTATGATATCTACAAACAATGATGATTAAAAATTACTCTATGTTAGGATTAATGTAATATGAAAACATGGTGGGAAATTAACCCGAAAATCTGTTAAAACTTTTAAAGCCCTTCACACTTCAACTTGCGTGCATAATTATTTCTTGACACCTGTTCCTGTTAAGCTTCAATCCAATAAAAGCTTAAAACAGTCATATCGGTGTCCAAGGGGTGGGGGGCATGCCGGGAATCATTTTACAAGGTCCTGACACACTTTTCTGGCTTGTAGAAGCGAGAAAAGTGTCACTACGCGCTACTCAACCATGGCTTCGTAAGTACACTACACTACGTCCTTTTGATTTTCTTTGTCTCTTCTTTTTAATAAGACTACTTAAATTTTATTACTTAAATTTGATAATATCTTAATCTACATCTTCATATAATTAAACCAAAGATGTTACGTATCTGGAATATAGAACCGTGGGTTTGCACTGCCGAAAACATTCACACAAGGCATATTATCATCTCAGTTTTTTCAGAGGGAAAGATAGAGAGAAACCTTGTATCGCGACAAGTTTATACGCCAGTGGAAACCCACGTTAAACCTATATATTAGAACAAAGAAGAAAAAATCCTACTGATATGGTAAATGTGAAAAAAACAGCTTATGAGGATGGAGCATGTATGGAAAAACTTTCGCGACGACCTAACAGCTAGCCCATGAGCAGATATAAATTCGAATTAAATGTTATATGTAATAAACAACTTCATTTATCTGTCGAGACATTTTTTGTGTCTTAGAGAAGTCTATAACTTAAGTTGTGAACCTTATCATGTACCTTAAAGTTTTGAAGAAATTTTACCTGTCGGTGTGCTGCTACGAACTGATGGAGTCTTTGGTGCCGAGAGTAACCTGCGGCGGACATCC
>JWHW01043104.1:133868-153108 GCA_000931545.1 Papilio glaucus
CGAAGCTTCTTTTTGTTCAACTACTGCGGGATCATAATCTGAAAAAAGCAACAATACTAATAAATATTAATTCTACAATAATGACTCCACTGATCAAATCTTTAGTGTTCAGTTTTTAGTAAGTTAATTTCCTTTCCAAGCAACAATAGCATTTTATAATGAAAGCAATGTAAACTTTAGTAGATGTTTATTTTTACCAATAATAAATAAATGTTCGCGCTCTATTTGAATTTGGTTCAATAGATTTAAGTCCAATGTAGACAACTTTGACATATTGATAAAAATACAATAGGGAGGGTCACAATATATTTTTATTGTGGAAAAATAAGCCACGAAAACATATATTTACATGATCAAACAGTATTTACCTATATGCACGTCTTCGATGTGTTCAATTAAATCGGCTAATCTTGGAAACGTGATACCGCAGCCATTAAATTTACAGATGTTTATCATGAAGACGGCCATGTCGTACGGAGGATAATACACTAGTCAGTGATCAAACTATGCTAATGCAACCATAAATATCGTAGTTTAGTTTAGTTAGTCTTTTTTATATTTAATATTTTTTGGTACATGACACAAACTTATATATTATTTTTCACATGTAGTGAGTATTTATTTTATCCACTATTAAAACGGTTAAAAATATAATGAATAAAAAGTCGTGAAAGTAGCCGTCAAGTCACAGAAAATAATCAATAGTTGGCTGCTCTCAACGGAACTTACTCGTCATGCGCATTTCAGCCAATAGGCAAGCGAGATTTTTGCTTCGGTCTAGTCGACCACTCAGATATTGAACATTCCAAAGGCCGGTCTCCTCCTTCTCGGTGTTCTTTGGTAAGTGTCGAGAAATAGCGAAAACTAATCGTGAAAAAGTGTTTTTATCACAGAGAATCATCGAACTAAAATTGTTTTAATCGTTACTTTGAAGCATCCCGCGGGTGACTGTGTTGATATTTTACGGTGAAATTCTTAGTTATCATAGAAAACATAAAAATTGTTCATGTAGGTTACCGATCGGCCATTTTCTGTATCCTTCCAATTACGTCAATAAGTTTTATTTGCTGATTTTTCCATGTATTACAGTACATAGTGGTACCAAAATCGATACGTGCTTAAATATATAGATTCAAGTCGAGCTAGGTTTGCAGTTACGTAGTCTCCTCAATTACGTAACTATAGCGGAGTCGTCGGTCAACCTGTCAAATCTTTGAGTTTATTCTTATCTGAAACTTTCCGGCAATAGCACCTCATTTCTCATTCATCCTTCGTCTTTTCAGTAGTCACTCGCTGCACCCAATAAAAACAAAAATGCTGTCTGCTGCCAGATTGATCGCCCCTGCAGCTAGGTCTGCCGTAAGTATTATCATTTTTTACATTTTTCATACAAGTAACCGCTGCTTGTACTTTTAATGGGCGGTAACATAGTTTTTAAATGTAATTTAAATTTAGATTATATTTTTAGTGTAATTTGTTTGAATCCTAAACTTAATATACTAAACTTGTCAATCCTTTTTTTATCACCAATGGGTTATATTTATTATCACCAATTGGTCGTGAGTTATGTAATTACATAATAGGTTGTTAAATTTCGATATAATAACTAAATTGATTAATCTACCAGATTACTTTTAACAGAGTATCCTTCAATCTATAGATTCAATTTATCGTTTTACAATTGATGCCAGTTCATTGTCAATGTCAGGTTTGTAGGTTATGTTCAATAATTTATGTATTGTTTTTAGATCTTCAGCAACACAGCCTTGGTGAGGCCACTGGCTGCAGTGACCACACAAAAACAGATTGTGCCCCTGGCGGCGCCGGCTCAGCTCCCCGCTATCCGCGCCTTCCAGACCACAGCTGTGACCAAGGATATTGACTCTGCTGCTAAGTTCATTGGTGCCGGTGCAGCGACAGTAGGAGTAGCGGGTTCCGGTGAGTTTTTTTTACCAGATTTCCAAGTTTAAAGCTTTTGGATTTATTTTCAGTTACTACCATATCTAATCACTAATGCTTCATTTGGGTATTTTAATAAGTTTTATAGACAGATCTTATATAACATACTTTGATTGCATAACAGGAGTTTGGAATTTTATTGATTCCTTTTTATATAACCTTCCTGCATTGCAGTAGCATTTAACATTTTATTTTATTTCACTAACAAAATTCATTACCTGCAGGTATTGGTATTGGTGTGGTCTTTGGATGCTTAATCATTGGCTATGCACGAAATCCTTCCCTCAAGCAACAAATATTTTCCTATGCCATCCTTGGATTTGCCCTTTCAGAAGCAATGGGACTATTTTGTTTAATGATAGCTTTCTTAATGCTATTTGCTTTCTAGTTCAATCAAAACTTTGTATGAATTTTATTGATGCATGTATTATTTGATTTTGAAGATTACAATCGGTGAGATTAATTTAAATTAATTTGTAGCAAATTTTAGTTTTCCGTAGTTTTTGTGTGAATAATTTTGAATTTGTGTAGCAAAGAGAGATTGAGGCATAGATCTCATATGTTTTTTGTGCTATTACAGGAGCGGGTATTGGAACAGTATTCGGTTCCCTCATCATCGGCTATGCCAGGAACCCCTCCCTCAAGCAACAGCTCTTCTCATACGCCATCTTGGGTTTCGCCCTATCAGAAGCCATGGGTCTTTTCTGTCTTATGATGGCCTTCTTGCTGCTGTTTGCTTTCTAAGCTGATTACTTTTAAGAACACTACTACTGCCATCCGACATAGCGAGGTTTCAGTGTTTACTATCTGGAGTGGACGGCCGTGGAATCAATTGTGTGAAAACCTCACCCTCATAGTGGTGTAAGGACTGTGTTATAATGTTTCACTTATCAGTGCAACATCAGGAATGCAATTTATTTAATTATGTAGTATAAAATCTGCTAATAAAACATTGTTTTTGAACATTTAACAAACACTACAATTATTCCTAAACCTGATTATTGTAGAATTGTTGTGTAAAATCATGTTATGGATTATCTCTTAGTATAATTGTTGAAGGGCCGATGATAATATTATAAGCCAGTAAAGCGTGTATTGCGTGTGTATTGTCATCGACTTCACTTGTTATGCTGTTGGGAATGTCGGCATCTGTATTGTACATTTTTAGGGCGATTAAATGATAATATGAAACTAAACGTTTCTGAGCATTTTTTGTTCTTACAATAACATGCTTTATTTATTTTTATAAATCCAGACATAAAAATTTTACAGTTATAGAAATTATTGTTACAAAAAAAAAGATAAGTGGCTACTAAGCAAACTGATTCATTGTACTAACAAGAGGCACTGAAAAGTTTTAGATTGGACAAAAGTATATAAATTGATAACATTAGATAGTCCAAATCTGTCTTCACTGTGAGTCTGAACACAAAAATAAAGTTTTTTTACTCAACTGTCTTACAAATAATGTAAGATTCCTAAGCCTCGCAAATTAGTTTATTATAAATTGTAAATTATAGGACATCTAAAGACTACACAGTACAGATGCCATTTACTACCAATTTTCACAAAGGTTATCTCAAATGCGACCTTATGCATCAAATACCCACCAAAAGCTCATTAGTGGAAAATGGCTGGGCATTGAACCCATGACAGTAATTCCGAGGCACTAGAATAAAATTTTTATAACATTCCACAATTTTCCCATATTAATATCCAGCAACTTTCTGCCGTCCTCACGAGGTCATCGATCCATCTGGAAGGAGGGCGCCCCATGCAGATGCGGAAAGCGGAGGACTGTATACTGGGAAAGGCCTTTGTCCAGCAGTATACTGAATAAAATATAATGACATAAATGTAAGATAGGACTGAACCTAAGAAAAAAATCAATGGATTGCTAGAAATATGAGTAAGAAAGAAGTGACTACTGAAATGACTGGTTATAGAATGAGAAGTTCACTGAAAGTTAATGTGCAAGTACATATAAAATCATTATAAATAACTTAGAAGAGAGACTTATTCATTGAACTAGTCTTAAAACGCGAAGGAGCCGGAGTACATAGCATAGTACTAAAATACGTAAAGCAAGCAGCAAACCTGCTGTGGATTTTGTTCAATGTATGGTGGAGGGATTATACTAATATGTGAACACAAATGTTATCTGGTCATAAAATAAGAAAAACTCCGTCATACCTTGTGTTTGTGTTGCTTATTACGATTACGTGATATGTAATCATTTCCTTATCACGTTGATAATTTTTAAATTGATGAGATTTAAGGAATCAGGACAGAGCACAAGGGATGTTAGCCGATTCTTTTTTATAAGCAACATGGCTAAGGAAAAATTCCTTTTACTATAAAATAATCATTTTAATATTAAAATTCATCCGATGAGATCGCCGCGACATAAACTTGGGAATAAAATTAAAACTCATACTGGCTGTGAATGAATGAGACATTTAAAATTTTACAGGGACCAAACATCATGATATATATGTATATACATCGATCTTAGACAATGCGTATAAAAAAATATACAACTAAAAATAGTATGTAAGCCGGTTGCGCGATTCCCAAAATCAATATCGCAAACGCTCTTGTCCTATTTCGATTACAGCGACATCTAGTTGACCGACTTCGTGTAGGACGAATCACTATTATATGGCCTTGCAAAGGTAGCGTCTTTGCATTTTTATACCGTTCAGAACAATTCCTGCCGCTGAATTTCGTCATCGCTCAACTCAAAAGAGCTACGCATCTGATCATGGTGATCACACTAAGCGACCCACTGCACGTTTGCCCATCATGCTATAAAAAAATTAAGCCATACTAGTTACGACTTGATTGAGGAACTACTTCTTAAGTATTGGCTCTTTTTGTACAAAGTACACATATTTTCACTACTAATGGCATTTTAAAAATATGATTGCCAAAGACCTATGACGTCTTCTTCATTCTTCTTTATAATGTTTTAACTGAAAATTATAATTTTGGTTTGGATTATTTGTAAACCAATCCTCAAAAGTCAAGATTTCAAGGTAGGCCGGCCTACAACGGCTGACATCGTTCTCCAGTTGCTCCAAATTCTTAGTGTAAATTCAGAATTTATGTACGTCTCATGTAAAACAAACGTCTCATCGACATAATTTTACTTGTAAAGGACAAAATCCGTTGCACGAACAGAACGGCTCAACCGGCGAAATACCACGACCTCAGAAGAAAGGCGTGAAGTATGCTTCGTTCCGTCTGATGAGTGAGAGTACAGAAAAGGCAATATCCTTTTTTGTCTATAACCTCCTCGGTCCATTAAAGGCAGGCAACGCATCTGCGACTCATTTGTGGCAGATGCCAATGGGTACCGATCACTTATAATGTGAACCGCTTGTTGCCACTTTTTTCCATTAAAAAAATAGATTCTAAAATTATGGTATGGCATTTCTTGAACGTCCATTATTCAGGATTAACATAACTTTTGATTCTTAAGTAACGTTCAACTTTGATAAGTAACACGTATTCATAATAAATTAAATAATGTGCAGCACCGCATTTAGTAATATCCCTGAGACTTGTTGAGACATTTAATTACTTACCGTTACCACCGAGGGTTCATATGTATCAAGCTACTAGCTGTGCCCCGCGGTTTCACCAACCACAGCAAGTTTACTTAAACGAAATGATATTACTTAACAGTAATAATCTTTATAAGAGTACTCTCTTTTATAGTTCTAAATGGTTCAAAGCTTACCGCACCCAAATCGGTTAAGCCATTTCTTACATTAGCGGTAACAAACGCACAGACAAATTATTGTTTTAGGTTTTATTACGTTTATGAAGGCCCCAATAATAGTTTTCCTCAAATATCTTCTATGTTCAGTTACATTTTTATTATATGTATAGATTATTTAGTTGGTGGTTTTCCAAAGCATTACCCATCAGCACTAAAATAATTATATGTCGACCAAAGGCGAAAACCTTATGTATAGCAAGTATAGATGTACATTTCGCGATAATATGTTGATCGATTCATATTCATGAAGTAGCCGAATAGTGCTAAGATACTTTGGGATTAGGATATTTAGGGGGTTTATATAGTTTTACATGTTACACGTTTAAATCAGAACAAGGTGTAATGCTGGCTAGACAATTTAGTTAGAACTATAAAGTTCATTTTAAAATCTTACACGGGAGAATTCTGATGATTTGGGGGAGGAGGGCTTAGGACCCTTAGTCGCCCTTGGATCCGGTCAATGAACTTAAGTCAATATACCTAAGTTTCTATATTAAACATTCTTTTAAAATTCTTTCCAATACTCTATATCTGTCTTAGGTCTAACAAAATTAAATACGATCTTTATTATTAACAAATTTATTTCAAATATGTCTGATATGCGTCTAAGTGGATACCTCTGCATAAACAAGATACTTAGATCTCCTTAAATCAAAGTAAAGCGACAGAAGTAAACATTTAAATCACAATTTACATTTTATCCCTATACTTATGAAACATTTCCTGGCATTCTCAATGCGTTGCTTATTATATCATAATTTGGATTAAGACAACACCAAAACGAACACAGCCTAAAACTGATGTATCCCTTTTGGAGCGAACAAGCGCTATTCAATAAACAAAAAACGATTCTCAAAGAAATGTAAAAATCCACTACTGCCAGTCAATAGTACAATACAACATGTGCAGCATTTACTCTAATACAGCGGTCGGCAACACGCGGCCCGAGGACTGTTTTGTAGACTACTCAAATAAATAAAATGTTAAAGATTCTGGATACAAAATATAATATATTCTAAATAGATGCATTGATTAAAGAGTAAGTTTCTAATAGCACTTTGTTTTTTTCCATCTTTTCTATTGGTTTATGACTTTACTATATTTTACCAACTTGTGACCAAGTGTCTGCCAAAAGGCTGCCGACCTCTGCTCTAATACATTGTGGAATTACTTCGTCTCTAGATATCTTGATTTTTTTACCTAATTTTCCTTTTTAAACAAATATAATTTTTCCATGATTACAAAATTACATATCTCCAAAACTTTTTTCAATTTTTTGTACATCAATTTTTACTATAGATATATATTTGAATTATTGTAATTTAAGTAAAAAGAAACAAAAGTAGTACAGACTATAAAACATTGGTATTCATAATTCAAATCAAGCATAATATGCTTTTATATTTTAGATAAACCATTCTCAAAAATAGTTTTTCTCATTATTTATCTCTTTTCATTATAGCATGATATAAATAACACTTTGCCATTTTACGTACTCATAAAAGCACTTAATATCACTTACATTTTTGTAATTCATATAAAGGTGTAAAACTTTTTAAATCCACAAATCAATTTAAATTCAATTACTTTAACGTGTGCGCCATTGCAGACACGCATTTTCAAAATAGTTCAATGGAAAATGTAATTCGTAACATACTATAATGAAAAAAGTGCAAAATATTGTGGTTTGTTTTATTGTAACAATTTTAAAAGCAACACTTTTACCTCCAGGTTAAAACTTTAAATAGCTTTTGAAATATTTCGAGCATATAACATCTAAATTTAAACTGACATTCTATTGATCTACACTTCCTTGAGAACAGAAATAGATGCATTTGTATAAATATGTATCAGTCAATAATTATAACATAAATTTTGTCCGAGTGACACTCGACACAACAATTTTGGATTTAAAAAGTGACACTTAACAATACAACTATCAAAGATTTCTTATACTAACGGATCGGCTCTAAAATAAAAGGGAGTCAAAACGTATTGTACATGTATAAGTCACGAATGAGGATATGCTACACAATATAACAATCCCAACGCTGGACGTAGTTCAGGTCCAAGTCGTTTGTAGTTGTAGCTTACTTATTAAAAAAATGTCACACACAAATGTCAAATCGAAAAAATGTCAATCACATAACTGTCAAAATGTCACCTGTCACGCTAACGCCAATCCGTTGTTATAAAGAAAATCTATGAAATATATCACGTAGATTAGAGGATCTATAAAACATAGAATAACCGTAAATAGTTTACAATAATTTCACTTACAACTTAAAGCAAAACAAGATAAGGCAATTTGCTACAAGTCTATCCGACGAACTTTCCCCGTGAGAACAGTATATACGCCAATAAATCGAGATCATGGAAACATTTCAAGCCAATTGGCCGACAATGGAATATAAATCAGGATTCTATATAAAAATCAATGAAATTTAAACAAAATATTTGTCAATTTTCATATTTATAATAAAAATTATACAGCTATATAATATTTATTCCAAGTAACCGGTTACCCTGATAAAGGACCTCTGACGGGTCCAAAACTAGTATATACCTAAGGACTACCTGAAGTTTTATATTTTTTTAAAGCAGTCGAAATCAGAAACAAAAGGTCGAAATTAGTGATTGCAAACGATTGCTGCTTGTGAAAACCAACGGGGTGAGGTGAAGACTAGTTAAATATTTTCATGTCAAAACGTAAATTATATATTTTTTGTAGAACCGGATGCTAAAGGTTAAAACCACTCTTTTTAAAAAATTTATATAGCTCAAAAATAGCATTTGTAATATAAATTAACCGTTTTTGCTTTATTTCGAATGTATAGCGGTTTTTAAATAATAATTTTAATTTATTTTAGTCAATTTAAACCCCAGTCAAAATAATCGCTTTTCATTCCTTAATAAGAAAATAATACCCTGTTTTACACTTTAACAGATACTTCATAAAAAAATAGGGTACTTCTCACGACAATATTTCTGATTTTAGATAAGTTATGTTTGCAAAGAAAATTAATTATGACAGTTTAGTTACAATGTATAAACTAAGTAACATCACGTTATCCATCTAATTCAAGAAGATAATCTATTATAATAGCCTTAATATATATAGCAACATAGTTTTGCGGAATACGGATGGAATTTAATTATGTCAATCTATTTTGTCGTATGCACATGAACAGTGCAGTAGGTTGTATGTACTAGGCTCCCAATTTTACCAGTCGCGTCGTTTAGTTTATACCAAATATATTTTCTTTTTTCTCCGCTCCTAAATGTCGTAACGTGATGTTAAATAGTCTATAACCTACCTAAATAATAAAGTTCTCAAATGCAAAAAAAAAATCAAATCCGTTTGGTAGTTCCAGAGATTAGCAAGTTCAAACTCTTCAGATTTATCATATCAATATATAGATAAAGGCCAATTGACAGGTTTGCATGAGGTCGACACATCGGCTCTACTTACACATTATATTTGGCTCAACTCTCTCCAGTAGAATCTGTTGTCACGCAGCATCACATCGCCTTATAATATTATAATTACCCTCTTTTACAGCTACTTGATATTTTGTTTCCGACAACGTTGTATAAATCACTAAATCGCTTCAGTTTCGAACTGTTCGCCTTTCGAGATGAGAATAGGGCCGTAGGTCTCGCGCTGGTCTAGTTTTAGCACTTGATGCTTTTTAAGAACTAGTAAACTGTAGAATTTTTGAGCTACCTGCAATATAAATACAAAAAATAAATAAAATACAAATTTTTACTGTTGTAACAGCAGTAAGTAGTAAGGAATAAAGTAAGATGGGGTTTTAAAGTGTACCTTATTCTCTTGTTTATACAGCTCATTTCATTGTCTATATTTTAATCACATGAACACGATTTCAAAATCTACTCCGCGAAATCTGTATCTGGTTGCTTATTTCGGTTTACAGATATAAGCAGGATTAGTCCGTAAGCCTCTGTATATTTTTAATTGTTTGTTTAAAATAATTGTAAACTAAATGACACTCTACAAAAATGAGTTCTTCTCTATATTGCTGATTAATATTCACAGGCACAGATAAACATCATGACAAATAATATAAAGATATATGACATCGTCAGAGAACGTTTTTGGTGGTCCAATGAAATAGTAGTAGTAATGTATATTGTCTATCTATAATAAACATGTACGACTGTACATGTTTATGTGTAGGGGCAGTAGTGTACAGTCTCCTCAGTCGAGTACAACCAGGGGCAGTCTTGTACAGTCAGAGGTAATAATGTACTGTCGAAGACCGTAGTGTACAGTCAGAGGCAGTCGTGTGTATCCTCAGCTGCGGAGTGAAAAAGTAGTGCATATCAAGTGAGCCTCAAGTGATGCTGCAGTAAGCTCTAACCTGTTTCCTGTTGTTGTGAGGGGGCGCGAGGTCGGCGAAGGAGAGCACCTCGTCGGAGGCCAGGCGAGGCCGCATGGCCGCGAACAGCTGCGCAGCGCGCCGGTTCAACACGCGCTCCGAGAACTGCTCCTCTGTCTCGCCTGCTTCGCGGGAGCCCTCCTCACCCTGGATGTTTACAACAGTTATCAAATAAATGATAGACATCGGTGTAGGTTTTTATTTATATTTCTGAATTTCATCTGTTTCTTAAATTATCTAATGCATAAAGGCGCAAGCACTGGTCGTATTAATATGTAAATAGTAAATAAAAGTAGATTTACTTACATTTTCAACACTTAGTGGTAAATCGTAGTCGTGTGGCGGGCTGTGATGTCCTTGTTGGTCGTCATATCCTAAGTTGGTCATTTGCATGCCCGTCTGTAAATTGAAATTTGGTTTGTTGATATATGAAATCAGTTCCTAGCAGCAAATCTTACTGTGATTATAATCGTTTCGTCCAATAAGTGAGGTGCGGCTTCCTCGCTCCTCTTTTTCCTTACCTACATAAAGACTGGCAAAGCATCTGCAACTTATTGCAGAAGGTAGAGGTATTCTTTTAACATGAGATAAAACGATTTGACTCTTGGATAAAGCCAATCCAATAAAAATCTATTGTTCAAATTGCCTTCATATTGAAGTTGGCCCAGGGTTGAACCTCATTTTGGATATTTTCGATGCCATAATCGGAAGTCCTTATATCCGTAGGTAGAAAGACTAAATAAGTACAGATTTTTTAATTTAACTGTACCTATTTATCATTTATAAACAAAATCATATTATTACCTACCAGCTATGATGTAAACAAAAGATAAAAGTGCTATGAATGTCAAGGGATTTCTAGGAACTTGTTATAAATGGTTCATTAAATTTAGTCGCTATACAAGAAAACATCATCCGAATTATACCTTTAAAAGTTTAATTTAAAATAAGACTTATGCGTTACGTGACTATAACCAAAAGTTCGTTATAAGCGGAATCCAGTACATCTAGTACCTGATAGTCTGTGTGGTCATCGAGGCCGTGCAGCGGTAGCGGCTCCATGGGCAGCGTGTGCGGCGGCTCGTGGTGGTGCGGGAGCGCGTGTGGTGCGGGCGCGGGCCGCAGCAGCGCCGCTTGCTCGCCGCCCACTTGCGGCATCATTGGCAGCTGCTCCAACCCGTGCTGCAGCAGCGCACCGTGTTGTAGTCCTGCAGAATATACATAACATTAGTTATTTGAAGGTATTACTCATACATTTTATTTTAGAGAATATGCCTTTCCTTTTTTTATTTTAGATGTAATTTGCGATAAGATATTTCCTATGGTCCAAATTATATATTAATATTATGAAAACACGGGGTGTTTGATTTGGTTTTCTTTTTAAATAATTTTTATGGCGTCCAATGGAAAACAAAATATATCTCTATATGGTTTTTTTTTTTTAAATCTGGGCATAAATGATATAGAATTGATCATAAAATAAAATATACGCTATCTTCAAATAGAATTATATTACATAAAAGCCTTGAGACTTACCGGATGGCGTCATCCCGCCGTGTTGTAAGCCAACAGGCGTCATGCCGCCGTGTTGTAAACCAGCAGGGGTCATGCCGCCGTGTTGTAAGCCAACAGGCGTCATGCCTCCGTGTTGTAAGCCAACAGGCGTCATGCCACCGTGTTGTAAGCCAACAGGTGTCATGCCACCATGCTGCAAGCCCGCCGGCGTCATGCCGCCATGATCTAGACCACCTGGAACCATAGTGATAATATGACAATGGCATACGCGCAAAACCAATGACCCAACATTAGGGCTGTTAATTTTACAACAAATCATACATGCTTGTGTTGCGTCTAGAGCATATATTTCCAATGGGGGCAGTACCCGCCCCTATTTTTTTATGGAAGACGGTGGCAAACTAGCAAGCCGTTCCTGATGTTAAGTAACCGATACCAAGAGGCATCTACAACAAGGAGATGTGATGCGATTCAGTCTCCAAATTTCTTTTACATCGCAGTGTGCAATTTGTCACATTTCGATATGTGTTACTTTTATGCTTTATATTAACGAGGTTAGTCTTTATTCGCTTGCTTTAATATGGGATAACATCATAATGAACGAAACTTTAAAATAAAATGCGATGCTATAGTTATATAGAGCAAAAGTTGAGCGATACAACGGCCAGCGGAGCGCGCCATTGTGTCGTCTTTTGTTTTGTGATTTTATCCAAAGAACTGGAAAGTTCCTTATTGTTTATACGATTTTGAGATTTTCCAAGCTTACAGTGGTAGAGCCCGCAACAACAACATCTGTTGCACGAATGGGCCGGCTCGACCGGTTAAATACCACGACCTCACAGAAAACAGGCGTGAATTAGAAGTACTCTACGTTTCGTGTGATGAGTGAGGTGCCGGAGGCCTAATTTCAATCCTCTTCCCCTTCCCACCCTTTCCTCAATAGGATAGGATGGTAACGGGAAGAGGCTTAGACGGGGAGGGGGTTCACGGGGAAAAGGAAATATCCTCATTCCTGTCTATGACCTCTTCTGTCCATTAAAGGTAGGCAACGCATCCGCAACACATTTACGTGTTGCGGATGTCTATGGGTAGCGCTCACTTAACATCAGGTGATCCGCTTGCTCGTTTGCCACCTTGTTCCATAACAAAAAAAGGTTATTACATAGTTGCAATAACCTAAATACATCACTTGTTTTTTTTTTTGTTTTGAGTTTGAGATTGATATCTCTGATCGTTTAGAAGATAGATGAGCTAAAGTTCGAAAGTGCCACATCGAACAGGTCAATGTAAAATCGCGGTTTTTTATATAGTTTGCGAAACACAATTTTCTAATATTAAATTAAATAAAACAATATTCTCTGATGAACACTACTTATTGTTCAATCGATTTGGTTAACTTTATCTTACTTTAGCTATCGAAATACCGTTCCTCAAACTTTTACAATTCTTTAAAGCCGCATTAATTCGTAACTAGACTAAAAAAAAACTATTAACGAACATTTCAGGGTCCATAGAATTCCAATTTACCCAACTATGAACAAAATCCAGAACCTGACATTTTTTGTTTTCCGCTTCACGTGACATCTGTGACGTTGTTATATTTAAAAAAAACTCACGTTATTTTAATTTCCAACCAACAGAATGTTTCTATTAAAGTAATTAAATTACCTGGCGTCATTCCACCGTGGTGAAGCCCAGCTGGAGTCAGACCGCCATGGACTAAGCCGCCTGGCGTCATCCCGCTGTCCAACCCTAATCCCGGGGTCATCCCTCCGGGAGTCATGCCACCAGGTGTCATACCTATGATTAAAACAATTATCAAAGTTTTTACACAAGTTAATTACAGTCATATACGTAGAATATTTAGAATCAAAATTGGTGGCGCTGTCATCGGCGCCATATGTCTGCTGGGTTCGCTAGTGTGTGTGTGTAGTCAGTCTCTATTTCTCTTGGTCATGGCTTGAACGACTGCACCGATTTGATAGTTGCCGCGATTGACAGATTGCGAAAACTCATAAAAATTTCCAGTGAGGTTTAATGTTAAATTATTAAAGCATTATTTTATCATATCTTTACATAGTATAGTATATCTTTACAAATCACTTCCGCTCTGTTCCCTTAGATCTGCAAACTACGCACCGGGTTTTAATACGCTTTTCATTCATAGACAGAGTGATTCAAGATGAAGGTAAATATGTATATTTGCACAGTAGTGAATTTTAAAGATTTGCGTAAAAAAATAATTTTTGGGAGCTTACATTGCAAGCGCTGCCTAAACCTTACGAGATAAAACAAAATAATGTGGTACGGTATGGTATATCTTAAAACACAACATTAATTAATTTTAAGGCGGAACGAAGTTTGCCGGGTCAGCTAGTGTAACATAAAAAGAAAAGGTGCACGTGCGTATCGTCAATCTCATTCATCAATAACTGCATTTTAACCAACAAAACTTGTAATTTTCTTAATAATACAGTTCCAGAGACCACATTTTACGTAGAACTGTGTACTATTCATTAAAGGGAAGGTTAAGTGGTTAACAGCACCTCGTTAACAACCTAACTTGACCTGGGAAGTCTTGGCCACAAACATTGTCAATTTCTCAGTGTGAAACAGAATAACTTCGGGAAGTGTGCACAAGAATTTCATAATATAATTCCCAATTTCTTTAATTTGTAGGTTTGGACGTATATATGTACACTGCTGATTAAAGTCATGGTGAACTTACAATTTTCGTTGGAAAAAGGATCGCTACCGTCTGCTTCAGACTTCACTTCTCATTAATAAAATAGATGGTATAAACTACTAACACATCACCTAACATGCATGCATGATAATTATACAAATGATGGTCTCACCACCGTGATGAAGGCCGGCGGGCGTCATGCCACCTAGCCCCATTGGCTGTCCGTCGCCGTGCTGCAAGTCCGCCGGCGTCATGCCGCCGTGCTGCAAGCCCGCCGGCGTCATACCACCATGTTGTAGTCCGCCTAGTGACACGTATTTTTATATGCATTCATTAATTAATCAATTCAGTAGCTTTCTAAATTTTTGTCATTGAATATATATGTCACAGTATAAATAAGCATCCATTCCAGATAAGACGGTGATTACGTCTTTCCATTTACGAAGATCATTTCCTTTGCGTCAGAATATGTCTGAAATATTAAACTTGGTACCATTTTCCCTTCGGTATATTTAAATCGAACTTTAAACAGAAGAAATGTGATTATTACCAGGAGTCATAGATCCATGTTGTAGTCCGGCTGGCGTCAGACCACCTTGAAGTAATGTACCAGGTGTCAATGGTCCCGGTGTTAAAGGAGGGCCTAATGTGCTCAGCATGCCTCCTGCAAAGTAAACATTGTAGATGTTAGTAAAAATTGTCGAAAAATTCCAATTGTCTACCAAGTAAGGGAAAATTGAGATCTACTCAAAAGAAAACATACTCAACCATTGATTAAAGTACTACTTTATGCCTGACTATAGGTGGGTAATAAGTTATGTATGTATTTATGTCCATTCCATTGTGACCTCCTGTACCCTAAACGGCTCGACCGAGTTTGGAGATTGAGGTACAACGTATCTATACTAATATTATGAAGAGAATCAATTTAACTTGTTTTTTGTTCCGAATAAACTCAAAAACTACTTTTCTTTCAGCGACGAACCTAGGCTATATTTTATTAATTTTTCTATCTATCTAGCCGAACAAAGTTGGGGCGGGTTGCTAGTATAGATATAAATAAATAACCGCTCATGTAACGGATCAGACATTAAGCATTTATATTTGTCACATATTAATGATCGTTTTGGACATTTTATTATTATTATTAGACTTATTATACACTTATATCTGAATCTAGTCTTGTACTTGGTGTTAAAATTTGTATTTAAAAACACCTCTTCTGGTATTAATTATTCTCTAGAATATTATAGACATACAGTTTATGATTAGCATAATAATATAAAAATATATAGATTCATGCATATTACATACCAGGAGTTTGTGGGGCGTCGTCCTCAAGGCGCGCGGGCTGCGGGGACTGCGGCTCTGGCAGGTGCTCTGACGCTGCCCACACCATTGGTTAATATTGTGCGGTTAGATTATGCGGGTCGTGCCATTGTTAAAGATTGCGTTTGTTTTCTTATTTATGTACAGGTTGATTTTAAAGGAAGTGGTAAAATTTTTAATAAAATAATTTAATTTTTAAATTAGTCAATATTTGGTAATGCTCTTGAATAATTATAAATAAGAATAACCAAATCAATTTAATATTTAAATAATTTTTAGAGTGTGTACTGTTACACACAACATACTTTTTAATCTTTACAGTTTTGAGAGATATATTTCACATATATTAGTCTTTCTTGACTAAAATAAATATAACAAGAATGTTACATGAAAAATATTAATAATATTAAAAACAAATAATTATAAATATATCCGTAAAGGGTAATTGAAATCTTATTTTCAATGTTTTTTTGAAAAGGTATTAATAAATCCTGCATTTGAGATACTCTTTAAGCGTTATTTTCCTTTAACATGGCATAATTTTACAAAGAATAAGTTTTTTCCTCAATATTCAAAATAAACTATTTTCACAGTCACAATTACAGCAAAATCAAATATAAACCACATGGTGGTGTATTTTATTTTAGGTATTTTAATTGTTGCATTTTATGAAGGCGTTTTACAAAGCAATATAAATTTAAAATACATGAAGGAATAGGTTAATATCGATACTATTATTTATTTACATTAAAACTTATTCTATGTAAAGATGAAAATATTAAGTTATAGATTTAAAATGACAGAATCCGAAATCCAATTTTATATAGGATCGAATATAGATGCAAGTACCTCTACTCATCACCGACTGTTAGTTGTATAATAAATGCATTGTAAACAGCTGCATAGCAAAATTGTGTTAATATAAAATTGTTTGGAGACATACCGACTGAAGGCTCATATTCTTGAGGCACCGGCGTTGGGGGCTCCAAGTCGGCGCTCGGGCCCGGCGTGTCGGGAGGATGTAGTGACTGTAACACAAAATGTAAGAAATATTTTTATTGTAACGTATTTTACACGAATGAGCAAAATATAATTATAATTTACTTTTCTTTATACACGTGTGACACGAGGGCATACCAACGTCATACTAGAGCCGAAAACAAAGATGTGATTAAAAAACGTCAAAAGAATATCAAATCTATACATATAATAAAAATGTAACTGATCGCTGTCTGTACATGGAAGATATTCGAGAAAAACTATGATCGGGGGCTTGCATAAACGCAATAAAACCCAAAACAATGATTATTAGAATTTTTATATGTTTGTCTATGCGTTTGTTACCGCTAATCTCATAAACGGCTTAACCGATTTGGTTGCGGTTTTCACTTATCTATTGTGGTAAGCTTCACTTAACATTTAGTGTTTGTGTAATCTCAATCGGCTTATAAATACAAGAGTTACATCAATATAACTGTGCTACGGCCATATTGTGTCGACCCCACACGCGGGAAAGGGGCAGTGACATGATGACGAGGTTACGGTAGTATCATGTAGGTAATATCATTTCATTAAAGTAAAATTGCAGGGCGGATGAAACCGCGGGGCACAGCTAGTTTTATAATGTTATAAAGCCGCAACCAAACTAGATGGACGAAAGCAAACAGCGTCATGGAAATAACGTTTCCATTCTGTGTTTCTTCAAGCGTCGCTTGGTGCATATTCTCTGAGCGACCAAATGAAAGTTTGTAGCGGTTGCAACTAAATACATACGCCGCGCCGTCTTCCTTATAGCGTATTTCAAAATATTAACATAAGCATTACCTCTTCATGTCTTCGCTTCCTGCCGGCGCGGCGCACGGGCTCGTGGTCGGGCGAGCGCACCGCCGCCCCCGCCTCCGCCTCTTCCAACTCGCTCCGTTTGGTCATGTTACGTTCGTACCTCTGCAAGTTAAATGTGTATAAAATAAATATTTTAGAATTGATGGACACGCAGTAGCAGCCATGCCTTGTCCTGGGTACCTCACCTCAGTAAATCAGAAGATTTTTTACTTAGTTTTTGCGTTTCGTCACATCAATGAGGACTTTGCATTTCTTCCGTATTTTTTTAAACTATCTTTTGAAGTGCAACTTCATTTGGGACGATTTTCTTTTAAAAAATATTATGTGTGTTTCAGTAGGTTTTGGAGATGGCTTAGACTCACACCTGAACCGGGTAGCGCTCCCATTGGGCTGGAGGCAGGAAAGACAACCATCCGCTATTAAGTTTTAAAAATATTATGATAATTAAAATGACAAAAATAACCTTAAACAAAATTTTAGAAGGTATTGGCTTGGAGGGTAAGCTAAAGAGCTTCTCGACGCCTCCTGACTCCTTCCAGTGCATGAGGCGGCGCGTGGGCGGCGCCAAGTCCAGTGTCGTCAGAATGTCTAGCGTGTTGCTGAGCTGGTTCTTCATCTCCTCGCCTGATATGTTCTTAACTTCGTCCACGATCAACTTCCTTTTTCGTTTCGTCTTTGTTATACCTGTAAAAAATATTGTAATGATAAACATAAGAGTGTTCTCCAATTGATCATTTTCGAATTAAGAACATGTCCTTCGCTCAGTTACCTTAGGGTTCGATTTCCTTTCGAAGTCCTGGGTTGTTTAATTTTACAAAAAACACAATTTATCGAAACATACTAGTAACATATTATCAAAAAAATATTTATAATAATTTCAACGCCCGTATCTAATTAATTTACTACACTACAACCGTCCACATGTAACCATCAAAGTGACACGTGGGAATGTTGAGGCTACAACCACACACAATCACAATGGCTCTGTGATTGCAGTTTTCGATAAAAAGTGATAAATTTCACTTCCCCACGCACACGTTCATTTTTATATAAATAATAGATAACAGGATAACATCCTGCCTCAGGATACAACTGGAGACAAGTCTCGAAGAGATGGGAAGAAAATATTTCGTGTTAAGATGCTGCATTAGGTTAGTTACCTTTGAGCACTGTGGCGTCGACCGGGGCCAGTGCGAAGGACTCCTCATCGTTATTCAGCAACGTGGTGGAGTCCAATGCGGGTGGTGGAGTCGCCGCTTTGACGGGTTCATCGATGGCAGTTTCTGGGCCATCTATATCCTAGAAAAAAGATAATTTTTATGCTACACTAAGGATAGGCTTTTTTATGGATAAAATTGCCAACCGAGCAAGCAGTTTAATTGGTTTTATGACCACATCCGCAACGAAAAAATTGCGTATGTTTATGTAAAGAAAAGGATGGGACAGGGAAGAGGATTACGACTTAGCCTCCAGCAGATGGTACTCCTCTCATCAGATGAAGGCGTAAAATACCTCTTCCCCCCAGTTTTCTATAAGGCCTGGTAGTGCCAGTCCATTCATGAAACGGCTGTAGTTGGTTTAAGTAGACACCCAGATCCAAACTAACATACTACAACAATCAAGAAGGAAACATGTATGCAGAGTACTCGTCACTCACCTATATTCTAGTTTTAGGTTTTCGTGTCAGTAATATATGTAAGCTTACCATGGGCCTGACAG
>JWHW01043104.1:157143-212575 GCA_000931545.1 Papilio glaucus
AACTCTTAGCATGGTTTGACAAATGCATAAAGTATAGCTTAATGAAGATTTCGTGACATTGCTAAAGAAATCTAAACTATGACGAGAGTCAATGGGTTGGCTGTAGCATTTTTTTTATTTAAATCAATCTATATAATGTGACTAATACAAATAGACAAATTTTGCTCATTTCATCTGAAACTATCCATTTTTTTACATACTTAGAATAAGTAGTTTTATACTTGATTTTAAATAAGCTTCTTGATGTCATCAAAGTTATATGTTTTAGTAATACAGTAGAGTCTTACTAATCTAGCACTTCATTAGGCTGGCAACCTCCATCCTATCACTTCTTCTACATTCATACATCTATGCATACATGTACCTCGGTTATGGGTGCCTTATATCACCATTTTATAGTAAGTCACTAATCTGATCAATATAAGTTCTCCTAAGGCATCCCCTACCAACACTGCCACTCACTTTTGCAACATGCCTGAACCACCGGAGCATTATAGTAACTTTCACAATAATCATCACAAAATCCACTTTTATGCCTCATTTTTCTCGTATAGCACTATTTTTAACCCTATCATTTAAAGTCACCCCTAATATGCTTCTTAAGGATTTCATCTCAATGGCAGCAACTCTACTAGCATGCATTAATGTGAAGACTAGTACAGTATTGTGTATTAATAGACACATTCTGACTCCTCACTAATGTGCCTATAGCCCCATTAATTTTATTTCCCGCATTCAAACATTGTTCAAAATCTTTAACATTCCTACCATCTCTTATAAACATTTACCTCAAATACACAAACTCTGCTAACTATTCCACTTCTATACCACATTTATTTCAATCGCTGCCTTACACTTTGGTGTCTTTCAAACTCCATTACTTTTGTCTTATCTATACCCATCTTCATGCCTTTATCTTCTAATGAATCATTCACTACATTCAAGCATAAATTGTAAGTTCTCCGCCAATGATGCAAATACAACCTGGTCATTGGCGTACAAGAGACATTCTACAACCAGCTCACCCATTCTTAACCCACAATCTTTGTCTTTCAAAGCTTTCAAACGATGGATGATTATCCATAGAAAGATTGAACAGCCACAGGGTCATACACAGCCCTGTCTTACACCTTTATCAATGCTAAACTAGTCTGAGTAGGCCCCATTAATCCTAGTACAAGGAGGAGAATCTTTAAAAAGAGACTTTAATGCTTGTATTAGATCACTGTTCAATTCAAACTCAACCAAGCTTGACCACAGATCATCTCTTTTAACTTATAGTATAGTACCCACAGGAAAACAAATTTATGTATTCATTCTATGAAATTAATTCATAAATTTATATTCTTTTGTTTGAGTTTGTACACAACATAAAACAAATGCAGCAATACTGCTAAGTATTAAATGTGAGTTTCCACTGCATGTCATGGAACATCTAATGTTGTGCAACATGTGGTACAAAATAAATGGTAAACAAATGCCAAAATGTTCATACAAATGTTGGCACTTGGTCATATCTCCATCTCTACTAACAACAAACATTAACAAGCAACATATTTGACAGGAGTTTGACATGGTGGGATCCATTGTTTTATGGCTTAGTTGAATAAAATATAAGTTTTCTAAATAGCTTTATATATTCTATTATTAATATTTTGGTATTTGGTGATGGCATTAAATGTCAATAATGTCTCTCAGTGACTGCACTGCGCACTGACATACATAACATTTAAGTTACAGTACAAGTCACAATAAAATTGTATTGATACTTTTAGTGACATGTTCAAAATATGTAAAAACTTTTGAAATGGCAATGCGAACATAGACCCATACATTGTGTGGAAAACCTAGTATCCCGACAAGATTTGACGACAGTGGAAACCCACAGTAATGTTCTGTGAGATCTTAATTTACCAATCCATAGTCACATCACAAATGCTTTCTCATCATTATTCTATAACTAAATAAGCAATGCTCTTATGACATTGTTGTTAAGGCATTTGCCTCAAACTTGAGAAATGATCACAATCATAAATCAGCTGTTTTGTTGTTATTAGTAGCATCAAATATTTGACGAATGAAAAAGTACAGAGAACTCACCTTGATCTTAACAAAGGCTTCATTGCAATCTTGAAGCAAGTACTTTGCTTTTCTGGAATATATTCTGACGACTCCAAGCAACAGATGGCCCGAGGTCCGTAAGGCCATTTTGACTTTAGGTTTAAGGATTCCATCAACAGACTTCTCAATATTAGTTTCAAAAACATGAGCCTTTGTTAACTTCTTGTCCCAGTGTGCCGCCAGCCAAATTTTGGCCAAAGGGCCCTTTTTGGCCAGCACAAAATGTGCGTAAAACATTTTTGTAATTCACCTGATCCAAGTTGTTACATCAACGTTGGTCTGAAATAAGCATCATAGGAATAACAATCACTAACTCAAATGAAATTAACATGTGCATATTTGTTCTTTTATAAAAGGAACTACAAAAATCATTAACGACATCAATTTGGCGCCTATTCTGGTACATTTCACAATGAGATTAATTTGACACCATTTCATCAAAATAATATAGCACATGATTTATTTATAGAATTTGTTTGCAAATAAATTCACAGTTAAATGTTTTACCTAATTATTATTTCAAGAATTACAAAAATCACCTTTCACACACAACGTAAACATGACAACAATTACGCCTTCAAGATGGCGGCAGCTTACTAACTACTTAACCGTTCTTTACGTTCGAAATTTGTATTTTACTTTTATTCCATTTTTGCAATGTATTTTAATTAATTAAATATTTAGAAAAAATACCATTTATATTTAATTCATAATCAGAAATCAAACTAAAGAATAATTTTTAGCATATTTTTTAAATAAAGATTTTATGGCCTGGTAACAAGACCTTTAAGCCAATTTTTAGCATAAGTATAAAATTACTGATGAGAAATTTAATGTCATTTTTAAACTAACTCTGCTGAGTTTCAAAAGAATACTTATGCTAAAAATTGAAAATACTTAATAGTTTAACTATAAATTATAATTTTAGTTCCTTTAACATAGCTCTTTTTTCATTTCTTAGTACGTATCTACGTATTGCAATATCAAAGTTATAACTTGTTTGGTAAGGTGGATTTATAAACATGAAAGGTTAAATGCAAAGTTACAACGGTAGAGCCCTTAACAAATATCTGTTGCACGAATGGGCTGGCTTGGCCTGTGAAATACCACGACCTCACAGAAGACAGGCGTAAAGTAGAAGTATTGTACGTTTTGTCTGATGAGTGAGGTGATGAAGTATTAATTCTCGTCCTCTTTCCCTCGTTTTCTAATGTGAAAAGAATGGGAAAGAGATTTGACAGGTCAGTAGGAAAAGTCCTTTTTGTCTCCCTTCCTCTGACCGTTAGCGGTTAAACTCATTAGCTTGTTTAAGGTGCCTATTTAATTTTATTTATTTATATCAGACATTACATCCATATATGTTAGTAATAATATACTTAAAACTATGTTAGTACATGCTTAATTCATAAATTTCTCTTTTTTAGTGGTTTTAAAGAAAATAAAAATTAGATATTTAACATTTAATATGCTACTCATGACACTGAATGAATGGATGAGAAAATGCGTTGTAAGGGTGTAAAAGTGTGGCATGAAAGAGGACTTTTGACTAAAATTGAGAAAGGTAAGGTTCGGTGGTTCGCACATATTGAGTGGATGTATGAAATAAGGAAAGATTGTCTAGAGAAATTTATGTTGTAAAAATGAGTGGCGGTGTAGGCTGGTGTAGGTGTGGGCCATATTTTATATCCTCTTTGGTGTAGGCCGACGAAAAATGTTTTTTTCTAAATAAGGAATTTTGTTTTTTAGTAAATAATTAAATAGTAACTTTAAAATTATTTTTATTATTGTAGCATCATTGCATTGTAGCAGGTTTTTAACGGGCAACTTAGAGTTGATTATTTGTGATGGTAACAAATTAGACATTCGTTTCGTTTAGTTTAGTTTCCTTTAATTCTTTTCCGGTTTACCTGTGGAGTGCGCGAGACGTATGTGTATATTAAATCTTAAATTTCTTTAGTAATCTAAATGCATTATTATGGATTGATATTAAATTTAATTGAAGTACAATGTTTAGAAACTTAGTGCTCGTGTATTTCGCAAAATATGTTTTATTTAATTCCTCTTATTGCAGTTGTATCAAAGCATGTCATTCCTGGCGGGTCTCAAATCGCTCTATTTGTGGCCAGACCGATGATGTGACTTCTGATCAATTGTTATTGATTTTGTTGCTAGGTCTGCCACAGGCTTCCCAAGATGGGTGCGTACAGATATATTCAGGAGCTGTACCGAAAAAAATTGAGCGATGTTATGCGTTTCCTATTGCGTGTAAGAGTATGGCAGTACCGTCAGCTGACTCGTATGCATCGTGCTCCCAGGCCTACAAGGCCTGATAAAGCTAGGAGACTTGGTTACCGTGCCAAGCAAGGTGAGTTTTGAATTGCTTTCTATAGCCCTCCAAAACGCCATGTACAAATGTATTTAGTAAGAATACATGTAAGTTTTAACGCCTTTATATCGTTTCTAGGTTATGTGATCTTCAGAATCCGCGTGCGCCGTGGTGGCCGCAAACGCCCAGTTGCCAAGGGTGCCACCTACGGCAAACCCAAGAGCCACGGTGTCAACCAACTGAAACCCACGCGCAACTTGCAATCTATTGCTGAGGTAACTTCAATTTACTTAGCAACATGTCTGCCTGAATTCATTTATTAGAATTGATGTGACAACTTTAAATTATTTTACTGTTAAATACTTATATGAGCAGCTTGGATAACCTGAAAAATGCATATTAAAACTAACTGGTTCAGGTTAAATAGCCAGAGTTGAGGCGATGGCCTGGAATAAATACATTCCCAATGTTCTTGACTCATTTCAAGTAGATTAAAAGTTTATATTGAGCACCAACAGCCTAAATGAAATTATACCAACCAAGTTGGGGACTTATTAAAAAAATATATCAAGAGTACCCGTAACTGATGAGCATGTATTAATAGATGTGTGAATAGATTATAGAAGAAACGAGAGGTATGCCAGAACCCTTACAAGTGAAAATCAATACATAGTTGCGGCCTACACCACTGCATTAGGGGCACTGGCACTGTGTATAGTGGCCAATTTTCTCTTAGGCATTCATGACAACATTTTTGTTGTATATTTTTATAAATGGTTCAATTAATTGTTTGTTGACCAGGAGCGTGTTGGGCGCCGCTGTGGAGGCTTGAGAGTGCTGAACTCATACTGGGTTGCACAAGATTCCTCATACAAGTACTATGAAGTCATTCTTGTTGATCCATCCCACAAGGTAACTTTTTTGAAATTTTTGTTGCCTTTTACACATAGCAAAAAACTATAATAGTAGGATTAAGTAAGGTATAATAGTAGGATTTAAAAAGAATATTTAATTATTGAATATGTAAAAATATACATATATACTTTGGACAAAAAATAACCAACCACACGGCATTTTATATAGTAAGGGATTAGCATACAAATAAATGGTAACACAAATTACTAAACCTTATAGATACTACTTACTAGATGTATATATATTTTAATTATTAGCAGACTAGTAATTATTTTTTTAAGTTTCGTTTTACAAAGTATCCTCAGTATTAAAATTCAAATACACCAAGTAGTTCAGAACTGAAAATCTGTTGGTTAGTTTATTTACTGATAGTATTTTATCAAAATATTTCTATATGATGAACTTCTATGTCATGCACCAATCTGAAAGGTTTTGATGTAAAATCACCTACCATTTTATCTGATGACAAAATAAAATACTAAAAACAAATTTGCCTTTGAAACGTCATTAATATTAGCAATATTTCAGGCTATCCGACGGGATCCCAAGATCAACTGGATAGTGAATGCGGTGCACAAGCATCGTGAGATGCGCGGTCTCACATCAGCCGGCAGGAGCTCACGCGGTCTGGGCAAGGGTCACAGATTCTCTCAGACCAAGGGAGGTTCCCGCAAGGCCTCTTGGATCCGCAGAAACACATTACAACTGCACCGAAAGCGATAAACATACAAATAATTCTACTTCTAGCTTGCTGTTTGTGTTTATCAGATTGAAAGTCAGGAGGGGAAAATAAATTTTTACTTCCTCAATTGTTATTTTGGTTTTTGTTACATATCCATATTATTTCCATAATAACTTTTATGTAAGTATTGGTATAATTTTTAATGCATTGTTTGTTTTTGTAAGCACTAATATTATTTTTTTTATATTTCAGTACAGTCAAAAACTTTGCCTGAAGCATTTTTGAAAAGGTTAATATTTTATTAGTTATTCCTACCCTAGTTATTTAACGTTTTAGTATTAAAATGATGATAATGCATTTATGAATGCGCAAACCATGATTACCACGCATATATAACTTCCTTGGATGGCTGAACTAAATATATATTTTTTTAATTTTATTTGTATATGTGTCATTTGTGAAATAATTATTTTTATTTCATTACAGATCTCATACTACTCGTGATGAACACGCTATATTGAGGTAACTATATTATACACTTTTTTTTTACAATAACTCACCCAAATGATTGCCTTGGGGTATATGACAATTTATTTTATACAATAAGTAAAATAATAAATGCAGTGAATGATTTTATTTATAACCATCCAGATTATTTTTAAATACTCTTATTAAATACTTTTAATGAGGCTAAGTAATTTGGAGAGATCATTGATCTTGTCTTGGTGAGGTTATTGTTATTTTCATTTTCAATAAACCTCAATCCGGCGAGCGACAAATGAAACATAATACAACATTTCTTAAACTTCATTTCTGTGAAAATTCTCAAACATTACATTTTATTTCAGATACATGAGGAGCATAAAAACATTAGTCGCTGTATAGAATAACTAATAAGAATAATAAATTTGAAATTAAGAATGAAGGTCAGGATCAGCATTATACAATCGGCGTCACAAAAATCGTACCTCTCTGAAATTGTGCGACAACACCCTGTAACGGCTAGCACCGAATTTTATTTAAACAAATTTTAAAATGTGTATTTCAATAGCTTCACATTAACCACTAGAACATAAAAACCATAGAAAATGTATCACTCCAGAGCGTCGAAAAGAAATACTGCCAAATGCTCCTTTGTAAAGACGCTAGTTACACCACCTAAATAGGATATAAAAGGGGCAATTCGGGTAAAATATGGGTCAGTCGCCATTCAGACTTTCAGTGAACACACGTGAAGAACTTAACCAAGGAAGATCAAATAAAGATGGACATCAGCTCTGAAGAAGCAGCTCAAGTGCTTTGCTCTATTGCAATCGGAGTGTGGCAGTGTGATGTTGCTCGACAGTTCAGCTGATCCTCAGCCGTTTTTCAGTATGACAAGTGTTTAACAATTGCTTTCACGAAGGCTGTTGAGTTGCAACAGCAGCTTCGGTCAACTTGTAGAACTGCAGCAAGTGTTTCTATCAGTAGAAGATTACATGAGAAGAGTTTAGCAGCCCACAGCTACGCTAAAGTTCCGAAACTTACTGTACAGCATTGCAGAGATTATCTAGAGTTTGCTCGCAATCATTGCGAGTGGACTCTAGGAACAGTGGAGCACCATACTCTTCTCTGATGAGACGAGGGTCTGTCTTTTCTGTAATGAGACATAAAAGAGTACAGAAGGCAGGGCGAGAGGTTCAAACAACCCTGCTTCGAAGAATCCGTCGAATACGGGGGTGGATCGAGTATGTTCTGGGGCAGCATTTCAGATTCATGAAAGACCGCACGGAAGCCGTTATCAAGGCAAGGGGGAGTAACACTAGGTTTTAAGAACATTTATTGTGTTTAAGAAATTTTATTAAAATTGTTGATTTGCAAATTTCTACACCTCTATTATTTTTTCATTCATTTCTCCCATTTTTGTAATGTAATAAAAATATGATTGAGTTGATGCATTTCTGAAAGCTATGAAAGTACCCTTCGAATGGTAGTACCCTACAACCATACCATTGCCATTGACCAGTTGTGTTAAAATAAGATTTAAATTATTTATTATTACAGTAATTGATATAAATGTTAACGGTAAAGTGGAACAGGTGAAAGAGTTCTTGTATTTGGGGTGTATGTTTAGTAGAGATGGTAGGCACGTTAAGATTTTGAACGACGAGTGGAATGCATGAAATAAAATGAATGGGGCTATAGGTACAGTAGTGAGGAGTCGGAATGTGTATAAAGAATCGTCTGGCAATACACAATGCTGTACTAGTCTCCAATTTAATGTATGTAAGTGAGAGCTGGGTTTGGCAGGAAAAGCATGCTAGTAGAGTTAATGCCGTTGAGATACGATCCTTAAGAAGTATGTTAGGCGTGACATTGTATGACAGGATTAAAAATAGCATTATAAGGGACAAGTGTGGCTTAAAAGTGGATGTTACTAGCATTGAGAAAGGTATGCTTTGGTGGTTGGGGCATGTTGAAAAGATGAATGAAGGGAGAATATCGAAACAAATTATGTAGCATAAGTGAGTGGCAGTGTTGGTAGGGGACGCCCTAGGAGAACATATCGATCAGGTAGAGAAAAGGGCGATATAAGGAGCACCCATAACCGACGAGCATGTATGCGTAGATGTATGAATTAAATTTTATTGAGGGTCACATAAGATGGCAATTGAATAGTTACTTTCCCGTCCAAATAAGTGTATAAAGGCGATGGGGAGACTACATTGAAAAATAAATTATTTTATTCAGAATTTTCTGCTTATTTTTCATGCCTTTACCGAGAATAATTGAAGAGGGGAGGGGTACTACATTCAAATCAATGATACCTCTACAATAATAACAGCCTCTTAAGTGCTTCATAAATACATAAACAGGATTTTTGAAAAATTGATTTGTATTTTCCTAAACCAGTGCAGTCAGATTGCAAATGCACTTGCACACACAAACATAAAAACTATGTCAAAGTTGATATACAAAATATCTATTCAGAGACGGCTGGTAGCGGCAGCGGCCAAGTACACGTTCAGCAACATGTGTTATATGTTTTTAACGTGTAGGCGTGAGACTATAGCAAATATTATATAAGTAGGTAGCTATTCTGTGGACTACAGCTACAGCAGTGTCTGTATTCTCCACGCAGGTTTCCACTGGCGTAAAACCGTGTAAAAACTGAGGCGACAATATGTTTTCGGCAGTGTACATCTACGGTAACAGATGTCAACACGGGTAAACATAACCTCACCAACAATGATATTTTTACTATAGATATGGAAGCTTCAAAGGCAAAAACATCTAAGCGACATTGAGTAAACTTTTACAGGAGAGTGATTTAATGTTAATTTCTTTTAGAAAAATTTGTATTCGTGAGATGGGAAACGAATGACAGCAGGAATTTACTACTTTTGGGTCTCGGATGCCCCATCTGGAAGTATGTAACATATTTGCATAAGGGGTTTTAACAAAGTAAAAACTAAAAAGTATACATTATTTTATAATGCATAACAAGGCATTGTAATGCTGGCTAAAGAAATAATTAGAATAATTATTTTTCAAGTTAATTTCTGTCACTAGAAAATTAGAGGGACACAAGCCCTCCCCTTAAATCCGCCACTAATTACAATTATTGGCAACTGCAAAATTCAACAAGTATCGATAATAGTAATTAATAATTTGGATTAATAATTCAGACACAACATCAAGTTAATAGTTTATTCATAATTTAAATATCTTAAAATTAAATTATAATGAGAACAGTAATGAGCCTAGAAATACAAATACGATTATTTTGGAACTTTATTTAATTCCACTGATCGAAGGACTTATAACGAGAATTTAATAATTAGAAATAAACATATTTCCTCGTGCTGTACAAAACGCATCATTTGTATACATGATATTTACAAATATTAAGGCTGACTAAGCTATGAAACAACTTGCCAACATTACAAACCGTCAATATATCAGACTATAATAATACATATCTCGGACGGTGCTACTCAAATGTGTTACTAACATGATAGGTTTGTAGTAAAACATAATAAAGCTAAAGCAAACACTGTTTTTAATAATATTTACAAGGCGTTTTTCACAAGTGAGTGCATAGTGACACTAATATGTTTAAATTAAAAAGCAATATAATTTATAATAAACGGCTAATTACTATATAAAACTGACATAGGTACTACTCGGGCACTATGACACGAGACCTGAGTCCGATGTCAAAATCGTAAAATAATGTGTAAAGATTATTTGCATCTCACCGGCCGCTAGTGAACTTCGTCAGTTCATAATCGAACTAGGGATATTATCATCGACTTATTCTCCACTGCCATGCATCATCTCTCAAAGGAATTTTCTAAAGGATTAAAATAATAAACTGTCCCGCCTCAATGCGGAATAAATCTTATAAATTTGACGTATCATGTCAAACGAAACAAACCATTTTATTTCTTTGTTAAATGTCTTTTTTAAGATATATTTTTTTTATTCTACTATTATGTCCCCCTTAACGAACCTAAACTAAAATTATCTATCATTCGAAGTTAAAGTTTAACGTGATGAGGCAAGACAAATATCAATTCACGATTGTAGAATGACAAGACAAACTGTGAATAATTCGCAATTTGCTGATAGTTTATAATATGCCAAATCCGATTATAAAGTGGCGAAGTTCGCGCGGATAAGTGCGACATGTAGTTTGGTCCACACGGAGATGGAAATTTTGTAAACAAACAAACGTTATTTACCATACGTGACAGTCAATAAACTTTTTATACTTTCATCGTAAATATTATAATTTCGTGGAAATCGTTATATAAAGTTAAGTGAAATTGTATAATATGGATGGCTGATATTATAAGATAATTTAAGAAAATGTTGTGGAAAACATTTTAGAATTTAGGAATTTTAGCGTAAAAGCTAAAGTGTCAAAGGCTTTGTTTACACAAATTCCATCTTGAAGTGGAACGAACTATAGACGGTGAGAGTATTTACTCTGATGTCATTGTGCACGCGTTGTACGAGACAAGTAGGTATTTTGATAATTTTAGAACAAAGTTATAATATAGGCGTTTAGTTAGAAAGAGATATAAGATATATGTTAAGAATAAGATTCATTACTTATAAACTTTGCTCCAGTAATCTCTTCGTCTATGTACTATCTTATATATTGTCAGCAACTGTTATTACAATTATAACTGGAACCAAGGGCGGTCAAGTCATATGAACGACATTCTAGAAAATTCTTGTTAGTTTAAAAGCAAACGACTACTCGTATAAGCTAGCACGTGGTAAACTCAATTGCCATGTATATAGAGGCAAAATTATTTCAATAACATTCGCCTTCTCATAAATCATTAGGGGAAGAATGTTAAAGGTGAACTTATAGTCTCACAAGCATTTTTTTAATACATTTTTAGAATTTTAAAAACGTAATGTCATTGGCACAAGGTACCAACTTTCAGACTTGAAATTTGCGTTCGAAAGACCAACGTTACAGTGCCCAGCAGTGCATGAATTCATTTTAAATAAATTTCATTGGTAGAAAAAGTTCTACATTAGAGCTAGTAAATATGAATTATCAAACGATTTGTTATTAAAGTACTTATAAAAATCAGTCATACTTGTTTGGAATGCTTCGTAGCAAGCAAATATATTTTTTCAATAATGTTTCTTCCACGATTGAAGTTTTACTCCAAATATTAAAGATTCCCTCTGTACTATCACCTGATTTATACTTAAATCGTATAAACTGATTTGAACTTCTAAAACGTCCTAAGAAGTCACTATAATTATTCCATAGGTGTAATTAAAATCATCCTTGTGGGAATTGATTTAAAAAATAATTGTATTGGATTTCACAATATATACAAATTATTGTTACAAAAACTATAGAAATAGAATACCACTTTGTTAATATTTAATTATAACTAAAATTAGCAATATTAGGCTCTATATACACTGCCTAAGATTAAAAATCAAATTAAGATATCAGAATAAACTAAAGTTTTGTTTGCCAATGTTTTTTGTTTTATGCTTTACTGAAGCCTTCACATTCCACATACTGTCTTCACATCTCCAGGAAAATAACAGGTTTTAAATTAAAATATGAAACACTATTGCCGGAGTCGCAGAGAATTTTATGATAAGTAAGAATTTAAATAATAAAATTCGTTTCAGAATTTATCCATTGTACACACAACTTTTTATAATACATAGTGGTAAAGATAAAAACATGAATAATTTAACAAAAACTTACAAGGAATTAATGAGCAAAGTAAATTTAAAACAAATAACAGGTTATTTTAATTTTATTACACAACAATACACGTAACAATATTTGATATTATATATTTTAGTTACTTCCACTTTTAAAAATCATGATTTGCAATTGCCCCCTTAATAACATAGTAGGATAAACTACTCTAAATTACCCCCCACCTCTGCCTGCATTAATGTGGTCAAACATTTTAAACGCTGTCTCGCAACGGTCATACATCTCTGACTATAGAAATGATAAAATCGCGAATAAAAATTCCATTATATTACAAATGTATCATCGGATTAAGCGGTCGTGAAGATTGCGCGAGTTTACTGGAGTGGTCTCAACATCATTAAAACTAAAAATTCACAGTAAGATAATCTCATTATTTTATATGATTGACATGAGATGAATCTGGTTCAACTTTCAAATTTCGCCTAACATATTCGTAATTTTATCCACCCTTGTCAAACTACACATCCATCTTAACATTCGCATCTCGGCCACATATGTTACTTTTAGTGGCCATCATAATATAAACAAGGCAATTTTTCTGTAAGTGGAATACCGCGAAAAGGCCCGACTGTTCATTAAGTGACAGTAAGGGTTTGGACAATTTCTATGCTCTTAGCCGTAAGGTGCCGCTTATGCTCCAGCAAATTACCGAAGAGGATTAGCGTCTGGCAGGCGGCCGGCCGTAAGAAGTCTAGCCAAAACTTTTTTACAATAAATACATATTCATTTTTACATGGGATGGTATATTTATATAAATAACTACCTTTTTAAAGATTTTGTACAAACATTCTTTGTAAAGGTAAGTTTCGGATTCATTACGATTGACAAACCGTACATTCTGAGAGACACTTAAAAAAACTAACGCACGTCTAATGTACCCGCAAGCGCCTAAACCTTTATGTTTACAATGAGCAACACAGATTTAGCTAGATTGTCGTTCATATGCTTTGTAAGAGTGCGTCTAATTTTGCGGCAGGGGCGCGTCCGGATTGCGACGGTCGATATGAAACGTGTCAGACAGGTAAATCCCGAATATGGCCACACTGTAGAACACAGTCAAGCCGAACAGGGCGACGCTCGCGCTCGCCGTGAACATGTTTGAATACTCGCATCTGGTGACAAAATAATTATACCTTTAACACTTTTCCATTATGCGGTACTTTGCTCACCGCATCTCGCCCTCAGTAGCCTATTTATCGCCCTGTTATTCCAAACGCGGTAACTACAACATTTCTTCCCCAGCTTCCTTAAAACCCAGCAACGCATGTGCAGTTCCTGTGGTGTTGCATGTTCATGAGTCGCAGTGATCACTTAACATTAGGCGACGCGTTACTCGTTTGTTCTTTTATCCTATAAAAATTGCTGTGCTTATGTGAATCCCACACTGAATAAGCTGATCCCCATCCCCTTCCAATGCCTTCCACTTGTCCTTTCCTTACCTCAAAATGTTGGCAAGGCACGTGACTCGTTTGCTCATTTGCTTCCAACTTTAGAATGTTATAATGACCAGTTTAGTTCTCTATCGATTTTTTTTTAATTCCGCAATTCCATCGAATACTTAATATTTATATTTTTGTTCACTTGGTATTATCCTATAAATCTCTATTCACGTTCTTTATAATTACATAAACAATTATAAAAGTGTACCTGAAGAACCAGACAACAGTGAGCGCGATAGATACGATGGTCATCAGGATATTCTCCAAGTCCCACGACCTATCCTGCTGGGGCACCTGTCGAGCTCCGATTTCGTGCGGCGCCGCGTTGTCTTCCTCGACTGTTGCGCGTTGCTGTAAAATGCATCGTAATATTTATAGTATAAGATGGTATCAAACCTACAGATAGTTCCACCAGTCTTAATTTATAAACCTTATTAAGTTACAACAGCTAGTAAGCTGTTGTAACTTAATATGTATAAATGTTAAACTTAACATGTATTAATAGTTTGGAATTGTAGATAAATGTCAAAAGTCAACCAAAAATGTATGTCATGCAAATAATTATTCTCCTGTCATATAGCATACCATTGCAACCTGTATGAGGTTAGATTTTCTAATCCCTCGGGAGAATTTTTTTTCGGGATAAATGGCACCCTGTGTTATTGTCTGTACGCCCGACAATGTGCGTGCAAAATTTCAGTTTGATAGGTGAGTAGTTAAGGAGTTAAGTGTAACAAACAAACGAACTCATATTTGCACTTATAATATCAGTTAGGATTTATAAAATATTTGGTTAATTTGGAAATTGTTGCACATTTTTCAGGTCTTATAAATAAGACCTGTAAGATGTATAAAATATGCGGTTTCTATTTACTCTATATTATTTTTTTATATAAAACGGTCTTAAGGTCCTACTGACCGGTGTTACGGGGTGTAATGCACCATTCGCAGCGAGCATGCTCCGTTACGCCTTTACATGCTCGCTGCGAATGGATTGCTAAAATCCATGCAACATGCTCGTTTCGAACTCTTTGCTGGTCCGTGCGACAGATTCGCCAGCCACTTTCAGTCAAAATGTCGGACGACGCCGTATTGGACGTTTGTTCAATTATTGTTTAGTCCAAATTAAGAAGAAAAAAAGAAACGTTATTGGGTATAAAATTTGTTTAAAAACAGAAATGTATCTGTTGGATTGTCATACTACTAATAAACCAAATGATTACTGGACAGTATAAAAACTTTGTGCGCATGTCTCCAATCGATTTTGAAGAACTTGTGAATTTAATTGGACTCGATTTTTTGGATTTTGTTTTTTGATACAATACGCTGCGACATACTGACTGAAGCAAAACCGACAGCTGAGTGAAGCACTCGCAACAAACGCCTCGTTTTCCCGTACGGATTGCATGCAAACCTCGCCGTGTAACACGTTACATTACGCCCTGTAACGCCGGTCAGTACCCACCTTTGTAGTTTTTAAATATAACAAAAATTTACTTGTGTGTTATTCCTCTTGGGATGCACGAGGCAGTGCACGACGGCGCGGTGATGGAGGCCGCACGCCTCCAGCGTCGCCGCCTCCTCCAGCAGCACGCGCCCGTTGAAGATCAGGCGCACGCGACACTCCGCAGACAGCTCGGCGGAGAAGTGACGCCTGAAAAAGACCAACATACACACACACACACGCAAAACAAGTAATACTTAATTTAAAGAGAAAAGAGAGGTGTCTTATGGACACCCGGTTCGTTCCTTTTGCTATGTCTTTATTGTGTTTTTAAGTAATGATAAATTTAAAAAAAAAGTTGTTTAAATGTTAAAATCGTAAATATTTTTCCATATTCTCAAAAAAGACGGCAAGCTGAATCGATTTAAATAAAGTTTTAGGTTCGAGAAGTGGTTCAAAAATCACTGCAAAAAGATGTCGGTTTTTATTAGCATATTTCATTGTTACTTACACCTTTTTCGGTCTATCCTCTCAGCCCGCAAACAAATGAATACAGGGACATAAACAACTCCGTTCTAAAAACCCGACTGACTATATCATTACTATCATCATATTACTTTAATCCGGAGAAGAACACGAATCTAATGTAACCTCACTCTTCAAAATTGGTCCCGTTGTTTAGGCTACAGAAGATTACAATGGATCGGACATACACAATTAGCGAAAAACATTACCCTTCTTCTTCTGAGTCAGTCGGGTAAAAACTAGTGTATGTTTTAAGTGGTTATATAACGATACCGATATATACCGATAATATACCGATAGATGGTACACGCTAGTTTAAAATTAGCCTGGACCCGGCGTGTACCACCCGTTTAAATAGTGATGTATCACCAACTATTACATTATTTCTGCGTTCCGCCTGTCGTGTGCAGCACTTGCTTGTTCGCCCTTCCTTTATAAGCAAGTTAATTCCCATAAAGGTATGAAGATATAATTGGTCGGAAAAACTAACGTTTATCGAAGATTTCTTTTTAATGGAAGGTGGTGACAAACGAGCAAGCGGTTCACCTGATGTTAAGTGAACGCTACCCATAGACATCCGCAACAGGCAAATAAGTTGCAGACGCGTTGATTACCTTTAATGGACAGAGCAGGGAATAGACAGAAAACAGGATATTTTCTTTTCTATTCATCCCCTCCCCTTCCAATTCTGTTCTCTTTCTCATACTCACTTTGAAGGAGACAATGGGAGGGGAAAGAGGACTGATACCAGCCCTCCGGAACCTAACTCGTCAAACGAAACGCAGAAGTATAAAATACTCTTATTTTACGCCTGTCTTCTGTGACTTACCATTTGAAATCCTTTAATAATTCATCGAGGCTTCCTTCAACTTCTTTCAAAGTGTCATTCAGGTACTTTAATTTGATAAGTATTTTTCTTCTATCTCTTTCAGGAACCGTATTTGTTGCAGAAACATTTTCACTCCCTTCATCCTCAGCAGTAGCATTTTCACTTCTATCATGTACTACAGTTACATTTTCATTCCCCTCAGTTACTGCAGTTACATTTTCACTACCTCCATTGACTGCAGTGACATTCTCAGAATCCTGCTGCAATGATACATTTGCATTTGAACTACTTGATGTACTATTTTCTTCATTTTTATCAGCCGTATTTGTGTTATTAGTTCCTGCAATTCGTAAGACGATTTCAGTAGACTCGTATTCGTAGCTTAATAATAATAATTATAATACGAACTTACCTTCACAAAAATCAATTGCAGTTGTTCCTTCGGCCTCCATTGCACTAATGATACTATCCATCTCTGCTATCTGAGCATTGCTCGCTGGCTCAGCCTCTTCTTGAGTCTCTGTTTCTTGTTCAGTCTCAGTATCAGCTGGTCTCTGAGTGTTGTTGGAAGATGCTAAAAATAAAAAATAAGAATATTTTTGTACTAATTGTTCGTAATGTCAAATCAAATGGTACTTTTAGTACTTTGAAATCTAACTTTAATATTAATGCGAATAATTGTTAAAACAAAAATCAATAAGTAGTGTATGTTGAAGTATAAAATTTACATATATCGATCAGAAGTTAATTTTAATTTATTTATCTATCACGACTTTGTGATAATTTGAATAGTTTTAACTATACCAATGAATATAGTCATTAAGGTTAATAATGATATTGCAGTGTCCGTCCATAAAAGCGTACCATAGATGTTTATTCTTTGGACTCCCATATGAAAAGATGAATAGGTAAAGCGATTGATTTTATATGACCTTAATAATATTGTAAAGTCGAGAATGTGAACGATGAACAAATGGATAGTATGAATGATCATTAGCTCGTCAATAAACTATTGTTACTCCTTACAATACTATAGATGACCGCGATGAGTTATTTACCATAAATTGGTCATGAGCTGTAGTGGATCTTAGTCTATGGTCAGTGTGTCATTTGCTAGAGTGGGTAACATTGAAGTCGTCTTTTTTAATAATTGTCGAAAGAAAACTCCTACTAGTATACCATTTTGACCAATCCTGAATCGCAAATTAGCGAGAGTCCATTCTATTTTAGTTATATTTACATTTGAACTGCTATCTACTATCCACGCGCAAAACTCTGCCGACGACTACCACCACCGCCACCCCCATCCGCCGACCGTAACCCAACACACTCGACTCGCACCCGCACTCGCCAACTAAGCGAGTGCGGGTGCGAGTCATCAGCAAAGTTTCTGCGCGGTGACAATATGTACTTTATCATGGACGGGCATAGCAACATATGAGAGCAACAAAACTTACAATCGATACTCCTATAAAAATGCAAGCGGTTATTGTCGAGCACGGCCATGTCGGCATCAATGATGCTATCCATCTCCAGCAGAGGTATCACTCTGGAGAAACCTCTACGGGACTCGACCAACGAGCTCCGATCACTTGATGCTGCATGAATACAAAACGCTTGTTACAAATGGAGGGATTAAAATGATATTATTTATGTATAGCAACTCAAAACAATTTAGCTGGCCCGTGCGACTACTATAAGTAAAAGATGACATCCGAAATACCATGTATCAGTAAAAATGTGTAAACTCACACCTTTGTTTAAAACAAACGATACAGCTACATGTTTGGTGGTCTGTAGTCTGTGCTCTGTACCTTTAAAACATTTAGCCATTGACCATTGGGACATTTACTTTTGCACTATTCATTGTAACCATTTCACAGTTATCTCATTATTAAAACTTAATGTTATCATACAAAAATGTTATCGTTTTATATTTATACAATATTTATCTGTGTACAAATAAGATCTCGATCTTTAAAGTAAAGAGAAAAAGCTAAAAATATAGCTCACAATAAACATAGTTTTCTCTGTATACTTTTCAATCTTTGTCAAACATGTATATTAACTGTATGAATAAAGTGCATGAAATACCAAATACACAAAATAAAAAACTAGATGACAAACTTTCAACAAAATATACAATAATTTTAAAGTAATTTACACTAACAAATGTTTATTTGTTAAAATATAGTCACGTAAGGGATCAAATTCAATATAAAATTAAAAATCAATATTTACTTTGGATCAGTTTAAACACAAAAAAATGTACATGAAAATTAGATATATAAAAAAGATATAAATCTCGGTAACTTATAAACCTTTACATAGCATAAAACAAAGTCGCATAGACTGTCTGTTTCCTTACATCTTTCAAGGCACGTAACAGATTTCAATGCGGTTTCCATCATTAGACAGAGAGAAAAAAGAGGAAGGTTTATATGTATGCATATTTTAGTAGAGAAAAGCAGAGAATTTCAAAGATTTATAATGTGATGTCCTAAAACATATCTCTGTGCTGTCTGTGCGGTTACCTCGTAAAAGCTGGCTAAAGCTTACGAGATAGATCAAAATAATGTACTACGAATTGTGTCTTAAACTAATCTTTTAAAGATAGCCTTATTAGGAGTTATCAAAAAAAATCTAATGCGCGCAAAAATTAAATAAAGCGCAGGTCTCACACCGATGTCGGGACTATTGACTTGATGCGACCACCCCTGCACCGCACTCTTTACTGTCGCCCACTGTGCTCAACCTCAATCTGCTTTCAATAAAGGGATCGACCCGGGTAAAACCAATCTAAATATTAATACCGCTTATGAGGTAACAAACACAACATAAATTAATTCTGAGGCGGAACAAAGTTTGCCGGGTCAGCTAGTATGTTACTATAAAAAGCCCCATAAGTTAAAATTTGTTTAGCTAACTCCTCGTGCTTTAAATGAATAGGCAATATTGGTTATTTTTAAAGACCCAGATTAAATGTAATATCCACCAGTTTGGTCCAAGTATTACATATAATTAAGAAAGGTATAATTCGGTTGTTCGGGCATGATAAAAGGATGAATGAAAACAGAGTGATTTGTTGCAAAAGCGAAAAGTGGCAATGTTGGCAACAAATGTCCCAGCACAGCCTTTATCATTCAGATTAATCACAAACTATAGAAAGGCGAGATAAGTAGCACCCATAACTGTCGAGCATGTATGCGTAAAGGTATGGATTTAGAAGAAGCAAGAGAGGTGTGCCAGAATCGCGGAAAATGGAACTCCGTAATCTCTCCCTCCCCTTCTGGGTTATGGGCGTGAGTATTATTATTTATTAAATACAATGTAGTGATATGAGAAGCAGATTAAAGTAAATTTGCCATAAGTTTTCACAGTTTAACCAACACGATATAACAGTAAGGCGTGGTGTAAGAAATGAAAAAATTACATAACATCACAATGTAAATAGCAATAGAAGCTATTATTTATAGCTAGACCATAATATAATGAAACATAAAATTACTCATGCCCGTCACTATGTATTAATGATGCATGCATGAAAGATATTTCAAATAAATGTAATTTAAAAAAAATAGACATTTATGTTGAAATTCAATTCAATGGTGTCTATTTTTTTCTTATTTAATTGTTATTTATATGTTTGTGTTTATTTATAATGATAGAAATGAGTACATTTCATTAATCATACAACCATAAAAATAAACTTTTACATACAAACAGCCCTTGTAGTTCTGGTTGCTCGGAAATAATTAGTTCCTGAAAGAAAAGGAAGTAAAGTTAAGTTACCTTGATTCTAATGGGACATTTTGAAGCAAAAGTAATTCTAACTCCCATACCCCAATACCCACATAATATAATATTTCACTGGACGACAGACAAAATAAATAGTCCTTGCTAAGCTTGAGTCAAAAGTATTACTTCTGAATGTTTGGCTTGGCTTATTAAAGTACATGGTATCAACTAAACTAAATTTTAGCAAGCTAAGCCAAGCCAGATTTTCTATGGGAATTTGGAAGTGTTCACAATTAAATAGATTGTTTTTATTCCATAAATAAGTGTCTATCTGTATGTATATCTATTATATTTAAAAAAAATCACTATGACAACTGACAACAAGACATTGTTGACCCAAGCTATCAAAGCCGTACTTAGCACGTGCTAAGTCCTCGAACATCCATACTAAAGCTAAGTGAATTTGAAGTATTTGCCAAGCCATACATTGACTTTATTTAAAAGTAAATGCTGAAGTACTATATATTTATATGAATGTCATGCTTAGAACGTTGCTAAGCTTTGACTAAGCTGTAGCTTAGTAAAATCTATCTTGGCCTAAGTTTTTGTTTTTTTTCAACATTTGTGACAACTGATGTGGTCGCTATCTTAGCAATCAATGAGCAGCATCAATGAGATTAACAATGTTTTATTATTCATCTGTACTAGAATTATAAAGAGAAAAATTGATGGTTGGCTGTTAAACTCAAACCGAACCCATTTTAATTCTTCCACCAACAGAAATCTTCTATTACTAAGTAAACAAGGCTATATTTTTATTTGTCTACTACCTGCCTGAGCAAAGCTAGGGCATGTTGCTAGTACTTCATAAAGTTACATTAATACCATAATCTCAGGGACACTAATATGTAATAGAGGTATTTAGTAAAAGATATTAAATTCTGCATTTTGACTAGTAAAGTGCCTGGAGCACAATTGTCTGCCATGCCTTCTCCTTTTACCCTTTTAATAACTTTTACACAGATTTTAGTGTTGGATTTATTATCTATATGTAGTATGCAAATGCAATGTCCAGTATGATGAATATTATCTGTTTTATATATTTCATCAACCCTTTGTCTCTGTTGCAGACAGTCCTTGAGTGTAAAATTACATTAATGATTATGACTAAGTAAATATATAATTTAAACCACAAAATATTCCACAGTGAGCAATATACATGCACTTCTGTTAGTTGTTGCTTAAGGTCAGCGAAAGCTAAGCTTTTTATTTCTTTTTCCCTTAAAAAAATACGCATTTATACTTACTTGATCTTAAGCTGATTGCTCCTAAAGGTTGGTTGGAACGAGTTCGCATCATCATGACAGGTCGGTAACGGTTTGGTCGAGCATTGGTAGACCACCATGCTAGAATACCTACTATAATTAACAGCACCGATATAACAAACTGCACCACTTCATCCCCCACACCCTCGATCAGAGTCATTTTGTATTATTAAAGCACCAATCCTGGAAAATAAGAAACATTTATTTTACAAAACTAACAGACAACTGTAATAACAAGTAAAATCAAACCACCACCTCCATCACATCAGTTTTAGAATAGAAATCAGAACATTCTTTTAGTACCTATGATGCCACAGATTGGCAAATACACATGTTAAACATAAAACACCACATATGATCCCAGTCGCAAAGAAACTTTAACTCTTATTAACTTTACAATATAAAATTCAAATAATATGTAATTCATAGAATAAAGTTGTGTTCATTACGATTTAATTATAATCTTTCAATATAACCCATAATCTTTAAAACCATTCCCATTTTACATAAAGTGTGGTCTCCTAAATTAAGAGTTGGGACTATGGAATAATAATTTCAATTGATCATAAAACTCTTTATAACTTTTATAAAATAAATACAGAACAAAAAGGTTGTTTTCATTAGTTAGTAAAATCTTAGTACATCTAGGTTTTAGCAATGGCATGTTTTATTTTTAATGTCGGCAGGCTTACTTATAACAGCCAAAAATCATTATTTTATTGAGCTACTAAGACTAACTTTGTCAATAATTGGATGAAATGTGGACTGGACGTTTAGTAAAAAACAGTCAAGGTCATTTTCGGCGAGATATTAGTCAAGATATCTATATTGACTTATATTCTATAATCTTATACTAATTTATAATATTTCATATGAAGATTAGGAGTAAGATATACATATGGGCGACATAAAACTGTAATGTAGAATTTAAAAATATTTACAACGAAGATAGAAATTAAACATATCCCGACCTATGTACCAAAGTTAAATAAAAAACAAATGGCACTTGAACTCCAAATTAATAATATTAGTAACACTCACAGGTTAAATTGCTGTTTATTAATAATGTTACCACAATTTATAAGTTATCTATTCAAAGGTATATATCATATTTTAGAAATTACGTACAGTACCTTTTTATTTTTTTCGCGATTTTGACAGCTTTTAAACGTCAAACTCAAATGAAACCCAAAACCCAAACCACAAACCAACATGAGTCAATACAGTTACATTACAGATTATACAAATGCAGGTTATAGAAGCAAGTTAATGATGTATTAGAAGTTATTAGTTAGAAGTCATTAAAAGCTACGCATGGCTACGGATATAAAAAAATATCACGTTTTATCAGTTTTCTGCGTACGGTATAATAACAATACATTTTAAGAAAAAAATGCAATTGCGTGAAAAATACTTTAGCTACGGTCTTTCATTATGCTGGACCCTAAATATTTCTTTACTGATTTGCCAGGAGGGTACGACCTCAATTTAGATACACTTGACCAGTCAAGACACGCAAAGTGGGTATACGAGTATGAGGCTAAACCTCATACTAGTATTCGTCCAGCAAAGGACGATAATGCTAAGCTATTGTGTACATTCCCCCTCTCCCATGAATGTCTAAAAATCTTTTCTTAGTGCTCGTAATACTACTACTACTTCATAAATCATGTTCCTAGATCTAATGGCTTCGTCCGTGCGTTTTGTTACCTATATGTGGAGAATAAAAAATAGCGCGAACCTTTTCCTTTTAAAAATAAAGCTTGCGATGGGGATTATTGTGCCTATTAGTGCCTACTAGTTTTAATTTAAATAATGCTCGCTCTAACTACGCTAATATCCTATTTTTTATTGTTATATTATAACATACCAAATAATGAATTTGAAATCAACTATCCCAATAAAATACTCTAATAATTTATTCGTATCGGTAATCGAAGAAAATTATTATTACAAAGGTTGAGGTTTTTTTTTGAGGTTGAAGTATTCACCCATATTTACATTTTGAGCACTAAGACTCCGTACTAAAGAGTCTATACTCTTACTACTATTATACTAACCACTACTATTACTATAAGATGTAGGGAATATATGCGCCGTACCAGCCACTATCCAACGGCAATTTTTGGATATGGGATGAAGATTGTGAGGTGTTCGTCAACGATTTGTATGGATGTAGGGCTTATACAGTCCACTTTATATCACCCTTACCCTGACGCGGCTAAACGGCTCTGCCAGCTCGTTTCCTGAATAATGATATTACGCGGTTTACATGACTAAATTTGAGAAAGTTACTATGGGATATTGGATAAAAACCCAAAAAATAGAATTTTTTAATTAGGAATGCTTATTTGTAACTTTTATTTAAATTTTCCTAAATATCGGGGAATCAGGGAACTAGATATATTCAAAAGTCAGCATGAATTCAATTAATGCATTAATTTTGATAACGAATTAGGAATATATGCATGCATTGTCACAAAAAATATTCCTTGGGGAAGTAAATCGTACATAAACAAACTATGCATATCAGTGTAAGGTCAGACAAGTCACAATCTTTAAAGTTGCGTCAGCCTAGGATTAGAAAGAGATAAACGTATAGAAAGAAATAAGACCAATATCTGTGCGCAGCTATTCCTTGATTAAATTTCGTACTACGCAGAAATCTCGCAGCAAGGAAAATTTTCATTTGTACTTTGTACCAGAAAAACTTAGTTTAAAATAAAAATGGTATTGGAATGTCTTGTTTCAGAAGCATTAAAATAAATACGTCTTATATCCTGTACAGTACTGGTTAATATTTAAATAATCTTTTGTTGTCACTGCCTTAAATCGAAACGTGTGTGACGTGTAGCAGAATGTAAACACAATTTTTGCATGCCCCGATCGATTACTTGCCGACGACCGTCGAAATAACAGATGATTCAATTCATATCTCATTCGCGACTTGGCACCGGCTGCTATAGTGGCTAGTGAATAAGTTTTGCTCCTCACATTTTGGCTAATTGTTTTTGTGAAACACAAATTGAAAATCTATTTAAATCTAAATCTAGTTTTTCGTTGAATTCATATATCAAAATATTTTTTTATTATTGTAAATAATTTCTGTAGTATTCTGTTGTTTTCGGTTTTGTACGTTTTGTTATTGGTCTTATCATTGTAAAGACCTCCGTCAGTTATTTGTTTACCAGTGTAAGAAACGTTAAAAAAACAGGAAGATTTGGGAAGAGTTTAACATGATCTTCTCGTCCACTAAACAAAACAATAGTCAACAAATATATTACGAATTAAACTCTCATACAATATCACGTAGACACGTCGTTTCACATCGCGTGAACTTGAATTCTATAAGAAAAGATAAATTGAAAAAATTCAAGACATCAATCTTCAGGAGACATATCAAAATGTAAGTATTTTTCAAACATAAGTTTTAACTTTTATCATTTTTTAGATCCGTTTCTAAGTACTGTTGTATTGAGCGTTATAAAATAGTAAATAAGAGAAAACAATAGTTAAATATGGATCAAATTGTATACAAATTATCAGTGTACCATAACGATTCACGTAAGCATCACGTGGCTTCACAGCATCACAACCTTTATGGGCAGTTCCATCGAGTTAAAGCTTACCTTCATTGTGTAACAATATACACACATACTGTGTGTACTCGTCTCTTAAATACTGGCATATTTAATCTGAATTCTAAATTAAACACTTTTCATTTGAAAAATTATCCATTGCAACTATAAAATATGTTCAAAATCGCTCATTGGTAAAGTATTAAACATTCGACTTTCATTTTATTACTTTTATGCGAAATTCGAAATAGGGCAGTTGACAGTATGAAGAAATTTGGCAGATTTTAATATATATTGTAGTTTACGGTCTAAACGAGTAAAAAATAAATTGTTACAATTAAAATAACAAATAATAAAATATTTTTGAAAAATAAAACTGCGATTTTGCTGTTATCGGTCACTTGAAAACGAACGCCAATCAGAGCGCGTGATGTCACAATCTGGTAAACACAATAAGTTTTCAATGACTTCATAGTGAAAATTAGCGTTTTCCAGCAATTTTACACCTAAATAATCGTATAATTCTATTAATAGTATAATAATATATTTCATCACACTGTGTCCACTGTGTTCTTACGGCTTCAACAACTAGCTATAACGCACGCAGTTTTTATAAAGGCAAATAGCACAAAATCGATGTTATGCTTGGCTATAACTTTTGAGTAAGAAAAGAATACAACAGTTAAAGTAGGGGCTAGTTTTAAAATGGCGAGTAACATATGGAAAGTTTTTTTATTACTTAAATTCATAACTATTTTTGAGGTTAAGATCCTTCCATATCCATGAGATCATTTAATATTGAATGCTAATGGAATTTTTTTTGACAAACTCTGTATTGTAAAATGCAAACTACAGCAAAGCAAAGCGCGACAGAAAGTTATACATAGTGCCATTGATTGTTGACGACATTATTCGTTTCTCCTTATTGGTTTATCCTTCAAGGCAAGTTTCTGCGTTTTTATTATTGTACCGTTATATTGCGGTACTATAAAGTGCTAGTACTAATTAGTGTCCATTTTATATTAGGTATTTATTTCTTAAGCTTTTGATAACATTTCAACCAAACAGATGTTTGTTTTGCACATCTGACGTCATTTGAGTCGCTTTGACTAGCTAGCTTGACGCGTTTTGGTTACGAAATGTTTGTCGTTTTTTACTGAAATATTAATATTTTGGATTAAATAGACCATAAGGTAAAATATAGACCTGTTTTTTAAAAATCGTCAACTACCCTATTGATGTGACATGATCAGATGTGATCTGTCAGTATCATAAGGGTCAGATCTGGCGAATGCGCCGCGAATGTGCAGCTTGCGAGCCGTTCGCGAAATGCGCGCGAGCAGTTTCTGCATGAGTTGCGTTAAAGAGGTGCACCAAACATTTGTAGCATCTGCGCGCGTGCGGAGAGCGCGCAATTCGCGCATTCGTCAGGCCTGGACGCACCCTTGTATCCCGTAAAATTTATCTACCTTATCATCGATATAACGACGATACTTTTTAAGGTTCCGTACCCAAAGGGTAAAACGGGACCCTATACTAAGACTTCGCTGTCCATCTGTCACTAGGCTGTATCTCATGAACCGTGATAATTAGACAGTTGAAATTTTCACAGATGATGTATTTCTGTTGCCGCTATAACAAAAATTACTAAAAAAAACAGTTAAATATTTATATTATATACAACAAACGTGATTTTTTTGCTCGATATTGATAAAGGTAGAAATATTCACAGAATATTTAGTTACATATTATACTTTAAAAATAAATAATTTAATTAAAATAAAACAAATATTTAAGGGGCTCCCATATAACACGTTTATTTTTGCTGCTTTTATAGATAGTATAGTACGTACCCTTACTTACCCTACGGTACCCGGTGTAATAGTAATAGTACGGTACCCTTCGTGTGCGAATCTGACTCACGCTTGGCTGGCCGGTTTTTTCATAAATTGTCATAAATTTGAGATTAACGCCATCTAGTTTAAAAGTAAGAAGAAACCTTGTCTAGCTTTCTATAACGCTATACTTGCATTTTATTAATAGGTTCATCAAAATGTCAATATATCAATAAATTTTATTGATACGATTGCCATGATTTGTCACGTCACGTGCGACCTATATGTCATATGTCGTCAAGGTCATAGCGTATCGTGATATGACACATATGTATGTACAAAAGATATTTTACACGTGCGCCTTTATATAGTTTAAATAAGTTATCACGTTTGATACCCAAAACCTTTACAACATGGACTACGGTCATACTGTGCCCATATAACGTGGGAAAAGGGCATGATGAGTAAACTTACCATGATTGTAAATATTGGCTTTATTGCTTGCTCACAACACAAAGCCTAAAAAACAAATTTTCAAGTTTTACAACTCTATTGGAGTAGGCAGAGATAGCATTGGTTGCTACCATTTTCGTATGAGCTAACTAACCAAGTCTAACTCAAGTCCCTGTAAACAGATCTATAAGCAAATCCCAAAAACAAGCGTTAGTGATTATTGAAAAAAAAATATCTTCTCGTTTTATTTCGGCTTAAAATCGAACTATGATGTATGTATGATAGCGGAGTCGCAAAGAAAAATCAACATTTAGTTACAAGCATTTAGACCTATGTTTATTTATGTCAAATATATAGGGAAGTATAATAGCGAAATCAGTACAATGACCTTTGGCTAATTTTGTTTCACAGGCGCAAAAACAGATCGCACAAATTCTTTAGTGTTTTTTTCGTCAATCGGTATATAAGTTATTTTTGTTAATTTTTTGGACAGTATTTAAGTAAAGTAAATATGTTGTACATGTTTACATACATCATTTTCTGGTGCAATATATCTAGTATTTTTTATTTCGACTTCAGACACTTTGTGATATACCTGGTGGTATCGACGAGAATAACTGATGAACTCTATGACTTTATAGGTACGCTTTGTGGTTCGCACAACTTTCATTCGTGTAACTATCTATAACCAGGTTTCTTTAAGAAAAGAGGTTTAGGTTATTCAGTGAGGGAGTAAACGTTGGTGCCTGTATGTTACTAACCTAGTCAATATAAGTTCCTCTAGGACGTCCCCTACTAACACTGCCACACTCGCAACATAAATTTTCCTCGTGACTATTTCATAATACATCTTTTCAATGAAACCCCCGAAGCATACCTTGCTTAATTTCAGTCACAATGTCTTTTTTTAAGCTTATGTGTGGATAAAAATTATTATTAATCTTTTGAGTGAACGAAATACCAGCTGCTAGTCTGACATATTAAATATTAAAATTTACTATCATTTTATTTATTTTTATGGTAATAAAGAATAAAAAATTAATATCAAATCACTATTTTTATCGTAACCGAGGTAGACAGAGATAGCGGACGATATCAACGCCGATTGATTATTATCGCAGGAACATTTTTAAAACCCTTTGAAGTTTTAGAAGTCGATAGTAAGAAACAAATTATATATCATATATATGTATTATATATAATATATATATATACGAATAGTATTCAATTAAATTCTTAGACAAAGCAACGAACGTTTAAACTTTTTTTTAATCCTGAAGTTCCTTGTTGAAGTTAAATTAACCAAATTCCAATTTTCAATAATTACTGCAGATAATGGTACAATACGTTCATGCCCATACATAGCCCAAAGCGATAGTTAATTATTATTAATAGTAAGGTTAAAATTATTAACGATTACCAATTTATAATTTGAATTGTCTTTCTTTACGCTTTACAAAACATAAAAGGTGTAAAGCGAAAACTTCGATCGACATATTTTTAGAAGAACAATTTTTACTATTCAATGAACGTCAACCATTCACTCTCCAATCTCCGGTAAGATAGTAACACGTATGTTGTTACGATGACGCAGCAAGATTTCGCGGCGCCCGGTACGGGAGGCCCGCCGGGTGAACCGATTCGCGTCGTGTCTAGACGCCTCTCTGTTATTTTAGGTCTCTATAGGTCTTACCATTAAATTACTGGCTAACATTTTACAGATAGTAAATATAAGCTTAAACTTAGTTCATTTAAATAATAATCATGAGTTTTTAATTGAAATGTCATATAATTGATTTTTAATGTTTTGACTAACTTCTTTCAAAATGTTACCTCTCACATAACTATAATAAGCTACGATACCTCAATTACATCTAAATTATTTTCTCTTCATTATAAGATCGACATCTTATTATATATATGTGTGTTTAATTGATATATAAAAGTTATGCAATAATATGGACGAACCATTGTAAAGTTTATTTATCGAAAATTTTCCACTCTATAAATGATAAAGCCATGTAAGATGTTTACGTAATGATAGTAAGAAACGTATTATATATCATATATATGTATTATTTATTATATATTCGAATAGTATTCAATTAAATTCCTAGACAAAGCAACGAACGTTTAAACTTTTCTCAAATAATAATAATTGTAGGTGTGGTACATAAAAAGGTATGCTTCATAGGTTTCTGAATTAAAAGGTTTAATAAAGAATTAGTGACAATTAAATTTATGTTAAAAAGTAAGTGAAGATTGCTGACATATCTACTAAATAAAATGAGATAATAAAATTCCCTCTGAATTGTATTATACGGATTAAAGAAACCTTTGGTTTTACATAAATAACAAATCATTAACGATTTTCATTTTTTTTCTGATAGCTTTAAGACTAACTCTAACTATTGGTACAGCATAGAATTTTGACACCAGTTTTCTGAAAGGTATGTCAAATATCAACTCCTGTCAAGTTGAATGACATGTCAAAACGATTTCAGTTTCTAAAAGTCGATGATCCTGCTTTTAGCTAGCTAAGTTTACCGTTGATGTGGGTTTAAAAAAAATGGGCGTACGTTATTTAATTGATAACTATCCATGAAGCAAAGTATCATGAAGTTATGGGTAGCTTTGTACTACAATTGTGAAATGTATTAAATGAAGCCGCCGACCTTGCTGACGTTTCAACGAAGTCAAGGTTTTGTGACGAACTACGCTTGCTCTGAAATTATAATGTTCGTTTTATATTAATCTAGTTTTTTTTTATTTTTATTATAGCTATGTAACATTATATCTATCGGGATTATTTTGTTAATAATATAGAAGGATAATTTTGGGCAACTATCGGATATTAAATAAAAAACTAAATTAATGGCACAAAAAGAAAAGAAAAAACAGTTTTGTTTGATAATTACAGTATTATGACTTTAATAATTTCATTACATACAATAAATTCTGCCAAAAAAACTACCAAAATGCTTTTTCATTTTAGTTACCGAGGCAGACTCATCCATCATGAGTCATCGAGGTCATAAGAATTTCGGAATATACGATGAAATTTTCGGTCGTTTGTTTTTTTTTTTTAAGGAAAAAGTTTACAATAACAACTAATATCTTTGCACGAGAACAACATTTTTATTTTGTGTAGAGGGAAATTGCTTATGAAACATTAAAGAATCAAAATATTTTTTCCCGAAGTGACGTATTTTCTTCGATTATCTGATCAGGTTGAGGTCATTCAACTTGTCTCAGTTAGTTCAATTCAATGTCAGGAATGAATCACTGTGTATAAAAAAATACTGATCAAGTGTTGTAATGATTATTCAAAACCTCATGGTATTAAAGCGACCATGACATGGAAGACGTAATATAGAATTTTGTTACGTAAAAATCCATGAGCTACTTAATTTAATTGTGTAAACATAGTTAAACATATTTTAATTGTATCGTCACGCCTGCTAAAGTTATTTGGATGCTTCCTCAAATTGAAGCTCCTGTTTGTAATAAATCATTCTTTTGGAATATTCAGAATTCATTTGAAGAATAATTTTGAAAGTCGTCAAAGTACTAATGTTTCTATTGTATAATTGTGGCATAATTTTTCAAAACAAATTGTTTTATTCATCACCAAAAATTCATATCCAAAACCCAATCTCTGTACTAAAAAAAATTAAAATTTGTTTAATACTTTAGGCTTGACACAATGTCAGACACAGAGTCCGCAACAATATCTGTTGCACAAATGTACCGGCTCGACTGGTGGACGACTTCACAGAAGACAGGTGTGAAGTAAAAGTATTATGTAGCTACTTTTAGTCGTGAAGTAGAAGTATTATCTACGTTAAGTCTGATGTGTGAATTGCCTCAGGCCTAATCTTAGTTATACCCCCTTACCTATCTTTTTCTAATATGAAATCGATGGGAAGGAGAAGAGGATTTGCCAGGGGAGGAGATGGATAGCAAAATGAATTTTTTTGTTTATCCTCTCTCCTCTCTTCTGTCCGTTAAAGATATACAAACGCATCTGCGACCCGTTAGCTTAGGTAACGGTCACTTAATATCGGGTGAACTGCTTGCTCGTTTGCCACTATCTGCCATAAAAAAATCATATCGAACAAACAGAGCTTTATTATCGCATTTATAATATTAATATGGATAACCGTTATGGCAGACAAACGAACTCATGGATCGCTTGGCTGGACCACTCTAAAGGAATAAATGAATTAATTATCATTATTACAACACCTGTATTATTTTCGGTACAATGACATAATTTACTAGTTTACAAAAAAAAAAACGTGCCGTATTATTCATAAATATATATGGATGAAACCTACATAAACACTTGTGGTTTTCCTGTAGTCGATTCATTCATTGAAACTTATTGACCTGTATGATGTAGTGGACAAACTAAATAAGCGGAAGCTAGTGAGGGCAGAAGTTGGACTGAAGGTAGAAATACTTTATATTGTATATTAAATTATAATAGACAAGCTATTGTCCGCGGCTTCGCACTTTATTTTTATTTTGTAAATTGTATTCGCGCATAATAACTTGGAATTAGATAAAATTTCAGTTGTTATTGCTTGCCATAGTAATCAATGTCAAGTAACAAAGTGACAAAAAGATGTTATTGGCGTATCATGCGGTTACCATGGCAACCTATTTTAGGTTTTATTTTCCTACCCTCGGGAAGTTGTTTTTCTGTATAAAAGGGTATCATATGTGACAGTATCCCTCGCAATATATGTGCAAAATTTAATGATTATCGGTGGAATAGTTACTGGTAAAAGCGTTACAAATTAATAAACAAACTCACATTCGCATTTATATTTGTTGGATTGACGAGACTATAATCTTTTCCTATCTGAGCACGGAAGATTTAATAATAATTAAATCGATGTTTGTGTAACTTTTGACGACGACACACAAAACAGGTTTGCCTAATGCTATTCAATCGGTTCATTCCTAAACAATTATACGACCGTGATACTAAAAACATTAACTTGGTATAAAAATGTTGTTTCCGAGTATCGGTACCTACTCAAATGACCACTGGTTAGTTTTTAATGACCTCGTTTTAAAACGTTTTAAATACATATCATAGAGAATTCTTTAAATATTTTAATCATATGATCACACGCACACTTATATATTAGCGCCCACGCTTAGCCTTACATAAACCACAAACACACTGTTCATTTTTCTTCATAGTGGTCTAAGATACACACACGACATAAGTAATTTAGGTCGGCAAATCAAACAGTAGTAGAGAACGCAACTACTACCATTATACTTCTGCGTTTCGTGTGCATGATGAGTGAGGTGCCGGAGGCCCGGTGTCTGTTCTCTTCCCCTTCCCATACTTTTCTGATTTTTTTAGGAGTTTTTTTTTTGAGGTCGCACTTCGTGTTGAGGTGTACCCTATGCGGAATAGATCAGATGGATATATTATGATAAATGATGAATTTCTGCTATAGGAATATTGTGAGGTTTCAACCAGTAAAAGTCAGGAATAATCCGAACTTGCTTAAGGCGGGACATGCGTAGGCATTTCCTTTCTAAAAACATGTGACTCATACAGACAAAATTACAAATAACGTTACATATCTATATATACTTTTACATAAATTAAAACTTGAATTGGGAAGATTGTGAGTTGTGTATGTCAAAAGGTTAAATGAGAAGACCGACTGATTGGTAGACATATGAGTGTAGTAGATATTGAGAAGTATCACTGGGTGTATTGAGAGGTTTAACTACACTAGACAGTGTATACACTGAAAATTCGGTATCTGTGGATATTCTTAGGGAATTAAATTGTCTAAAGATGTTTCCCAAGAGCCAGTGGCAAACTGACGGTCGTCATTTTATAAAACCTGAAAGTTTTCCTGCGCAAGTTCCTAATACGGATAAAAACTTTGGCTTTTGCTCTAATGTACAACGGACCCGTAACGTTAGCATTCCTACATAACTATATTTTTATCTAAAAATCAATACGAACCATAGCAACGAGTTCAGGATTTTTCCATGGTATTATATCCTGATAAATGTAAATAGTGTTGGTAATCATACAAACGCAGGTAATAATTATGCACGCGAACATAATTATTGTTGATGGCGTCGCATTCATTGTTATAGTAGCTTCGTATATGTATTGTGTTTATGTTCAATGATAACTACAAATTGACATCTTCCTTGTAAACAAATCGTAAAATTGATACTTTTTGAATTACAGTCTCTAAAAAAAACTTGGTGTATCGAATCGAACCCTAAATCCAACTATTTAGAGAGAGCGACTTACGAAGTTGGTTAAATAGCTAAGAATTTTCAAAGTACTCTCTCCCCCCTCCTCCTCCTCCTACTCCTAACTTATGTTTTGTGGTAATCAGCAAGATCACTGAAATTTGCAATAGTGACATTGAATACAAATTAGATTAATGGATGTTCGTATTTTTTCTAAATTAAATATCCATCCATCGTCTGTTGTTTACATTACCTTCCACATCTTAACGAAATTCTCATCAAGCATATATGGAAAAAATATTCTTTAAAAACATTTACTAATAACTTCTTTCTTCGTTCTTCTTTAACCTTTCTAATTTCTCCGAAGCGTGTTAGAAGATTGTTCGCGGTAATAGTCTTGGATATGCCAGCTCGACCGGTGAACCACCTTACAGAAGCAATGCGCGAAATAGAAGTATTTTACGCTTGGTCGTCTTCTCCGATGATTGAAGTCCCGGAGGTACAATCCTCTCCTTATTAGAAAAGGAGGGGATAGAGCAGGGAATGGATAGTAGAAGGAAATATACTTTTCTTACCAATCCCCATCTCGGTTCAAAATAAAGGTATATTTACGTATTGGTGGTTCGTTACCATCCTAATTATTCGTTTTCATTTTACGAGTTAATGACCTATTCACTAGAAAAAACTCGAAGAAAAAGAATATTTTTTTCGTGACTAGAGTACTTTACCCTTGCGTGACAGACTTGGTCGATGTCTTAATGGTCATATCATGAGGAAAATATCCATCAAAGTATTAGTTATAATTAAAATACTGAAATATGAAAGAAAATAAATAAGTACATATTTCAAAAGTTTTCCATTTTACTTTAAACTTTTTTAATATAATTACAGTGGACCTCATTCATTTAATCCCATAAATAAATTCTCAAAAACATGCTTAAACGAGTATGTTAAAAAAGAGAAAGCAACGGAGTATTTCACAGCGGATTTTCCATACATGAGGAAGAGTTAAGCCTTTTTGACCCGAATTACAATTAACGGTAAGGAATGCGAATGCCATCCTTAAAGTAACATTAGTATCGGTTCCAACAACCACCATTATGTCAGTTACAATAAGTTTTCTTAGTGGGAATAGAAGTTTATCCTTTATCAACTTTAAGGTCTTGTTTCATAAAAACCCTACAAATGACTATTTTTATGTATTATTTTGCTTATTTAAGTTCATTTCTATCACACGTCGCCGGTCAAAGTTAAATCGACGCTCGGAGATGATGGTAAAACCCGCTGCGTGGTATTTAGCAACCAACAATATGCAAATTGTAAGTTTTTACCCACTGCGATGCGAAACTCGACGATCTCGTGACTCTTACCAATAAAGCGATCCCATTGGCCGTTTACATTGACGTCATTTAAATAAACCAATAGCGACGCCGCCGAGATATTTTTAGAATGCTACGCTACGGTGGGGATTGAGGAAAACTGTATGAGGGGCTTTCGGCGCGAATGTTGCACAACGTTTTCTGAATCGCTTCGTAGTGCGCGCATGCCACAAGTTTTCACAAATTGTAATTCAAATTAAATAAAACTAAATTTTTTGCTCACTGCGTTCCATAACGTGTTCTGCACAATCTCAAAGTTATCTCTTTTTCATTAATTTTAAAGAGTGACTTTTCTAGAAACTCCTGGAGCTAACCAACATTTCCCTTGTTTTGAGGTGAGTTATTTTTGTTACATTTGAACGAGCTCTTTGATTCTGAGATAATTTAGTTTGCGCATTATATAAAAACAACATTTAATGTTAACATCGCAAAATGAGAACTGCGTAGAGACGAAACGTCGACACATGCTCGAAACTTCAAAAGCCGTACAAGTTACAACCTGTCATTATCATGCTCTCTTTTATATGCACAAATTTATATTTTCATGTATTTTACTTTATATAACGGTGGATTGCCATTCTTATATAGATACTCTTTAAATCCTAATGAAGAACATCTATTTTATATTAAAAAAAAAAACAGATTAATGCTCAATAAAATTATTTAAAGATTAATGCTCAATTTGCGAAACAATTTTCCATATTCATTGAATATTATTGTAGAATTAAATAAAGGCTAAGAAGTCTTTATTCAATATACGTTCATCGTATTTGTATTACACCAGATATTGAAGAATTTTCACCCTTGTATGTATATATGTACATACGTATATTCTGATTAGCTTTATGAATCACTCGACTCGACATATTGTAATAAAAGTACGTAATCGATTGAACATTAATGTTCGGTCCTTGAGGTCGCTTGTAATCACAAACAGATAACGGTAAAGTAATTAAGCTTATTGGCCGCCTACAGACATACATTGATAAAAAATACAAGAAGGCATAAAATTACCACCTTATAGAATAAAGAATAATTTAAAATTCACAAGATAACCAAATTTTTGAATTTTATTGTATATTCAAGTACGTTTTTCAATGTTTTATATGAACCTTGAAATTAAATAACTCTCAAGTCATAAGAGGTAGGCAGAGAAGGCTTTCACCTTTTCATTAAACTTGGTCGAAAAAACTTAATTATAAATTAAACGATAATAGGTATTGAAATCTAGACTTGCACATTATAATATGTCTGCCATTTTTCTTTAACATATGTCATAATGGAAAAGGTCTCTTCAAATGAGGTCCTTTTCTTTTTTCATCGTTTTCTTAAACAACAAAACAGTAAACTCGTTATATATGTTAACTATGTATGTTATGTGTGTTAGTTTCGCAATGCCGCGCCGGGTTTTTCCCGCGTGTAAAACGACAAGTTGGTAGTTTTAGGTTTTGTACAATTTCCGTTCCCCCACTATACTCATTGCCGGATCCAGTGAGGTTGATTGTTATTATTTGAATTGAAATTTTTGTTATGCCTTAAACTATATTATATAATGTTCACTTTTTAGTTTTTACTTTGTTTAAGCCTACCCTCAGGAGCCTACACCCTAAATGGGGTCAAACCCTCCAAAATCACAATCATGGGTCCGCCACTGACGATACTGTTTTAAAGTAATGGTATTAAAATGATCTTTTGTTTGTTGCAGGCCTACACCGGTGACAATTGCTTGTCTAGGAGCCTAAAGAGCTAAGATTTCATTAGGGACTCGAGAAGAGTTCAACAAAGTAAGTTGCCCCGCTGCGGCGGATTTCTTTCTTTAAAACACATTCTCTGTTTCAGATCTGCAAGATAGAAAATTGAAACTCTCCAATATTTTATTTTCTCTAAATAAAACATAGATCATTGCAAAATTGGTCTTTCTTACGTTATCATCGACTTTAAAAAGCTATATTGAAAATTAAAAAAAAAAAGATTTACTTAAAGAATATAAATTAAATTTTAAAATCAGAAATTAATGTTGCACTATCGTAGTTTTTGTCTTTTTAATATTTCTCTATTTTATTGAGTTCATTATCGTTCAGCATCGTACATCGTAATTGTAACAATACATGTCGTAAACAGTGGTTTTGGACATATACCATCTCAAAATTCTCATCTTCTCGCGTAATATCCGATTCAATTTAAAGTTCAAACCTACGCTTTAATATTGTTTCGTAAGATCTTAAAATAAATTTCGTTAAACGTTTTGAAACAAGATGGATGCGACTTTGACACTCAAATACACCAACAACCGACTTTAACAATACTAATTGTGGCAATGGCATAAAACACATGAATACAAAAATAAGTTACCTTAACCACATTTATTTTCCTTACATTTCACAGATTTAGCTTAACATTTATTTACTTAATTACTCTTCGGCAATAAGTTACTAATCTATCCTCTAAGTCCTTGTGTAAATATTACTAACATCATACATATTTAATAAATAGATAGTAATTACTCTAATTAGGTTAGTTAGCCGATAGTTAAAATAGATATAGTTAATAATCATAAATTAAGTTAAGTCTTTTTTTCCCAATCTAAAGATAAAAGAAAATAAAGGGAAAAAGATATCAAAACCAAAAGTTAACTGAACTGGGCAGGTGATGACAAGTTTGCAACCTCCATTAGAAATATTCTATGTAGCAACAAAAGAAATAATGTACACAGATCACGATTTTATATAAAAATAGCCTCTTTTTATAGTGCTTTATCTTAAAAGTTGACGAGAACTTGCCGAAGAGCACATAATAGACGACACAGTGCTGCATCACTAGGTATCTCATAAAGTTCACAATTTCACTTAAAATTATATAACAAAGTATTTCTGTTTTAGAATTATTCAATATATATTTAAATATTCCCTCGACATATCTTTATACACATATTTTATATGCAATCACAATTCCTTTCAATGTCATTTATAATACTGTCTACATATCTACTTTATTTTAATACATTTACATATAATTAAATTCGCCTCAAGGTTTCACTATCTTGTGACATTTAGGAAACGTCCGCGACCCGCGCCGAATCGTTGCCATGCCTGTTTACGTCACGATCATTATCATTCCATTACATGTTACAATGTTCCCGCAAACATTCTCTCCCCGGCCGTCGCCGACGGTGCCTTCGACTCCCGCGTCCCGCGACATCACTAACTCACGTCCCCCCGGCCTTTCCCTTCCATTCCTTGCTTCATAAAAATATGCACATTATGTTACGTCGTATCATTTTTGTTTGTAGTTCTATACAAAATGGTTGCTCAAAAGATCACCTGTCCGAGTCGGAGCGACGATATCGGAAATCAGTTCAACTCAAACACCAAAAGATATGGTTTTTTCGCAAACGAGTCACAAGACTCAAAGTATTTTGAAAGTGGTAGAAATAGATCTTTTAAAGGGAGAAAAGAGCCAACAGGTGAACGGCACGTTCGGAGTGGTTACAGACAGAGACACAGTCGCGACGCCGCCGCCTGCCGCCGCCAGCTATTCCGAGGTAAGAGCGGGCCAGCCGCCGTGAGTACTTAATATAATTAAATTTATTATTAATATAAGTTTATCATTTAGTTGTCGCCGTCGGTCGCAAGTGACCTTGTTAAAATTCATTTTGTGCAATTACAGGAATATCTGAAATCGGAGCCCGAATTCCCGAGCACAATGACTCACGAATCGGACTGCGAGTTCTTCCAAGATCTGGTTCAGTGGTGCGCCGCTCCCACCGGGGGTGCAGCAGTACTGTCCACTGGTAAGTTGACGACAGCCTTTAATCTGCCTAGTGATTATGTTGTCCAATAATTATCCTACGTGTCTCCTTTCACAGACTCCCCGAATTATACTGAAGACAGGGCACACAACACCGACACACCGCACACACCGTTCTCGCCGCAAGGCTGGGACGTATTTGACGTTAACTCTTCGGCCCAGGCAAGCTTTTACAACCCCGCGCGGAACGCGCTCTCTCCGACCGTGGAGGGAGTGGATAACTTCTATAGTGAATATCGACCGCTCGAGAACGAGAACAAGGTTCCGTTCCCAGAGCAGTTCCTAGATATAAGCAGCTTACCTGTGGTTATAGAAGATTTTGCGTCGAAGAAAGCCGCCGATATGGACCCGTGGGAAGTTCCGGCGTCGATCGGCTGGTACGCACACACAGAACACACAAAAAACAACATTAACATACACAACACAATGCCCTTTATGGAAGAGGACTCGCTGGATATGAAAATGGTATCGGTGATACCGCGGGAGGTGGAGAGTAATAACGTAGTCATATCAGAGTATATCATAAACGACCACCGGGACGTCGTCGACGGGGTGACTGGGGGGGACGCTCACATGCGAGAGGACGGCCGGGCCCGGGGGCTGTCTGTGGATGTGGCGGCACGCGCCCCGGCCTGGTGCCTTGACGACATCATCAGCACGCCGGAGGTGTTAAACTACGTCGAACAGTTGGAGACAGAAAAAAGTACACTCCCCAGTCCGGTAAGCATTCATAAAAACTAAGAAATAATTTTTATCATTCTCCAGCACGAAGAAAAAAATTGATCGATATGGATCTTAGTATATTCATAGAGAAACTTATGGGTCATTGTAATTTGTTGTTACAGACGCCGGTAGCACCTGATTGGCCGACATTGGACGCGTCCGCAGACAGCTTTACGAAGACGGAATCCTCGCCGCCGATGGACTACGAGCCCATCACACCCAAGTCCGAATCTCACCTCGAATCCGATAATGATGACGGCAAATCTTACACGAGTAAGAAGAGGCGTCGCGACAGTGAAGATTCAGACAAAACTTACGTGCCGTACACCGAGCACTCGCCTCGGAAGTACAGGAAGAGGAAGCCCAGCATACCCATCAAGGATATGATCCGTGCGCTGGAAGGCTCACATCAGCTAAAACCTACGCGAAGAGGCCGCCCTCCCAAGCGCAGGGAGAGCACGGTCTCCTCGGTGTGCAGCGTGGATGAGAACTCCTCGTCCGTGTCCACGCACGAGCTTAGATACAGAGAACTGAGAGATAAAAATAATGAAGCATCGAAAAGATCAAGAATGAATAGGAAATTGAAGGAATTGCAAATGGAGCAGCTGGCGATAGAGTTGGAAGAAAAAAATAAAAAATTAAGGGTCAGAGCTGAGATCTTGGAGGAGATGACGAAGAAGATACGCGCCGACTTCATGGCGGCGGTGTCTCAGAGTAGGATGAACAGCTAAAGCTACCGACTCGGGCTAACAATGAGATTAGTTGCAATTTATTTGTATAAATCTATGTTCGTAGATAATGCCTGGGGCGTTTCGGATGCTTAAATATTTAGCGTTAATCCGTAATTTCTGTGAATATGGATTGGAGATTTATAAACCTACATATCGTTTTGTTTGCTTCATTGCTTAACATAATAACTTGTACCCGGATATGACAAAAAAACGACGAATCTTTAGATAAGATAAACGTCTTTACGTGTGACATGGCATGTCTTTTGCATAATATGTAGTCTAACATAAGACAAGAAAATCGAGAATATTTATTTCTTACGGTTTTATTATTATAAGAATTTTAAAGTATAAAATCAACACTTAATAATTATATTTTTAACACTTAAGTGTTGACTCTTGTTTTATGAACTTTAGTGTTTCGAGACTATCTCGACTTTAATATTAAGTAACACATTTGATAATAAAAATCAAATTTACTTACGTTGTTAAACTTAAATCAACTTCAATTAATATTATTAATTCTATGCATTGGTTATATTTTTTTCTTAATAATGCATGATATTTGATTGGTATAGCTTTTTATCTTAATGTTGTAATAAAAATAAATGACTTGAAATTGTTGATATGGTTTTTTATTTATTTCATGTTCATGAAAGGCTATTCTATTGACAAAACAAGAAAATAAAATTCTATCAAAACTAGTTTTTAATTAGGAGGATTTTTTTATTTATCAGGAAATACGTATGTTGACGTCCTGAGTTTAATATTTATCCCAAGATTTATATAGATGCAAATCTTGATCTTTTGTAGGCCTAAAGATGGTGAAGTATCGCCACGATTTCGTATAACTCGCCGGCCGATTTGAAATTCATAAGTTTTAAATCGAAACCATGAATCGGCAGGAGAGATATACAACTTATGAGTTTTTTAAAACGATCAAGCGGCTCATCTGATATAAAGTCATCACCATCAATCAACCGATGCAACAATGATGTGGCATTTTAGTGTGTAAATGGACAGTAGATTAAGGAAAGGAAATGAAGCAATGTATGGGTATATGCTATATCATTGTTGATAGTATTGAAAGTGGATGAAGCTAAAGTTAAACGTAAAGCGGATATTTGTATCTTCTATGTATGTCTAAACAGATAAATAAAGTTGAAGTGTCTGCATGTTATATCAAAATAACATTTCCATACACAGCATGTTTAAGGCACCGACTGATTGTCAGGGTAGACACTTTATAATTGGGCTAGGAAAATTCTAAACGGTCGATACATTCTCAGTTGAACGATGATTGACAATTATAATCTCCGAAACGACTGAACCGACTTGATGGGAATTCTACTGGAAGATAGGTAATATTGTAAGGATTCAATTAGGGTAATTTGATTTAAGCAAAAGAATTAGGGTTCCACGCAAAAAGTTAAATCCTCGAAATTGTGGAAAAATTCGCGTCGCCGCATCGAAAGCGCCGCCCGCTTCCTGCAATGTCACTCGGTTGCCTTAAGAAGGAAAGTAATAAAGAAGTGTCAGTGTTGTTGTTCTTGATTAAAAATGCGCATTCTAAAAATCTAAATATAGAATATATCAGTTTTAAATATAAGTTGGAAAGTCGTAATACTTAATTTTTTTGGTGCCGCAGCTTACGAGGTCGTAAACAGCCGTCTTTTTGTTAATTTCCTTGAACACGTGCGTTATTAGTTTACCATTTTTTTTTTACTTTAAAATTGAATAGCAATAACAGCGGGTGAAGTATAGCTCTATACAGATAAACAAAATTCAATTGTTTGTAATATCAAATTATAATTTTTATACTTGTTTTATTTTGTAGATGTATGTTACGGTAAAAACAATTAATGTAAAAAAATACGATTATAAACTTTTATTCTGCGAAGTGAATAATATTTTTTTATTTAATTCCATACGAACGAAGTCGCGGGTATCAGCTAGTCTATATATAAAAGAGGTGTGAGTTCCCTACAGATATTGTTGGTATTTCCATTGCGAGTCAATTTTTCTTCTAGGCACCTGACGACAACTTAAGGTGATAAGGGTAAAATAAAAAAAATAAATTTGGCTGTAAAAAGAGTAATTTATTTTAAAACTCATAATGAGATAAATGTACCAAACAAAATTTTTGAGATAATACAAAGAAAAATATGTCATGATTGACATTATTAAATCAAAAAGAATTTACTTGTGACCTACCAGGCCTCGACCTGTGATGTTTAGGTACCTCCATTTCCGCTCTGCATTAATTAAATCATAAAAAATAAATCCATTAACAGTTGGTGTTTAACAATTTTTGAATATAAACATAAATAATACAATTAAAATTCTAAATAATAATCTAAATCGACTAAATACTTTATAATAGACATATACTAAAATAAAAAAGAATGGATTTCCTATTGATGCATAATGGCATTTGACATTGTATATTTTGCTGGTTCAAATTCAGTAAGGCAGCAATCTACAAACAAATAGCACAAATCAGGTCACTGTTCAACTGCTGTTCACAAAACAAACAGCGGGAGGGCACAGCACCGTTGCCAAAAAACCCGTATGAGAACAATCATAGGAATTATCAGCTTTATATATCACGACCATGTATTCTTTTAGTCGCTCACAGGACATTAACAAACCCATAGAAAAATTTACACCGATCAAGTCCACAAACAGAGCCCCAGCCTCAACACCAGTCTCAGAGTAAACTATCAATTGTTTTTATATAACTTTGTGTAAACAAAAAATATAATATTATAAAATAAGCTATATTTTACAGTCTATCTTGCTAGAAGTCGATAATATTAAAATTATAGTCTTGGTATATAGAATATATTTCCCGAATTAACAATAGACCTTAACTATGATCAATAAAATTTGTAATAATATACAGAGTTTACTCTTGAATGAGAAGCTGGCCCTGAAGGCTGGGGCAGGCCTCGGGGCGATGTGAACATATACACCCTTCAATATACACGTTATCACACCACACTAATAATATTAAATCGAGTCATATTACGCACAGTGTTGGCTTGTCCGTGTGCAAGTTCTGTTACACTATATAACACCAATACTTGTTAATTTACACTTTACACTGAGTCACAGCAGAACACCGCTACGAGAGCGCACCGCGAGCTTTTATCATGTGTTATTCCAATGCGACGTCCTCGGCGTCCTCCAGGTAGCTAAATTTGTTTGAAGCCACAAAGTTCTGCAAAGATAAATAATTTGACATTAATATTAATCACAAGGTTCAAACGTGGTCTGAAGCGGCAACAGACACTGCATGTATGAGATGGAAGTAATGAGCTCACAGTACTTAAGACTAGAATAAAGTAGTAGTGGTATTTTTAACACACTTTCATTAGCTTGGTCTGTATATATATATAAATAAATAAATGGTTCCTATTTCCCTTGGCCACGGCATCATGCGCGAACGACTGGACATATTTCGCTAATTCTTTTTCTGTAGCATTTGTTATTGTCTGGAGAAGATCCTCATGAAATAAAAAAATAACTAAGTTGTATGTTCCCTATAGACACCGAAACAGCTGAACCTGAAAATCTTATGATGTAAAAATATAAAAGTTTCTGGCTGTAAACCAAAAAAAATTCTGCACCTTAGTAGACTTAGAAAAGGCCTATAATAAAGTTAAAAGAGATGATCTGTGGTTAAGTTTAATTGAGTTTGGATTTAACAGTGACCTTATACAAGGATTAGTCTCTTTTTAAACATTCTACTGCTTGTGTTAGGAGTAACGAAGCCTACTCAAACTGGTTTAGCATCAATAAAGATATAAGACAGGGCTGTGTAGCATCCCTGTGGCTATTCAATCTTTTTATGGATGATTGTTTGAAAGCTTTGAAAGACAAAAAGTGTGGATTCAGAATGGGTGAGCTAGTTGAAACTGTCTCTTGTAAGCCTATGACCAGATCGTGTTTGCGTCATCGGCGGAGGACTTTACAACTTATACTGAATGTAGTGAATTATACATTAGAAGGTAAAGGTATGAAGATGGATGTAGATAAAACGAAAGTAATGGTGTTTGAAAGAGAACAAAGTAAGAGAGTAATTGATATAAATTAACGGTAAACAGGTGGAAGAGTTTGTGTATGTTTAGAAGAGATGGTAAGCATGTTAAAGCTTTTGAACAACAGGTGAATAAAGGAAATAAAATGAATGGGGCTATAGGTACAGTAGTGACGAGTCAGAATGTGTCTATGAAGGCTCATCTGGCAGTACACAATGCTGTACTAGTCCCCACTTTAATGTATGGAAGGGGGAGCTGGATTTGGCAGAAAAAGTATGCTATGTAGTATGTAGAGTTAATGCCGTTGAGATGCGATCCTTAATCCTTCATATTGGGCGTGAGATTGAGTGATAGGGAAAAGTGTGGCTTAAAAGTGGATGTGACTAGAAGTGAGAAAAGATATATCGATCAGATTAGTAGCTTACTAAAAAAAGGGCGATATAAGGAGCCCCCATAACCAACGAGCATGTATGCATAGATGTATGAATGTAGAAGAAGCTAGAGCGGTGTCCCGGGATCGCGCCAAATGGAGATCTGGGTTACGGTCGTGAGCGCATATTTAATTATTTTATTTTCACATCTTACAATGTAATTATTAAGGATTGACGACAATACATTTTTCACAACTTTTTTTTAGTCATGATCAGGACTTTCCTCTCCCGTTCACCCATCCCTCTTGGCTGGTGCACAGATGCCTTTAGGCAGAACTCACTTAACATTTTCACACATTCCAACACATTCGAAATTTTTCTCTCTATGGTTTAACAAAAATATGTCATTTACAAGACAAAATAATGTATTGGCAACAAATAAAACAAATCCTTACCGGTTTCTCCTGTTCCTTCAGTTTGGGCAATGGTTTCTCATCTTTATCATCGTGCCTGTCACGCGAGCGACTCTGTCTGTCGCGACCGTTCTGTTCGCGTTCGCTGTCGTCGTAGTCTCTAGTCTTCCGAGCTTCAGGGGAAGGCTCTCTGCCTCTATCGTTCCTCGAACGATCGACCCTGTCGCCTGAACAGTCCCGTTTCTCTCTATCGCGACTATTGTCACGTCTGTCGCGGTCGTTATAATCCCGGTCTTTTTCATCCCTGTAGTCACGGGTGTCTCTTTCATCTCTGTTGTCACGGGTGTCTCTTTCGTCCCTGTTGTCGCGCCTGTCTCTATCCTCCCTGTCAGAACGGTCACGGGTTTCTTTCGAGTAGTCGCGTCTCTCTCCGGAGTGATCTCGGCGGTCTCTGTTGTCCTTCGAATAGTCGCGTTTGTCTCGACCGTCCCTGGAATAATCGCGCCTGTCTCTGTCATCCTTAGAATAGTCGCGCCGGTCTCTATCGTCTTTTGAGTAATCGCGTCGGTCTCTGTTGTAACTGCGCGAGTCTCTGCCACGGTCTTCTGCAATTAGAAATAGACGTTGATTAATACACTAAAATCACATTATATAATTATATAGGATAAAACACGAACTACGCATCGGATATTAATGCAGTTTTCACCAATAGAGTGCAAAAATTTAGAAACCGCAGTATTAATTCTTACTTTTATTTCATCACACCTTTTTCCTTCCAAACAGTAATTGAATTGCAGACCGATACTGTTCTTTTTTTCAATTTGACAACTTAAAGATTGACTTTCATTGAATCACTGTCAAATGAGAAAAAAAAATGCTGTTTTTTATTTTCCTGCCTCTTAAAAATAATTATAAAATAACCCTCGTATATATGGATGATAATTTGAATGGCTCGATTTGAAACAAAAACTATAACTAAACCTCTTATACATCATCATCTCCATGCCCTTTCACTACGACATGTAGATTCGGCACAGTATGAATGTAGACCCGTAATAGGTTTTGGCTATAGTTTTTTTTACGGCCGGCCGTCTGACTGACGCCAACCCTGCTCGAGAATTACATTTACATTCATTATTGTTTTGCCAGTACGGAATGTGAATTATTCGTCATTGTAATTTATGTATTTAATAATTCCATTTAATATAACTAACCTCGTCGGCCACCGCCACCGCCACCTCCTCGCCGGTCACCGGAATGGTCATTCTAAAAATAAATTAATAATTACATTACAGAGATATTTTTGTAGTGTGTTGTGAATATGAACTTTTTCTAGAATTAAAGAGAGTGGACGTAAGTTGAGCAGGTGCTTGTTACACATCAAACAATATTTTAGTTTTTGATAAGCAGTCTTTGAAGTTGGCAAGCTAAAAGGCCCTAGCCTTTTAGCTTGTCAAGCAGAATAGGTTCTGCTGTCTTCTACCAACATTTATCTGTTTATAGCAGAAGCTGCCTCAAATGAGCAAGCGATTCATCCTTTAAGTGATTCTCATCTGCAACAAGCTAATGAGTAGCATATGTTAACTTTAATGGACAGAGGGGGGAATGTCAGGAAAAAAGATTTGCCCTTCTCCTTTTCATCCCCTCCCCCATCCAATTCTTTTCCTCTTTCCATACTATCCTTTGTAGGAAACGGTGGGAAGGGGACTAACACCGAGCCCCCGGCACCTGACCTATCAGACGAAACGTAGAAGTATAAAATATTCCTAGTTCACGTCTTCCTGTCTTCTTCTGTGCAGTCGTGGCTTTTCACCGCTCATTCGTGCAACAAATAATATCAATAATCATTATAGTAACAAGAAATCACGATTGGATGACAATGCGGCAGGCGACCAATCTTTGTGGTGAGCAACGAGGGAGACCTATGTCTAGCAGTGAATGACTGACGACTGATAGGAAAGAATCAAAACATACCCTTCGACCCCAACGTTCCTTTTCCTCAGTGGCGCGTCTCGCTTCCTCTTCTTGCTTGCGGAGACGCTCCTCAATTTCTCGCTCTCTGAGTAAATAAATTTATACATTAATTGACTATTTAATATGTTGTGAATAACTTTTGTATTGTTATAAATCTTGTTGGTGTATAGCGACCGCATCATGCATTTACCTTGATGTGGTGTCTTAGTAACCTTTATAATTTAGCACAATAGAGTTTGTTAACTCATATAAGTCTTAAAAATGATATCAAGACTATAATTGAATGTGCATAGGACAATAGACGAGTTTGATGACATAAATAACATATGTTCATATCATTTTTACTAATTGAGCTGTAGTATTAGATAATGCAATATTTTTTTCCTTTTCACAAAATCCAAGTTTCCCTGGCATCTCTTTACTATATCTATTGTACACTTTTGATCAAATTATTGAAGGCTTACAGTTGGAAGATGCTGCTAACATAATTGTGAATCTCAAAATATTAGAGTCCTTGGGTAAAAATACAAAGCCTATCAAAACTAAAACAGTCTACATAGTTAAAAAAATTAAATGGAAAATCTTAAAAATCTGTGTCAAGTTTTTTAAAGTTTGAATTATTTCAACAGTGAGTAAAGTCATAATAGCTAGTTTATTGTAATGTCGAGTCGTAATGCAACTTTTGTAGATTTAGATAAATTCCAATTATTGTCGAGAGTGTTCTTCAGAATATAATTTCGCAATTAATAAATCTTGACAGCAACGGAATGACTTCCATTGAATTGATTGAATGATGAATACCATTGAAGACATTGTTGGTTTGTAATAAAAATAAATAATTCATTCGGCTATTTTCCGCGCAAAACCTCTGAGCATGATAATGAGAAAAATATATGATATTATATCATACTTAGCAGCAGTGTCGACAGGCTTTGCAGCTCCAAACACCTTCTCCGCGGGAACGGGCTTAGGTTTCTCTGGTTTGTCGTCAGCGGCTCCATCGGCAGGCTTCGTGGGCACATCTGATTCGAGTGGTATTGTACGCGGTAGGAGGTTCAGTTTAGGACGCTCGCGGGGTTTGTTCTCTAAAAACATAAAATTAAATAGAAAAAAAGTTAAAACATTAAGTTTTTAATTATTAAGCATGCAACTGTATTTCTTTTTACCAGTAAAATGTATAAAGTTGGTTACTTCCAAATGCATTACATTTGATTGACATGTGAATAAAACATTGTTGTATGTGTTTTGCTTGTCCCAAAACTGTTAATGTATTGGTGCTTTAGGAGCTCACACAATAATAAAAAAGTAAATTTGATTTATGCTAGAAATTTATAGAGTTTACATTTCAACTCTGTATTTACAAATGAAATAATATTTATTATATTTAAGTAGTTGGTATTGTTTTAGGAATATTCTTCAAATTAATTATTAAAAAAATGTATAAAATACCTTCTCTGGGCGGAGGATCACGATCGCGGTCACCAAATCCTCTTCCACCGAATCCTCTGCCTTCGCGGCTACTGTACGACGAAAATATGATAAAATAGGGAAATAAGTGTTTAGTCTATTTACAATTTTATAACTGTATATTGTTATCCAATTTATAAAAATTAGAAACTAAGTATTTATAGTTTTCTTTGTTACAAAATACTTACTCACTTGAACAAATTATAGTTTATAATACAGGCTCGGACTAGTTTATATACTACTGTTCACAAAATTTGTCATAGCAATAGTAATATATCTAAATATAAAAGGTGATGTGTGTATATTCCCTGTAGACTCCAATACGGCTCGACCCATTTCGATTAAATTTTAATTGGCCGGCGGTCCTGTGAGCTTGGTAGCGATCGAATCGGATCAACATACTTAATGCTAGCCGGGTGGGTTACTAGTATATAACTAAAATGTGTCATACACCATGGTTTCTCCTATTTTCTGAACTTAATGGTAAGCACCATGTAAAAAAGTGTATCTTTTGTATATTTGTGACTTTACTTTTAAATCATATGGTAATGTAGTTTCAATAATATTTGTAGTATTGCATACCCATATCCATCTCGCTCAGATCGGAAGCCTCCTTCTCGGGCTCCGTAGCCGCCGCGCTCACCGTCGCGACTGAACCCTCCGCCACGCTCTCTTGTACTGAAGAAATATAACAAAATAATCTGTTATAAAGTCCCACTGCTTTTTTGCTTCTGTATTAGTTTAAGCCTAGGTTAGCTAGGTATTATTTATATACCTAGTTTTTTACTTTGACACTGACGGAGAATTAAGCTTTTTCTATAAGTATAAAAAATGTTATAATTTATCTACTCTTTCTACATTATCACTTGACTACAATCCCAACCGATGTCAAGCAGTGATGTGGTCGAGAAATGTTATGCACTAGGCCCAAGTCCCAATCACTCTTTTCTTAAAGTTACGCCATAATGGGTTAGGTGGGCCACAGTGGGTTTCACAGACGTAAAATCGTGTCGTGATCTTTCTTTCTTTCTAAAAAAAACTGAGGCGACAATATGTTTTATGTGAATGTTATCGACAGTGTGAACCCACGCAATTTTTATTGTGTTTCTATGTTTATAAATTATGTAATCAAAATAACAGCATACCGATCATCTCCATAACGATCGCGTCCGTAAGAGTCACGTCCGCCGTACTGAGTCCTGGGCGGCTCGGCGGGCGCCTGTCTTTCACCATCACGCCAACCGCCCGGCTTATTATCAGCACTCGCTGTAAATATATCACCGTGTCAAGTCTTACGTAACCTAAATTGTTTTACAAATAATCATTATTAGTTTTAAAGTTACTCAGCAAGTAACAGTGAATGGAGCGAGCTAAAGACTAGTCTGAATCGAGTTACAGCATCGCTGTGTCACAGATCGGTCTAAAACTGCCGGTCACAGAGGAACTTTCAATGGCACATGGGACTATGTCTCGTCCTAGGAGTCCTCGACTAACCCCAGGCCTATGTTTCTGGTGCCTCTGTCATTGCTATTAACAATGCTCCCTTCTAGAAGAGTTTGAGAAACAACTACAACCTTTACTCAGACCTTCCCGAGACAGAATGAGTAATTTAGGTCATTGACTTTTTATATAGATTTATCAACATAACATAATTAGAATGTTAATATATATACTTATACAATAGAAAATTATTAATATATTGCATTTTTACTACATAAATATATTTTAATGTATAATAGTTTTGTGTCAATGACCACCATACTCAGTAGGTGTGTCCCAAGTGCGACATTTTAGCTCACTCCATGTAACTTTTACTCAATATCATCATTGTAACAAGCTGATTGAAAAAAATTTAATGAAAATACTTAATTACTAAAAAATGTTATGTATATCTTGAATATTGGTTGTTGTTTTCGTACCATAAATATCGTGATTTATTAAACATTAATGTTTAAAAAATATAATTTTGTTGAAAGTAGAAAATAAATTAATGTTGATTTATGAATCAACTGGTACATATAACCATAACAAGTAAATTTCATTTTATTATTACAAAAAAAAAAAACAACAATTTATGTGGTCAGTAAAATTAATTGAGTCATAGACCATTTACATTTTGTTTTTCAGTATGAGTTTATTATATATTTGTGCTTAATTAGTCCATTATTATCATATAATTTGCCATTTACGCGGTCTGTGGTGAAATTCTAAAGAAATATGAATGTATGTTTGTTACTAACAGTCTCTCTCGCGTTCGCGGTCCCGCTCTCTGTCGCGCTCCATGGGACGGGCGCGAGTTTGCGTGTCGGGCTGCGCGCGCGGCCCCGATCGCCAGTCGCCCATCGTGCGCTCTGGATCGTAGTCCCTGCATCACAACATGTTTTTATCAAATACAATTCAGATGGTGACTTTGACTGTACTTTCCAGTGGCAACAACTTTTATATTGTGTAGATGGCAATGCATCTGCGAATCATCTGATTGTTGCACATGTCTATGGTTTTATTTAGTATTGGAAACTAAAAGTCTTCACACACGATGAAGACGCCTAGCGAACGCATGACCGTCGGACGCGTTATGATCTTGTATTGCCACAAGCGCGATAACGCGCGAACAAAAATGTCTTGTGAAAGGGCCCTTAACATAATGTGAACTGCTCACTTATTTGCCTCATTCTGTCACAAGGTAATTTAATAAAAAGACACATGTCACCTGTCCATAGTTAAATTCTAAAAAAAGCCAAACCTGTCGCGATCCGATCTTCCGCTTCTGCCCATGCGGCGGTCATTATCATTGTTGGAAACTTCTATTCTAATTCTTCTGCCACCAACTGTCTGTATAAAAAGTTATATTAAAGCCAAAACTTACAACAATTTTATACTACCACAATACTCAATTTATCGTGTCGGTAAAAGTTTATAGACAAAATAATGCATAAATAAAATTTCATAAAATAATATATTACTATATGAAAGTATATTTAGTATTATTTAGGAAAAAAAGGCCTACACCTATAAACCTTTTTACTTTGTAAAGAAGTTTTCAGTATATGTTCATGAACTTAGAGTATTACAATATTTTTAGTGTGTGCAAAGAAATTAACTTTTTCTTTCTTTCTTATTTACCTACTTTATCCATAAATAACAAAATACTACAATTTTATTATGAATTCTACATATTTTTATACAACAAATACTAGCATGCATTGTAAACACAAATATTTATAGATAGCATAGAATGCAGAATATTCATAAAATTCTCCTTGGATCTATTCATATGTGCTGAACAATGAACATGTAACACAATCATCTTTTATGAAAAATATTCAAGATTTTTTTATTTCTTGTTTCATGCTTTAAAATAATCTAAATTATGTAGATTAAATCTATGTATTATTACAACACATAAATTAAAAGAAATATAGTAAACTAAATGTTTTTAAATGATTGTTCATAATGGACAAATACTTTAATATTTTATGTTTACTCATCTCTATTCAAATTGTTTTCAAGTTAAGAATCAATGTCAAACAATGTTGATTTAGGTAAGACAAACTTACCAGATCTTCAATGTTCATTGCACTAACAAGACTCTCTCTGTCTTCAAAATCCACATAGCCATATCCTTTTAGCCGGCCACCCTCTCGAGGAAGTCTCAGGTTTGTAATCTAAAAAATAAATTTAATTAAACACAATTTTGGGCTCCATCCTTGCTAAAGGTAGATAAAACACCAATGGGGGAAACATTTATAATCATGTTGCAGTACAGTGAGAAAAAGCTGGTTTAAAAATGTGTATTTAGTCATAAATTTTGGTATAAATGACTAATAAGAAAAGATACAGTGTTGATAACCCTTATATTTTAAAGAAGGTTGGGCGTGAGTCTTCATAAGTTACTGAATTAAGTAACTTATGAAGACTCACGCCCAACCTTTTAGTAATTTGTACACATTTTCATTATAATATTACAAAAGAAAACATAGAAAAAGAGCATTTTATAACAATTTTTACTCTGTCGGTTAATTGATATAGACAGATGAAGCAACTATTATCCACTGCACAACAAGCCTATTGATCAAATTGTGACAGGCAGTTAAGTCAATCACCATAAAGTGAGCACAAAACATTTAATATAAATAACTTAACAAGCATATATTATTTGTGTTAAATAGGTACCTTGAGGCCCTCAAACAAGTCAGCGATGGCACTCTCCTCAACATCATAGGGCAGGTTGGAGACATGTGCAATGTATGGGGGGCGACGCGGTATGCTTTCTTCGTCCACCGCCATGCCCCCCCGGGCGGCGCGCGACGCTGACGGCAGCACCACCGGCGCGCGCGTTCGGGAACTGTAGCTGAAGCTCTCGGCTACCAACAAAATGTTATCGAGTCTTAGCTAGTGTAGGTCTCAGCTCCTGACCTAATTTGTTCTAGTCTTAGCTCATTGTTTTTTTTTTCAAATTTGATAATCATTGATCTAATTTAAAAAAAATGGATAATAATATTTGCTACAATATATGCAGATATGAACTTTTGTCATAACTATGCATAATTTTGCCAATTGTTTGTAAAATTTTAGGCATCATGATTCAATTTTTATACATTAAATAATATAAATAATTACAAAAAGTTTTTATAAACCTGAATAGACATTGAATGTAATTTAATGATACATTATTATTAGACAATATATTATTTCAGAGAATCTGACCCTTCAGTAATACCATACAATAGAAATTATTAATAAGTGAATTGACTAAAAATTCTTCAGTGATCTTTATTTGTGTAGAAGCAGCAGTTGTATTAATATTGTGTCTTTCAACTAATTTATTATTAAAAAATCTGGCTTTTTTAGTGTGCTATTTATAATAGCAATGTTCATCTATTAATATAATCTAAACAATTCATTTAGAATAAACCCTTTAATGAGGATCTTGCATACTGACAATAGTTAGTTTAGATGTCCAAAATGTTATAATAATATTGTTGTTGCACTGTGTGTTTCAAACAAATCAATGTGGCTTAAGTAAACACCACTTATTTTTAGAAATTTAATTATAAAGGCTGATTTGCTGTAAAAAAAGTTGTTTTACAAATTTAAGTTATCAAAAATAAAAGATCCGGAGACAGATATAATATTCAGCTGTAAAGAATAATGTAGCAGAAATAAATATTATGAAACAATTTGTTATCATAACTTATGTGTTTAATCATTTGTTTACTTATCATATTTTAATAAAGTTACTTAAATAAGGATCATCTGACATAACAAATTTTGTTTCTCAATTACATATTATACCAGAAATTGAGGTTTGTCACAATAATTTGTATTGATTATGAAATATGTTAGTCCTTGACATTTTCACCTTTGGAATATTTTAAGCTAAACCCATATAGTATAACTATTAAATCATATAATGTATGTTTGAATTATTTTTGAATCTCTGAAATCTCTTGTGATTAATGCTTTAAAAAAGCTTAAAATTACTTAATAACTTTTTATAAATGTGAATTTGTGTAATAATTTCAATTTTGTGTTAGTTCACTGCTAATCTAACATCTGTTATGGCCACCTGAACTGAATGGAAATCTTAATTCATTGAAAATTTCTATCTGATATGTCTAATGCAATAATTGTTTTACACAGCTATTCTTGAAGTTCCTAATTTTGAATACTATACTGAAGTCTGTCTTGCTGAACATTAAATTTGATAACAAATAATGCATTTTAAATAGTTTTGACACCAAAATTACTTAAATTATTTTATACATTACAAATTTAAATTAATTGAAGTAGCAAATATCATTATAAAATCGGATAATCCATAACATTTAGCCCTCAGTTATTATTGGGAGCAAGCCAATGAAAGACTAGTCTGAATTGAGTTGTGACCTTGGTCATCTCGTAAATTGAACTAAAACTGCTGGCTACAAGAGGTTTCAATAGAGACAATGCCTACGCCTCCACCAAGTACCCCTGTGCTGGCATCATCAGCTAAGCATTGCCCTAAATTTCTGGTACCCTCGCCTTCCCTATGAGGGAAGCATCCGGCTAGAATGTGTTAAAGCACAAGGGCCTTTACTCAGACCTTCCCGAGGCGGATTGAGTGACGAGCACTCGTTTGTACGCCCCAAGTACGAGATTAACATTGACTTGCCATTTCCCTTTACATCATCATAGGGCGATTTTATAACAAACAATTCCAAATAAACAGCTACTCACTTTCTTCATCTCCAGGGTCTGGCCAAGTGTTTGTGGTGCTTATCGTCGTCGGCTCCGCAATGATGACACCCATGTTGGCTTTGACCCATTTTGCTTTTTTTGATTTCTTGCCTGTAATTATTTAAAGTAAAAATGCAAGTAAGTGATAAATAAAGAGCAAATAAAAATGGCGAGTACATCAAAGGGCACATAACGATGACGCATAAAAGTAATCGACCTAAGACGATATTGGAAAGTGGTTATTTGTGGACATAATTTATGGACATTTTTTTATTTTGCAGTAATTTCAGGCGTATAGGTTACAGATTGCTGCAAAGAGGGAAATTTTGTTAAATTACATTTGAAATAAAAGTTATAAAGTGGCCACGCGGTAAATCCAAACGTCCGTAGAGGAGAAAAGTTGACACGTTAGCATTATTACTCAAGAAATTATAGGATTTTATTTTAGTGTAAAGTAAACTAACCGCAGTAAGACTAAAACTATCATTAAAAACTAAGAATTTAACAAGGAATTTAGCAGAAACTAAGGGTTTTACACATGACAAAATTAAAAGAACTAACCTGTAGCGGCCATATTACAAGGCTGAGGCCTG